>CM076578.1:402090200-402690200 GCA_034641835.2 Pinus albicaulis | reverse complement strand
GAAGCCTAGAAGAGATTAAATTCTAGACACTTGGAAAGAATGTTTTATTGTGCTAGGAGGGAAGAAACAGATAGAGGAGTTTCCCCTTCCATACATGCATGTGGTATTCCCTTATAGAGTATTATGTCTCTATATTGGCAAGTCATGTTTAGAGTGGTGAATGAAGCACCCATGGGTTACAACTACAAGAGAAAGAATTTCAAACATAGGCACCATTGTTCTACAAAAGGGGAATTTGTTGTGGACCAATACAACAAACCAACCATCAATAATGTTGAAAATATGTCTCCTTCATACTCATACATCTTGGGAGAAATAAATGCATCAGATAAGGAGAAGAGAATTGAATTCATGGTTGAGACTTACAAAAGTAATTGAGATTTCAAATCATGCATACAATATATGAATATGGATACTGATGCTATACAACAAAAATGTGCACCTAAAGAAATAAAAAATCATAGGTTCATCCATTCAGTGAAGAGAAACAAAGTTGCATCAACCAAGGGAGGCGATCTTGTCTACAATCAATCAAATCTTCAACTGATATCTCAATAAAGAAGAACCTAAATAAATGTAAACATAAGGATAGTATTTTTCAAGTAGGAATTTAAACCTCCTATATATTTCAAGAGTGTACCTTATGAATTCAAGTTTACTCCTAGTAAAAAAGCTCTCTTTCAAAAGTCTTGTGTATACTCTTGAACAATTTGGCCTTTGAGCTGCCTAAATTTTTTCTAACTCATTATTTCTTTTCTCATATAGGCTAATGGTTAAAACTGTCTTTTAATGGAAGAAATGAATTCGGCCCAAGAAATGGAAATCTTACCATGGATTCACATTTCCTCTTGTGTCTTTTCCTCCCACCAAAATTGTGTTGCTCCTTATAGCCTTAATGAATCAAATTTGATCTTGATGTCATCTTATTGTAAATTTTGAATTCTATAGTATACTTCCAATTGAAGAATCCAATTTTCTAGCTTCTCAACATTAATTTATCCATTGTATGTGGGAAGTTCAAGCTTGATGTCCAACTTGAGTAATGGAGTCTTTCCTTTTGGGATCTTGGAATGAGTGTGGGTATGAGTTTTTGTGGTGGATGTGGAAGATGAAGATGTTGATGAGGATGAGGAAGATGAGGATGGTGGAGATGGAGGTTTATTTCCTCCACTATCTTTTGAGCTATTTTATTCATCCTTATTATTGTTTGAAGATCCTTCTCCATGTGCAGGTTTTGAACCTTATCAAAATATTTCTACAATGAATGCTTCATACATGAATTTAACCATTCCTTTCATTTATTTGAAGTCTCTCTTAACATATGCTTCTTCAGAATTTCCATGAGTTTCTTCATACCCTGACATTTTGCATGAGTTTCTTCATAGCTTGACATTTTGGCTTTGTATTCAAGCTCAATTTTTGTAGCTTGTACCACTTCAATCACTTCAACCTCTTGTGCAATTTGGACCTCTTCAATCTCAACTGATGGAGATGGAATTTGAGGTGCTTCAGCTGTTGATTTGAGTGGTCCTTTTGGAGAGGATAATTTCTTCTCATCCTTCTTCTTTCTTGTCCTAATCTCAGGACTAGATACCAATTACTTCCCTTCTCCTGTCTAAAATCTCAACCTTATAGGCATCACAAAAATTGCAACTATTAAAACCCTTCAAGAAAACAAGCAAGAAAACTTGTGCTCTAACACCAACTTGATCTGAAATGATTACTAGTTATTTTTGTTCTAGTATCATTTCCATATATAAATTTCTCTCTTCTTTGGTTTTCTTATTCATCAAGAGTTTTTCAATGAGAATGTGATTCTAAATTCAATTTACTTGGTGAAATTGCGTGTTTTTCATAAACTTAAAAGCATAATTTTATATGGCTGAGAAAAAGGAAATAAAAACATAACAAACACACATAACAAAGATTGATACATAGAGTTTTGATAAAGGAGTTCAACCCTCCTGGGTTACATCTCCTTGGTCTAGCTTCATAGTGTGGGCCTTTGTGTTAGCTTCAAGTGTTCTAAAATTGTTGTTACAAGCTTCAAATTCTCTTGGAACCTATTCCAATCAGTTTAAAACATCAAAATCTCCCATAAATGACTGTGTTTCCTCTCAATTTGGACTTTGGATGATTTGGCAATGCCCCAAACACCTAGTGGCCCTCCCCTTAAAAAATATTAAAATACACAAAAACACCTTTACTACCTCTGAAACCCACTTTATTGAGTTCCTAGCATGTCAATTAGCCAAAAATTCCTCTTTCTGAGCTTTGTTTGGGCGAAAATTTCCTCAGTTATGCCAAAGACTGTATTTCCCCCAATTTCTCCACTAATTTTTGGGAGGCTACTAGTTAAAATTCCAAAAATAGCAAAGCCGCCAGTTTTTTCGCACTCCCCTAAATTTTTTCCAGATTAAATGTAGGATAATTAAAGGTGAGGTGCATTTAAGGGATAAGATAAGCACGTTTTATTGTTAAGCTCTCTTAGCGCTAATGGGCGATTAATCGTGGCTTAACCACATTTAAGTGCTAATTAAGCAGGTTTTGTTTTTTCATCTCTTGGTTCGTCGTAGCAACTGGTTCTCAGAGTAAGGACACATGGGAGGGTGTTGGCCCCCCCTAGACTCCCAACCATCATAGAAAATAAATTTCTCATTGGAAGGAGACTGTAGTGGTTAAGAACCATCGTGGTAGGGGAGTTGGTAAGGGGTTAGTGTAGTGTGGAGTAGGTCAGGTGTTCTACCCCTTATCCAACCACAAAATTTTATAAAAATTTATAATAATACTTGCTACCAACTATAGAGCCTCCCACCATATTATAACAACCTCCAATGCTATATAGCGGTCCTCCAATTGTGACTAAGTCTGACATATAATATGGTTTCAATCCTTAGGTTGTATAAAAAAATTAACATCATATAATATATCCAATATTAACCATTCGAAATTTCCAAACTATAAGGCCATGGGGTGGGGGCATGTGGCAGCCCCTATCTGCACCATGTGGGATTTCCCCATTGGTCCAAAATTCCCTAATTAAAAATAATAATTCCTGCACTAATAATAATAATAGAATTTTCCCTTGGACTTAGGATAAAAAATTTCACTTCCTAGTCATCATCGGAGAATCCGACTGGAATATTTGCACATTTCCTTTAGATGAATTTGGAGAATATTCTCTGAGAAGCTAACTATACCTGCCACATCATCCCTATACCTGTTATGCTCCTTTTTTGCCTGTTTTGGAAAATGAACAACAGACCATAACTCACTCATACGAACTCGGATGTTGATGAAATGAGTTGCGTTAGAATCCTGGAGATGAGCTTTATCAATGTGTTTAGGTTCGAAGAATTTTTGAGAACTTTGAATTTTGAGCTAAAAAATGAGCCTTAGATCAATGACATTCTCCAAGTGAGGTGCCAAGAACAAAAATAAAAACTAGTAGCTTATTCATATCATTAGGAAATGGATTCAAACAAAAAAAATACTAAAATTCAAGTGACTAACTAAATTACTTATGGTAGGACAGTGTTAGGATCTTAGGGCCTTCACATCGGGCTTCAAATATTAGTCCCAACCACCCACACTTAAAACATTGAATGTAACATGATATGTAAAATGGAATGTTACATCTACTGAAATATGTACACTATGTAATAACCTCTTTCCAATGTACCCATTCAAGCATATGGCTACTTGATTGAATGTTTCTCACATTTTATTTGAACAGGTAGAAAAAATATAAAACAGCAACACAAACTATCACTGCAACTGTTGAATGAAATCCAAAAATATAAGAACAATCATTTTTCTTGATGGTTGCAACAGAGCAGCCAAAGGATCTTGAAGAACATGAAAAATCACCTCTTTTGATGACTTCTCTTCTTCAGTAGGCTCTTCATTTTCTGATCCTGGAGGAATATATTCATGTGCAAAAGGCTCTAAAACAACCTCAAATTGTAGCCTAGCATCCTCAAAATTTGAAGCTACATGCATATCTCCTTGGGAAAATGGATTCATGACTAATCCTTCATGAGAATATGAATTGAGAGCTTCTAGAGCAAAATATTCATCAGATATTTGGAAAATATTACCTTCAATGCACTCTTCCACAATTGGAACAATAATATGCAATCCTATGTCACATACCTTTTTAATCCCATCGTCTTGGGCTGCATTCTCATTTTGCTGAAAATCAGAATTTTCAAAACGATTTGAAATCTATTTTTCCTCAATGACTTACCTACAAGATGAAAAAACCAATGGACTACCTATTTCCTTCTTTTTTTGAAATATTTTTCATACCCTTCATCATGAAAATACAAACAAGGATGTTGAAATATTTGGATGAAATAGTCTTCAATCTAACAAGAAAAAGAGTCCTCAACTATATGTGAAGGTTGTTGCCAAGTTCTACTAGCTTCAACTTGCTCTTTTTCTTTCCTAGTGATCTTGTAATTTTCTGTCAGCAATTCAAATGTAGCATCATATAAAGGTAGAGTGTTATCATCAACAAATTCATCATTTTCTTCATGTTCAAAACTATAATATTTCTCACCCGATTCAATACTTTTGTCATATTCTTCATTTTTGTCATTAGTGACACGTGCATGAAGATTACTTTCCTCAAATTGATGAAATTGAAAATCCTCTTGGTGAGAAGATGCCATCAATTTCTTTGCAGGATTGTCTTCAAATGAATAAATAAAACAACCCTTTTCTAACTTATGGTGGCATAAATCAAGAAACTATCCTTCTTCTACCAAATCCGCTTGGGGAGAATTCTTCTCTTCTCCCCTCTAACTGCAGTTTCATTTTGCATAGTGAATGTGTCCATCAACCTTTCCATGGTTTTCATCAATGTATCCAGCTTAAGTTCTGACAATGGAGAAAGCTATTCCTTAACCACTTCCCTTCTTTCAACTTCCATTTTGGATTTTTTGATAAAAAAAAATTCTTCCACATCAACAATGATTTTCTGCATATCCTCCTAAGTGGTAGGATTCCTATCTCTGATAAAATAGGAAAGCTCAACATTAAACTCATCTGGATAATGTAGCATCAGAAATCCTGGGGGTGGCTTCACATCAGTAGGTACAAAATCATATACACTATTGAATCTGGTTGAGAAATCTCGGATTGTCTCACTAGGTTTCCTCTTTAGATTTCAATATTCATACCACCTTCATTGAGCCATATGAGAGTGATAATTGAAGTTAATAACTTATGGTTAGACTTAAATATACACTACAAGAATTAATCCATGTTGCAAGATATCAAGGTGTTAAATTAATATATCCCCATATTGTAATGGTAGGAAATGACATGCAATTATTTTACATAGCACTAGTTTAAGGTGTAGGTAGATATAATTTACGTATTACAATATTAAGCACATTTTTACACCTCAAAAATCAAACTTCCTCAAATGAGATTTCAATTAGACTCGAAAGGAGAAAATGGTTGATTTTCACCAAGTATCAAACATACACCTAAATTTTGTGGAATGTTTTTTGCAAACACAAGTGTGTTGATAAATGTTTATGCAAAAGATTTAATGTGCAAGAGAATGGATGCGTGGAAGGGTTGATGTGCAGAAGGATTTTATGTATTGGAAATGTGGAAAATTTATTTTTGGTGTACAAAATGTGTAGAATATAATTATGTGTGGAGTGAAAAGTGGTGAAGTATTTCTAGACATTTCACTTCTAAAAAGAAAAAAGTAAGAAAATTTAAGGCATGGGAAAAGATACAATAAGAGTGCAAAAAAACATCAACATTCAACTCCTATTATTGGAAAGTAAATGCCAATGGTTTACTAAGGACAATAGAACTTCACTGGTTTCCTTTTCCATTGGGTTATGGAGTTAAAATATATAGATTATTAAAGCATGATAAACTCGAATATGTACACAATTATATGGTTTATGTACAAATATGTATTTTAAATAACCTATAAAATGTTTGAGATGTTTCCCATTGATAAGAAATATCAAGAATTGATCATTCATTCCCTTAAAAATTTATTAACTACAACAATTAATATTTTTTGTAATATATGTTCCAATCCTTATAGAATCAAAATTGTTATGCATTGAGGGCTTCTCCTAGGCTTTATTCCATAATAAAACTAATTGGAATGAATGTGTAATTGACTGAAAGTGTCAGAGCGATAATTCTCTTTGGCATTGACTTTGTTGTGGATTTAAGCGAGGATAAGTGGGCAAACATAGGATGCATTTCCAAGATAATTCTATGGTTGTTGTGTTGGAGCATTGGAAACATTTTCGAACTTGTGCATTTGATCAATGGAGTTGTCTTGGTTGGTGTTGGAGCTATAAGGTCCCTATTGAACCATGAATAGTTGGAGAATTTATTAAATAAGTGATGATACTGTTATGTAACAACATTGGAATGTGGAGCAATCTGCTAGACTAGAGAGATATACATGCTTTGTGTATCTTGTAGAGATACCTTACCTGTGAAACAATAATGTGTAGGGGAGTGTTATATGAACATATGTTCCAATCCATAAAGAATCAAAATTTATATGCATTGAGGGCTTCTCCTAGGATTTGTTCCATAATAAAAATAATTGGAATGAATGTGTAATTGACTCAAAGTGTCAGAGCAATAATGCTCTTTGGAATTGAGTCTGTTGTGGATTTAAGCAAGGATAAGTGTGCAAACATAGGGTCCATTTCCAATATAATTCTATGGTTGTCGTGTTGAAGTAGTGGAAACATTTTCAAACTTGTGCATTTGATCATTGGAGTTGTCTTGGTTGGTGTTGGAACTATAAGATCCATATTGAACAATGAATAGTTGTATAATTGAATAAATAAGTGATGAGATTGTTATGGAGCAACATTAGAATGTAGAGCAATCTGCCAGACTGGAGAGATATACATGCTTTGTGTATCGTGTAGAGATACCTTACTTGTAAAACAATAATGTGTAGGGGAGTGTTATATGAAATTATGTTCCAATCCATATAGCATCAATATCCTTATGCACTGAGGGCTTCTCCTAGGTTTTATTCCATAATAAACATAGAGTTGATGTAGGGTGTGTATAGACTTGGTTTTCAAATAAGGCTGACCATATCTCTATAAAATCGAGGAGATAGTGTCTCAAAGGTAGTGTTGAGATTGTGGTAGTTATGTGGATCTGCGTTGGAAGGTTCATTTTGTGAGAACAAAGGTGACAGTCCATGAAGGATCAAGCTCATGTGTGAGATCGCTGATTTTGACAAATGAAGGCTGCATAACATGAGAAAGGGATTACTTAAGTTGAATTCACCGTTGGTACAAATTTTTTTGTGTTATCAAGTCTGATGTTGTGAGAGATGGAGACATCATTAACATGGACGAGAAGATATCATTCAATAAAAGACAACCTGTGTGGAAGAACTACGGTGTGGTACTGAATTATTGGTTCCTCCAAAAAGTGTTTATTGTTGCTGAAGAGAAAAGCTGACTATATATTCGAGGAATGGTGTGCTTAACATGTCTGTTGGAGAAATTCATTTTAAAATGGATTGATTTTTAATGATTATCGTTCTAAGGTTGTGCCAGAGTATTTTTATGAAAGATGTGAGTTTCTCACCTAGAGATTATTACATGGAAGATTCGATTAACGTTGCTAGAATAATTTGTAATAAACGTGGCCAATGGACCATGTCCCGAGAAGAGGATTGTTCTCGAAGAAGAATGTTTTTTGATTGAAGAAGTCCAAAACACCAGGATAATATTCATTGCTGCAAATATTAAAAACATATTGTTGCAAATTTAGACAAAGAAACACTAGTCAAAAGAGATGCACCTAACAAAGCGAGGAAAATTGATTTTTAGATGCAGAATGTCTCAAGGAGGAGTTGGAGAGGCATGAAGCTTGTACATATGAAGTAGAATGATGTGGTTATTGTATAAGACATATTAAATTGTTGTTTAAAAGAAAGAACATTGTGCATTCGACTATAGGAAATTGTGATGAATTTACCAGCTAATTTAATTAACTATTTCATTAAATTAGTTATCGTTCTTTTTTCAATATCGTAACCACATGGTAATCTATATTTTCATGCTATTTATGAAATCACATAAATTAAAATAAGTTATTCCATGATAGATATTAAATTTAAATAGATGTAATTCATTAGTTTTAATCACATTATCACATTATCATTATACCCCACTCTTTTGTTATAATTTCCTTTCAAGGGAAAAGGGTCCCATAATATCATTTCAAATCCACCAATCCAAATGGAAAAGGATCTTCTCTAAGGTACCGAACAGGTGGTTTTCCCCGATGTTGAGGAAAAAAATTTGAGCCTTCAACATTTTTAGCACTAGAAGGAGGACCATCACACTATGAATGGAAACAAATTCTTCTTTCAAATCTAAAGGATATCCAAAGAGTCATTCTCCTCAAAAATCCCCACCAACCTCAAGATCACATTCCAAATCTCTAAATTATATATCTGAAGTTGTGAAATCTGCCACTCAATCTCCAAACTCAGTTCGAAGGAAAAAATAGCAAGCTCCTACTCAGAAAAGAAAAAAGAAAAAAAAAAAAAAAAAAAAAAAACCAATTTCTGAGCCACTTGAGCTATAGACTATACTTCAGAGATTGGAAGGAATTTATATATCTTGAGAGAGAGCTGCCAAATATGATTTCTCTGAAGGAAGTGTTTCTTCATCCCTTAGGCCTTATGGAGTTTTGACTAGATCCCAGAGTGAAAAAAATGGAGTCAAACCATTCAAATTCCCATTACCCAATCATCTAAGAGGAAAATAAACTTCAGATACATACTACTAAGATAGCGAGATTACCTCCATTTATCCACCTAAAAATCCTTCTCTCAACCCTATTTCTTCTCAAAATCCTTTACCTTATTCTTATCATCCTCTTTCTATTACTTCCACTGAAATTCCTCCTTTAAAAAAAATTAGTAAAAGTCGTACTACAGGGGCATCATCTTCAATAGTAAATCCCTCTACACCCTATTCTTCAAGCATAGATCCTTTTGGACCTACTATTTAGAGAATGGCTAATTGACCATGGAATAACCCAGGGGTAGTTCAAATGACATCACCATTACACCCCATTCCCAAAAATCCAGAGAGATGGTTACCTAAATTCAATCAAGATGATGGGCTACCTGGAGAAGAATGACTTTATTATTTTATTCTAGCCATTAATATTAATGGAATTTCAAAAGAATATTATGTTTACATATTGTTTCCTTACACATTTGAAGGATTTGCAGGGGCTTAGTATTTCTGATTACCTATCTGATCAATTACAAGTTGGGATATGTTTGAGGAGCCATTTTTTATGAAATTTGGAGATGATTAAACAATTGATACCTTAGTTAATTATTTTTCAAATCTCAAGTCCAACCCAAATGAGAAAATAAAGGACTCCAACTCAAGATTTAATAAATTGTTAAGTAAAATCCTAGAAACTTCCAGACCTAGTGCTAATGTGTAAATTCAATGGTACATTAGTGTTATTCCTTCAAATATTTCTATGTTTGTAGATAGATCCAGTAAAATGATATTTCTTGATAACATGAAAGAAGATTTGTTTGTAGAAAAGATATTAGCGACCCTTGATAAGAAGGCTTCCATCAAAGAAAGAAAGAAAACCAAAAAAGAAACTTTTAAGGATGAACCTAAGAAAAATACCCCAAAATATCCTTACGATTTAGAAGGATTACAAAAGGTTATGAATTCAATGTCTAATGAAATGGTTGAAATTAAGAAACAAGTTGTTAAGTCTTCAAGAAATTCCCTTAGGTATTTCAAAATAAATCAACCATCACAACCACAACCTCATGTTGATATATCAAATGTAGTATCTGATGAAGATGAAGAAGACGAGGAAACAACCTTATTTGTTGATGAAGCTTAAGAATATAAAATAGTTTAATATCATGGTTTATGGAACTTCGTTCTGACCATTTTAGAGAATGAAGAGGAAGAGGAAGCATTGCCAGTAATTACCATAAGTTACCTACTAACACTCCTACATCAAGTAAAAACCAAAGGTCCCCTACTCCTACTAAAGTAAAAGGTGTTGTGAAAAAATATTATTACTCAAACTTTTGATTATGCTCCAATTACTTACAAATATCCCTCATCATCTAAAACTTTAATAGTTTGGGATATCATTTAATATAAAATTGTAGAAGACATGAAAACAACAAAAGCTAATTTTCTATCCCTCCATTCTAGATAACATAACCAACTAGAGAGTATTTAATGATGACAATGACATCCTAAGTTTTTTAACTTCTGAATGGTCTTATTCTGATCAAATCATTGATGAAGATGAGCATGACAAGAAAAAAAACAAGTCTTTTGAAGAGAATAATTTTCCTAAGCCAGTAGTAAAACTAGAAGACTTGTATGATTTGAAGGATAAATTAAAAAAGGTAATCAATTGTAAACTTCAAAGTTCTGTTTTAAGATTTGAGATGTTTAATTTAGGATTTAATCATAAACCCCAAAACATCAATTTAGGCCTTGGTATTACACCATATGAAATATTTTCTTTCATCCATCTATTGAAAAGATACATGGATGTATTTTCTTGGAATTATGATGATATTAAAACCTATGACACATCTATCATTCAACACACCATACCTATGATTCCAGATGATGAACTAATTCAACAAAAATTTAGGAATATTCGAACCAATCTAGAAGCTGAAATTAATATCGAGTTAAATAATTTACTCAAATCCAAAATCATTTTCTCGTTCAAAAATTTTAAGTGGGTTTCTAATATTGTGTCAATCAGGAAAAATAATGGAGACATTAGAATTTGCATAGATTTTATAAATTTAAATAAAGTGTGTGCAAAGGACAACTTCCATTTTTATCCAATGGAAATTTTTTTGCAATTTGTTAGAGGATCAAAATTGATATCATTTTTATATGGTTTTTCAAGCTATAATCATATCCTTTTGCATCCTGAAGATATACTGAAAACTACATTCACAACCAAGTGGGTGGAATATTCTTATGAGAAGGTGCCTTTTGGATTGATTAATGCAAGAGCTACATTCCAGAGAGAAAAATACCTTGCTTTAAAGGTTTGATAAATAAATTAGTTGTTGTATACTTATATGACATTACAATTTTTTCAAAAAAGAGGATTAATCATATTCATGATCTAAAACAAATATTTGAAATATGTAGACATTTTGGAATCTCTTTTAGCCCTAAGAATTCATTCTTTGCTCTTATTTGAAGGTAAGCTTCTAGCTTTACTGTTTCCAAGGAAGAAATTTGTATTGCCCCTAAAATAATCAAAGAAATATCAGAAAGAATTAGGAGAAATAAGGGTTATTATTCCGAAATAATTAGGAGGAAAAAGGTATAATTGGGTTAGTACTTTGCAAGAATATGATTGGAGAGAAAGCCAACTAAAATAGTCAAAGGTCAAGGTTTTTGAAATTTAATAACTGGATGTCATGACAGTTCATCCAAAGAATATTCAGGTAATAGCGGTCAATTTTCAGAGGTATGTCCTATTGACATTGAATCTCAATATGCTGATAAAATTTTATTTAAAAAATTGTAATTCTCGAGTAGAACTCAATTACAAAACCAAAAGATATTTGAGGCTTAAAGATAATCAGTGTCAACTTATCAATAATGTCTTCTTCAGAAATAATTGTGACTTTGTCTTACTTAGATGTCTTGAGAAACCTAAAGTCGAAAATATCTTGCAGGAAGTGCATGATGGGCCAGCTAGAGGACATCACAGTGGGGATATTATTTCTCACAAAATACTTCATGTTGGATATTACTGGCCTAATTTTTTCAAGGGTACTCATGCTTGTGTATGAAATTGAAAAATTTTCCAAACATATTCAGGAAGAGCGAAAACACTATTCGTAACTTTACAACAAATTAATATTGAATAACCATTTCAACAATGGGGATTGGATGTTATAGGTGAGATTATTCCTACCTTTTCAAAACAACACACTTACATCTTAACTGCTATATATTATTTTACCAAGTGGTTTGAAGAAATTCCTTTGAAGGTATTCAATTCTAAAACTGTCATGGTTTTCATTTATCAACCTATAACTACCAGGTTTACCTTAGCTAATGCTATCAATGTTTGACAATACATGTTATTTTTTGGGAAATAATACAACTAATTTTTCTCTCAAGAGAGGCTTTAAACCGAATTATTTTGCTCATTATTATCCACAAGGGAATGGATTGGTAGAATCTACCGACAAGAATCTCTTAATAATAATCCAGAGAACCATTGATGACAAACAAAATATTGGACACAAATATATAATATTTTCTCTATGGGATGACATAATTACTCATATTTATTCATTAGAAACTTCCCCTTATCAACTAGTGTATGAGAAAGAAGCAATTTTACCTCCTAATTTCTCTTTTCCTTTATTTTTCTTAGTTCAGTACATAGAAGAGAAACCTTGATATACTTTACAGTTAATAATTTCTCAAAATATAAATTTAGAGGAAGAGAAAGATAAAGAAAAGAAAACTCATATTTAACATAAAAAATTGGTCAAATATTGGTTTGATAAAAGTTTAGTAAACAATAAAATTTTGAAATTGGTGACTTAGTTCTAAAATGGGATAAATCCTATGAATAAAAAGGAAAACACACAAATTTTCAAGTACCGTGGCTCAACCCATTTCCGATCATTGAGAAATTAGGCCCATCAACCTTCATCCTTAAGGATTTACAAGGAAAGAGTGATGCTCTTACTGTTAATGGGTTAGTTTTACAAAAACATTTTTCCTGAAAATATTTGCTCTGCTGTAAATATGTAAATAATCATATGTACATATCAATTTATTTAGCTTAATGGTATTGAGTAATACTCTAATAATTTCATATTTGGATCTCTCATCATTAACATGAAGTTCGATTAATTAAACAAGAAGTTATTATGAGGAAATTATAACAATGAAGTTTAGTATTGAATTTATTATAATCTCTAAAAAAAATTGTATCGATTATTTTGTAAATATTTCATCACTTGAAACAATAAAATATCTCATTATCCTTTTATCAGTCATGAAAAGTATATTTTAAAATAAATAAAGTCTATTTTGATGTTTTAGCATCTTATGATTTTAATTGTCATCTAAAAACTCTTAAGAATTAATTTCACCTCCCCATCCACTCATTTTTCATTTTTAGAGTGTAATTAAAAAATATCTAAAGCTTGAAAGATAAGGTGTCTCATCGAGAGTTGACTCACCATGATCATAGGGAAATAATGATATTGACATTATGTCAACTAGTCACCAAACCCGGATAATGGCTTATGACTTTATAAATGTAAGACAATAGGTCTCATCATGAGTTGAATTGTTTAATTTCATTAGAACCTGTGAATGAAATTTTTATTATCTGGCCACCAAACCAGCTGGTCAATGGCTTTAAATAAACCTAAAACAAAAAATTAAAAATGAAAAATTAATATCTCTAAAGAATTACTATAAGTGGATAGGATACTAATATTATTTGGTTAAATGGTAACCCTGTCAAGGTTATCGAAGCCTGCTGGCAACAATGGATCTATCAATGATAAATAAGTCTATATTAATGCTTGTTATGCAACCAACTCACAAAATAGAAGAAAATATAGATCAATGACTTAAAAATTATCCACTTCGAGGGGGAAAACTCCTTTACATTACACAAATGATCAATTTCTGGATAATACAACTGAAAAAAAGTACTTTTGATATATAGGATTCTAAGGGGTCATAATATAATCAGAGTCTACATGAAAATAATAATGTAAGGGCACAACAATAAAAATAGTGGGCTTCCATGGGGCACAATTATAACAATATGGGGACTACATGAGAACAAAAATAACAATAAGCACTAACGATAACAACAAGGGGCTACAATAGTATTATAGGGACCTAACATGTCCCTCTCCTTCAAAAAAGTGTTGTCCTCAATGCTTGAGTAGTTAACAATGATTCTTTATAAAATTCTCATCCTCCCATGTGGAATCTTCAGCAGGTAAGTTCTTCCACTTGATGAGATACTCAGAAATTGATCAATATCATAGATATTGAGTTCTTATTTTCATTACTTCTTCATGTTCCCATGTGATCTTTCCTTCCTTTTCAAGTTCTGTAAATTTTTTTGTGTTGGAAGTTTTTCACCTATAACCTTCTTTAAGCATGAAACATGGAAAACTAGGTGCACTCAGGAATATGCATGAAGCTCAAATTTGTATGCGATAGTACTAGTATTTTGAAACCCTTGTGAGGACCATAATACTTTGGCTATAATTTACTATCCTTATTAGCTTGCTTGAGGGACATATTTTTGTATGGTTGTAGCTATAAAAATACCTAGTCGCCTACATCAAAACTTCTTTTGCTGTGATGTTGATTTTACGATTGTTTCATTCGATTTTACACAAAATTTTGGTTATCCTTTAAGATTTGGAGAACTTGTTGTTGATGCTCGATGTGATCTTCCACTACTTGAACCTTATAATTTTCTCTTAAAGATGATATGCTGGACAATGGATAATATAATCCATAAAGTGCCATATATGGGGTCATTTTTGCTGCAGTGTGGAAGGAAGTGTTATACCACCATTCAATCATTGGTAACCACTTGATCCATTTTGTTTATTTATTAGATACAAATCAATGAAGATATCCTTCCAAAAAATTTCTCACTATCTCAGTTTTCCCATCATATTGAGGATGATAAGATGAGATATGAGCTAGTTGATTACCCAAAAAATAAAATAATCTCATCCAAAAGTTTCCAGTGAAAACGGGATCTCTGTCACTTATAATAATGTTTGGGTTTCCATGTATACTTTGAATTATTTCCATAAATGCAGTAGAAACTGTAATGGATTTAAATGTATGAGATAATGCACAAAAGTGTGCATACTTGCGAAGTTTATCAAATACCACCATGATGACACTATTTCCTTCATACTTGGGTAAAATTGTGATAAAATCCATTTAAATCTACACGCAACATTAAATTTGAATGGATAAAGGTTGTAGTAGACCTAAGGTGTGAACTTTATTCTGTTGCTAGCCACAAAATAATAAACATAAAAAATATTCAGAATGTGTTGGCTTGAGGGGTCCTGACCTAGGTTCAGAGGTTAAAGTTGTCCAGCAAACCCCTATACTACTAGCCCTTTCAGCAATGACCTACTTTCGCAGGTCAAGGTCTCACCCGAAGTAGTATGGGAGGGTGTTGGAACCAAGTTTCCACACCCTGGGAGAGAGTAGGTAATTAAGGCAGATATGCATTGAACTATTAGGTTTTCACATAACGAGTCTATTAGCAAGATTTTAATAGTATAATTAGCATGTGACCATAACAAATCTACTATCATTAACAAATCTGATCAATACATTCACATCCATGTGCGCATCAACAATTAATATCATAGAACTTTATAATCACAGCTAATTCAGAGATCACTGATACATTCGCAACTTAAATCAATAACAAAAATGAGCTTAAGTAATAAAGACGACCAGTCCATATATCACAAGATACTTCAAATAGATTCCACATTCATGAGTATCCAAAAACAAAATTACAACCCAAAACATAGCCCGCACACACAACCAGCGAGGTCCACACACAACAAGGCTGAGGATCTTCGTGCACATAGCTAGCAGGAGTCCTTACCCAAAAGAACCCAAAACAGATCTCAACAATTCGCACGTAGCATCAATATTGCTTCTCCTTTACCTACTAGACCTAACTATCTATCTATTTATATCATTGTAGCCTTTTCTATCCTATGGTTAGCAAACTGTGGTTTGCAGACCCTAGGTTTACCCTTTAACCCATTACAAAACATTAGGGGCTTTGACCCACCCCAAAGCCCCTACACAATACCAACTATTACAAAATTATATTTAAAATGCAACTTAGGGAGCCCCATTCCAACAGGCCTCCAACACAATATTTTGACTCGTCCTGAGTCACAGTGGCCATGGGATTTGCATCTTTTCCTGAATCTGCTTGATCACATAAAAAAAAAGGGGTCAACACTCCTTCGCTTTGTGTAGTAGCGTTATGTGCAATATCCACCAACTTCTACGACTTTGGACCTTCAGTAGCAGCAATGACACTTTCCAGGGGTTGGTTCAGTTGCTTAACTACAACACCCACTTCCCGAGATAGCTTGAGGGCTTCATTGGCCCATGGCTTGAGGTGGTCACTGATGTTAGCCCCCCTATAAATTTTTTGACAAGAAAATAGGGGGCTAAATTATTTTTGAGTCTTCAAGGAATGCATTTCCTCTGAAAACACAGTCTCCTTGAAACCTCTTTGTGTCTTTTATCCTTTGATCAAATCCCCTCTGCTGGTTCCCCTTTTAAAGCCTCTCTGCTTTGTGAAGAAATGCCCAAAGGCCCCCTTTTTCCCTCTTATTTCATCCCCCAAAGCCTTTATTTTCTCTCCCCTTTATTCCCCCTTCTTTCCCCATTTACCCTCCAGATCCCCTCAAAATCCCCTTTGAATTTCTTCCCCTACCCTTTGTTTTCCCTTCTTCCCCCTTTATTTCTCTATCGTTCCCCTTCCCTAGCCCTAAAATCCATTAAAATGGGCTTAAAAACCCTCTTCCGACCTTATTATGGGGCTTAGCCCCTTACCGCAAATCCCTTAACCACTTCCCCACATATGACCCGGCGCTGGGACCAAGCACTTAAGTCCCGAGCGCCAATCGCAATCGGAAGATCGGCGGGGGTCCTTTTCCTTTGTAAATGAAAAAACCCTGATGCGATTTGTTTATAACATAAGTCCCGCGACGAGCTTTGAGCCGTCTATCTATCACAAGATCTAACGGCTGGGCGCTAATCGAAAACCCCCCATCAATCGTAATCGCAACATGTCGCGTGTGCCCTCCGATCAATCGCAAGTCCTTCCTCCCGTCTCCCGATTGCATCCCGGCCGTCGATCTGCCCCGCGATCCGACGGTCCTCCGCTAATCGCAAGCCTTCTGCTCCTTCCTCCGATTGCAATCCCCTGATTGCATCCCGACCGTCCATCTCTCTGCTGATCAACGGTCCTGCGCCAATCGCAAGTCCGCCCGATTGCTGATCGCAAGTCCTTCTGTCTCCCCCCCGATTGCATCCCCACCGTCCGTTCCCTTCCAGATCCGACGGTTGGTGCTTAATCGCAACAACGCTCCGATCGCAATAGCAAGCCTTCCCCACTGTCTCCCGATTCAATCACAGCCGTCCATTCTCCCCGCGATCAGACGGCCAGCGCTCAATCGCATTCTCCCCCCCGATCGCCGATCGCAAGTTCTTCTCTCTGTCTTCTGATTGAATCTCCGCCATCCGTTCCTCCTCCAGATCGATGGCCAGCGCTCAATCGCTTCATTCCTTCCAATCGCTGATCGCAAGCCTTTCCTCCGTCTCCCGATTCAATCCCAGCCGTTCATTCCTCCCTGAGATCAACGATTATCGCTTAATCGCACCACCCCTCTAATCGCAATCGAAAATTTTTGAATGTGCATTGCGATTGCCACTCGCTCCAACCTCCAATTGCGATTGTGCGATTTCATCTCCGCCGTCCGTTTCCTCCCGGATCTGACGGCTCAGGTTTCATTGCCCTCCGCCTCTGCCGGGTCCCACATTCATGCTCCGCTCCATTTTTTTTTCATGTTTTCCTTTGTAAATCACTCCGGTGGTCACATTTGAGTCTTTACACTGTGTGATCATCTCGCCACCACTTTCATTTGCATTTCCGCTATTTTTGCCGTTCCGCCAGCATTCCTCCGCCTCCTCAGCATTTCCTCCGCCGCCACTGCCCGGGTTTTAAACAGAGTTATTTCAGTGTGCGGATGGTACAGAGATGGCCAGTTCAACATTGCCAGCGACCAGCAAAAGGAATTCAAAGGGGGTTGGTGCCTGTTATTAATGAAATCAAATGTTAACCCCGCATTCAAAGGATTAAGGTTCAGTTTGAAGACTAAGGAGCGCACCAGCAACGCCATAACTGCGCCACCTAACAGCAGGACGTTTCCTCCAGAAGTACACCTTCCCGTAGTGTCCTCCATGTTTCTCGAGCCCAGGAAAGTCAAGAACACTGACAGAGCTTCTTAAAAGATTGTCAGGCCGCAGTAATGAAGCATGGATGGACAGATGGACCTTTGAACCAGTTCATTTATTCCAGAATGGCAGCACAGAGCTCCAAGCTCCAGAAAGGACTCCAAAGAAATATCCGAGGTCAATTTCCGGCTTGACAGAGCCTCCAAACAGTCTTCAGAGTACACACAGCGCTGAAAATTGCCATTAAGCAGCATGGGTGTGAACACTTCCACCCTGCTGTCTTAATGAGTCTCATTTATTTTTTTATCTACTTCTGTTTCTTCCTCTTCTCCTATAAAATATCCCCGAGAACATAATGTAAAGGTTGTTGTTCAGTTGTTGGTAGTTTGATGTTAGAGGGATTCATTTGACTGTTAGAACAGTCGCGGGAGGGAGTAGCAGAGTAGTTGTATGTAATAGGCTGGGAGGAGAAGTCTGGACTGTAACAGCCATTGAGCTTATTGTACATGACTGGTTTTGCATAAATTAATCAAAACACTTTTCACAGGATCCTGGTCTATTACTATAGGTGATGTTTTATTACTCTGTTTATTACATTTCCATATTATTTCATGTTCTTCTGGTAGGCATCAGAATAATGGTATAGGATTCACCCTTATTAGGTGCCTTATGCTGTCTGCTCTCCCTACCTTTATGTTTTACGCCCTATGTGCTGTCTAAGAGTGGGTTCACGGGTTTAACCAGTGCAGCGGATGTTATTGCCTGCTGGCTGATGTATAAACTTGGGGGTTTGCTTCTTAGATGTTTCTTTGTAATCTTATCTCTGTTTTTCCCTTGGAGTTTCTAAAGCAGACCTGGAGTTAAATGACCTCTGGTCTGATCTATAAGCTGCCCCTTTGTCTCTTTGAGAGCAGCCTTTGAGTATGTCCAAGCAGGTCTGGAGTTAAATGACCTCTGACCTGATCTATAGAGAGAAAATTGGTTGCTTTCCTTCTTTCACTTTCCTCCTTAATGTTCCATCCCATCATCTATCTAAAAATATCCTTTAGTATAGATGACTTGCCCTTTGAAAGCCTTGGCTAGTTGTTGCATGTAATTTCCTTTCATGACTCCATAGCCCAATGGATGGCACTGTCTTGGCCTATCCTCTTTGCTGAAGCCTCCTACTGTTTTGTTTCCTTTCTCTCATTACTATCCCAGTCTATGATCTCCTGACCAACCCAGCAACCCTTCAACCAAATCATTTAAAACCCCTCTGTGCTTCATAACTAGCCTAACATCTTATTTTTGAGCTTCAAAGATACATCATTCTTTGCTCTATTTGGAGAGATCCCTCTCCGGGTCCAGGAGGGCTAGATCCTAGGGCCCCAAAGTGGCTCTGATGTTGTCTCATCTTTTGGTATTTCCAAATCTGCCAAAACATGGGAACCCCAACATAATGGCGACTCCACTGGGGAATTCTGAGTACATTTCATCTTAAACACTCTTTAAACCTCAGAAGCTTAGAACTCTGGTTAGGTTGGCGGTAAGTCACACCTTTCTTGAATCAGCCTCCATTATTGAATATCCACCATACTCTTAGACAGAGCCTGGATAGGGCCAGGTAGCCTCCAGATCTCATCCTCTCTTCAGGGGTGACATATCTGGTAAATGCCCTCCCATTCAATCTCTGGTTGGAGCTTGTTGCTTTAGAGGAGATTCATGAAAGGTGATAGTGCCTGAGCACTGTGGTGGACAGTGTACCCTAGAATCATCCTAAACCCTCCACCTGGTGACTCCATTGTTCCTAAACGTTAAAGACTCCACTGGTGATCAGTAGGCCTGTTGATTATCTCAGTTTCACATCAGACTCCACTGGGAGACCAGTCCCAAGACAACATTAACCACAGTAGAAATAACAAGTAGGGCTAAGCTGCTTGGCTTATAAACAGTACTCTGGCTCATAGAACCATTCATACAAGAGCTTTCCCTGATCCAAACCCACCTGAAACAGTTGATAATCCTGAGAAAATCCTTAAAAGAACACCCGTGAGTAGGAGATCAACTATTCCCAGCAACATTCATAGAGCCAATTCTGCACCAGAAGATCTTGCAGCTCTATTAGACCCTTTCTTCGACCTAGACCTCCAAAACAGATTACCTAGAACTAGGTCATTCAGTGTTTCAGACCAGCTAGACACTAGGGACAGCGAAACCCCTCCCTCCACACCGCCTGATCTCCACTTTCTCCAAAACTCGGGGCTTTCCCACCCTAGATCTGCTCAACAGACTTCTGCTGGTCCTACCATCCCTGTCATCCAACTACCAGCTGCTCAAGCCAACCCTATACCTCATCAGAACATCATCATGGCAGCCTGGTATGCACCTCTAGTTTTACCTCAGCCTCTACTACCCTTACCAAATGATTATCAATCAAAAATCCCACACTTCCCTGCTAAAGAGCCTACAACAACGCAACAACATGTAGATAAAATGGAGGACTCTTTTGACTATATGGAAATTGATGATGAAACAATCAAAATGAGAATTTTTGCGCAGAGCCTGGGGGGAGAGGTTAAAAAGTGGTTTAAAAACCTACTTGCTAGTAGTATCCAAGATCTCCCTGCTTTATACCAGACTTTCATCAACAAATGGGAAACTAGAGCAAACCCTCGCCGGCTCCTAGCAGAATACATGTCCCTTAAGAGGAACGTAGGAGAGTGTGTTCATGATTATACCACTAGTATCAACAGTATTTATAATGCTCTCCCTCCACACATGAAACCTCCACAAGGTATGGCCCTAGCAAAATATCCTGATGGATTTGATGCTGACATGGCCTATGAGCTTAGAGATAAAGAGTACACTACCCTGGAGGATATGCAGAAAGGGGTAGTAAACATAGAGGCAAATTTGATTGAGAAAAGGGCCAAACTGAGAGCTGAGAAGAGAGTAGCATACAAGGATGACACTATAGCCTCCACTTCAGATCCAAATATTGAAAAATTGTCTAAGAATGTGGATAAGCTATTACAAATGATGGAAAAGATGGTTGTCACTCCAAACAGGAACCAAAATCAAAACTTTAGAAGAAACAACAACACTCCCAATAGACAGAAAGAGTCAGATCAACAAATCATTCCCCCGTTTCAAAACTTGCTAGATGAGGATGAGGGAATCACCTTAGAAGAATAAGAGAATGTGACAACATGTTCAAAAACAGGAGGGACTCAATTTACGTGACTCAGGAGGATGAAATGTACCTCAATAAACACCATATTGGGATGAGGAAAGATTTAAAGCGAAATGCAGACTTGGGTACCAGAATGCCATCTGACCAAGGTGGGAGAAAAATATGGGCTCGGTCAAAAAGTAAGCAGGAACACAAAGAATAAGACTCACAATTGACCATGTAAAGAGCTGAAAAAACCAAAATACTTCAACGTAAACGAATGAAATCAACATTTGAGAGTTCTAAAAGAAATAACGGAAAGGCAACCAAAACAATGAAAAACAAAGTCAACCAACCAGTAGCACTAGCACCTCAGTTAGTGCTCCTGACAAAACTATTCCTACACATGTACATAATGAGAAAACACAAACTGGTTCAGCCACTAAAACAGTGGCAGATAAAACAGATTTGAGCATTCCCAAAAGCCAATCCATTTTCAATTTAGAAAGTGATATTGCAAAAATCAAAATCTCTGTACCATTATCTGAGCTGGCCTCTTAGGATGTATATAAGGGCCATATTTTGAAAGCATTAAATCTGAGTATAAATAATGACACTATAAATTTGAGTGATGATCAGCCTGCCCTCTTATTCGGTCCCAGGATTGAGGGGAAATTTCAGGAAGGGGTAGTTCCACCTTTTTATATCAGTCTTAACATTCATGACAAGATCCTTCATAATGCCATGCATGACTCCGGTGCATCACACAATCTAATGCCTAAGGTAGTCATGGAGAAGTTAGGCCTCGAAATCACCAGACCTTATAAAGACTTGTATTCATTTGACTCGAGTAGAGTAAAATGTCTTGGCCTGCTCAAAGACTTGTGTGTGAGTTTTGGGTAATTCATAGAAAATGTATGGTCATGGATGTGGTGGTGGGGCATTTTACCCAATTATCAACATGTTGTCGAATCTTGGGAGCCAAGATCGAGCACCATGCGATGGATGGCTCACATACCTATCTATGGTGGGCCAATTAAGAAGGCGCCTAGAGGCCCAAATGAAATTCTAATTCAGTAATAAAAGAAACCTCAAAGACTACCATTATATTCCACGGCCACATGCCGACCTTGACTCCTTCCATCTTTTATTTTGTAATGATGAATCCGCAGAAAACGCAGAAAAACCCCGGAAGGTCCCAGAACCCCATATAAACGAGTACGAAACTGTGTTCACCCATATAATGGCCACTCTGGAAGAATATGACCAGGAAGACCATGGGCAGCACACTGAAAATGAAGAGGAAATCAGAAATGAAGCCTGTAAGATCTGTGGTGGATCTCTCACTCCAAGTGAAACAGAAACAGAACAAGAACAGCAAGCCAACCACCTCCCTGACATCCATGTCCTCTACGAACAACAAGATATTTTACTACCTAGTACAGACCTCCCAACTCAACCTAATGGCGACTCCACTGGGGAACGGATCAGTCAGCTTTGATTTGGCAAACCACTGTGGTGGACAGTAAGTTGTAAATCATCCACCTGGCGACTCCACAATTCTTGAATGATAAAAGGACTCCACTGGTGATCAGCAGGCCACTAATTATCTTGGTTTCACATAAGACTCCACTGGGAGACCATGTCGCAGTACAACATCATCCACGCCAAAGATCCAGTCACTTCGCTAATGGAAGACTCTGAACAATGTGCAGAAATAGATCCAAGCCTCATAGCAGAGTTTCGGAGTGGAGTAGCAAGTGTACTGGCATAAATTGAAGGGGAGGACCTTCGAAAGGTGGTTGACCTTCTTAGCTCACACCTCAATGCCCAAACTGCGCTTAAGAAGATGTTTTTAGATCTGGTGGTGGAGAGGTATGAGGCTGAGATGGAACTCTTGAACTCACAAGAAAAATCATACGAGTTCAGAGACCCAAGAGCATTCTTGGAAAGTCTCCTGCCCCCTAAAAATACATAATTCCACTGCTCTTTGAAATACAAGAAGAAGAGGGTCCGGTTTTCATAAGCCACACTGAGGATGCAGTGGAAAGTGAAATAATTGAAGCTGCCCAGGAAGTAGACAACCTACCAATCATGGCAGGCCAAAAAGAAGAAAGCATACATCAAGTGTTCGTTGATCCTGTGGCAGAGTACATGGAGGCCCTGATATGCTCGAACACTCCAGCATTGATCCTCAGCATGGGCTAGATTCATCAGGAATGGTCACTACTGATGGTGACCACAGTTTTGAAGAACCACATGCAGAGCACCCTGTGGTTATCTCTGACAGGCAGCCAGTGCTCATATCCTTTTTCACTACTACTTGACTGCCTGTATTGGCTTTATCATATCACCTAGAACATCAGAGATTTCCGGTTAGGGTAGGGTAGGTAGGAAAGCTCAATAAAGCTCAATCTATGGGCATGTAGTTAGATATTTAATTTTCTGTTTTAGAATGTAGAGAAGAAACCTGCTAGACAGTCTAATCCTAGCAGGTAGTAGTGTAGGTAGAGAAACTATGAGACCAACAGTCTAATCTGGTCTCATGGAGTAATAAGGGTAGAAGTAGAATAGGTTTATCTTTTCCTGTTTATAATGATTAATGATGTAAAAGGTTCTACAAGTCCAAATGCACCCAAGAAGAAAAATGTTAGGACTGTAGTGTGGGTAGGTAGTTGTTTGGGAGAATTGTTTCTACTGATATGTTGTCTTCATAGCTTGTGGCAGCTGATCAAAGAAAGAGATGGATGGTTCAAGCAGCAGGCATCTGGCCTACACCAAGAGATCAATTTCTGAATTCTTAACTCCTTCAAGAAGAAGCCATCCCCATGTGGAGCCACTGTTAGCCCCCCTATAAATTTTTTGACAAGCAAATAGGGGGCTAAATTATTTTTGAGTCTTCAAGGAATGCATTTCCTCTGAAAACACAGTCTCCTTGAAACCTCTTTGTGTCTTTTATCCTTTGATCAAATCCCCTCTGCTGGTTCCCCTTTTAAAGCCTCTCTACTTTGTGAAGAAATGCCCAAAGGCCCCCTTTTTCCCTCTTATTTCATCCCCCAAAGCCTTTATTTTCTCTCCCCTTTATTCCACCTTCTTTCCCCATTTACCCTCCAAGTCCCCTCAAAATCCCCTTTGAATTTCTTCCCCTACCCTTTTTTTTCCCCTCTTCCCCCTTTATTTCTCTATCGTTCCCCTTCCCTAGCCCTAAAATCCATTAAAATGGGCTTAAAAACCCTCTTCTGACCTTATTATAGGGCTTAGCCCCTTACTGCAAATCCCTTAACCACTTCCCCACATATGACCCGGCGCTGGGACCAAGCACTTAAGTCCCGAGCACCAATCGCAATTGGAAGATCGGCGGGGGTCCTTCTCCTTTGTAAACGCAAAAACCCCGATGCGATTTGTTTATAACATAAGTCCTGCGACGAGCTTTGAGCCGTCGATCTATCACAAGATCTAACGGCTGGGCGCTAATCACAAACCCCCCATCAATCGCAATCGCAACATGTCACGTGTGCCCTCCGATCAATTGCAAGTCCTTCCTCCCGTCTCCTGATTGCATCCCGGTCGTCGATTTGCCCCGCGATCCGACGGTCCTCCGCTAATCGCAAGCCTTCTGCTCCTTCCTCCGATTGCAATCCCCCGATTACATCCCGACCATCCATCTCCCTGCTGATCAACGGTCCTATGCCAATCGTAAGTCTGCCCGATCGCTGATCGCAAGTCCTTCTGTCTCTCCCCCGATTGCATCCCCACCGTCCGTTCCCTTCCAGATTCGACGGTTGGCGCTTAATCACAACAGCGCTCCGATCGCAATCGAAAGCCTTCCCCGCTGTCTCCCGATTCAATCACAGCCGTCCATTCTCCCCGCGATCGGACGGCCAGGGCTCAATCGCATTCTCCCCCCCGATCGCCGATTGCAAGTTCTTCTCTCTGTCTTCCGATTGAATCTCCGTCGTCCGTTCCTCCTCCAGATCGACGGCCAATGCTCAATCGCTTCATTCCTTCTGATCGCTGATCGCAAGCCTTTCCTCCGTCTCTCGATTCAATCACAGCCATTCATTCCTCCCCGAGATCAACGGTTATTGCTTAATCGCACCACCCCTCTAATCGCAATCGGAACTTTTTGAATGTGTGTTGCGATTGCCACTCGCTCCAACCTCCGATTGCGATTGTGCGATTTCATTTCTGCCGTCCATTTCCTCCCGGATCTGACGGCTCAGGTTTCATCACCCTCCACCTCCGCCGGGTCCCACATTCATGCTCCACTCCATTGTTTTTTCATGTTTTCCTTTGTAAATCACTCCGGTGGTCACATTTGAGTCTTTACACTGTGTGATCATCTCGCCACCACTTTCATTTGCATTTCTTCTGTTTTTTCCGTTCCGCCAACATTCCTCTACCTCCTCAGCATTTCCTCCGCCGCCACTGCCCGGGTTTTAAACAGAGTTATTTCAGTGTGCGGATGGTACAGAGATGGCCAGTTCAGCATTGCCAGCGACCAACAGAAGGAATTCAAAGGGGTTTGGTGCCTGTTATTAATGAAATCAAATGTTAACCCCCCATTCAAAGGATTAAGGTTCATTTTGAAGACTAAGGAGCGCACCAGCAACGCCATAACTGCGCCACCTAATAGCAGGATGTTTCCTCCAGAAGTACACCTTCCCGCAACGTCCTCCATGTTTCTCGAGCCCAAGAAAGTCAAGAACACTGACAGAGCTTCTTAAAAGATTGTCAGGCCGCAGTAATGAAGCATGGATGGACAGACGGACCTTTGAACCAGTTCATTTATTCCAGAATGGCAGCACAGAGCTCCAAGCTCCAGAAAGGACTCCAAAGAAATATCCGAGGTCAATTTCCGGCCTGAAAGAGCCTCCAAACAGTCTTCAGAGTACACACAGCGCTAAAAATTGCCATTAAGCAGCATGGGTGTGAACACTTCCGCCCTGTTGTCTTAATGAGTCTCATTTATTTGTTCATCTACTTCTGTTTCTTCCTCTTCTCCTATAAAAGATCCCCGAGAACATAATGTAAAGGTTGTTGTTCAGTTGCTGGTAGTTTGCGGTTAGAGGGATTCATTTGACTGTTAGAGCAATCGCAGGAGGGAGTAGCAGAGTAGTTGTATGTAATAGGCTGGGAGGAGAAGTCTGGACTGTAACAGCCATTGAGCTTATTGTACATGACTGGTTTTGCATAAATTAATCAAAGCACTTTTCACAGGATCCTGGTCTATTACTATAGGTGATGTTTTCTTACTCTGTTTATTGTTGGGCCTTTATATTCTTTCAATAGATTAGCCCCATGTATTTGTATATTTGCATACGTAGCTGTTACGAAGTCACGAGGAGTGAAGAAGTCCCCACCAGATTGGGGTGGCGGCCCCACCGTTGTTTTTGTGTGGACCCACTCATAGGCGGATCCGCCGATGGTTTTGTGCATGGTTTTGCACATGGTTTTGAGGTTCGATGGTTTTCGGCCCCTGGTATTTGAGTAGATCCGGTCAAGGGAACTACGGTTATGTTCTAATCCAGGGTTAATGGATTGGGGTTTATGTATGCTCCGGCATGTATATATATGTGTTGTAACACTAAAAGGAATATAATGAAAAATCAAGCCGGTCGTCCCAATTTGGGATCCAGGGGAAAATCTCTGTGTTTATCTGTTTTATGTTTTATGCTCTCGCTATTGTTTATTTTATGTTATAAGATTCGTGTGTAGATAATTTCTGTTCAGGGTTAAAACCTACATTTGGTATCAGAGCTGTTTCGGCTTCAAGGGGACGCCTTTGTTGTTGAGGGTTTTTTGCTCGGGCCTGTGGTAGACCGTGTGCAGTGGGAGATCTGCGGGATCGATTCTTGCGGTGAAAGAATATGGTGAGCGGCGGAAAGATAGAGATCGAGAAATTTAATGGTCAGAGTTTTGAGTTGTGGAAACTCAAGATGGAGGATCTGCTGGTGGATAAAGATCAGTGGATCGCGGTAGATCCGGGTACTAAGCCAACGGGAATGTCAGATGAAGACTGGAAGAAGCTGGATCGGAAGGCTAAGAGCACAATACGGTTGTGTGTCTCAGATTCAGTATTGTTGAATGTATCTGGGGAAGCTACGGCGAAGAACTTGTGGGAAAAGCTAGGGACTTTGTACCAATCTAAGTCTCTAGTGAATAAATTGTTCCTACGGAAAAAGCTGTATAACCTGAGGATGAAGGATGGAGACTCAGTGACAGAGCATCTGAACACCTTCAATACTGTGGTAAGTCAGCTGTCATCTGTTGATATTAAAATCTCGGATGAAGATAAGTGCATCAGTTTGTTGTGTTCTCTACCAGACTCGTGGGATAGTCTGGTTATTGCAATAGGTAGCAATACAACTACCTTGAATTTTGATGACATTGTCTCAGCCTTGCTGTCGGAGGAAATGAGACGGAGAAATATGGAGGGTCAGAATGGAGATGTCTTATCTGTACGAGGAAGGTCCCAGAACAGAGACAAGAATAAGGTTTCGAGTGGGAGATCTAAATCTAGAGGGAGATCGAAATCTCCTGAAAAGTTTGTAAAGGTGTGCTGGAAATGCGGAAAGGAAGGGAACTACAAAAAGGAATGCAGATCTAAAGCTCCTGAGAAAGGAAAGGGATCTGATGAAGGTCCTTCTGCAGAGGCAAAAACCACCTCGGATGAAGGTGGGGATGTGTATTTGGCTTCTTCTTCAAGTACACATGTAGATCATGAGTCATGGTTGATTGACTCAGGTGCATCCTTTCACTTCACTCCCCATAGGGAGTGGTTATGCGAGTATGAGAAATATGATGGTGGTGATGTCTTCCTAGGGGATGATAGGAAGGCCAAAATCATCGGACGTGGAAAAGTCAAGCTGAAGCTGCAAGGTGGAAGGATTAGAACACTTCCTGGTGTTCTGCATATTCTTACATTGGCCAGAAATCTGATTTCTGTAAGCAAGATGGATGATGCAGGTGTAAAAACAGTGTTCGAGAAAGATGCCTGCAAGATGGTTCGGGGAGCACTGGTATTAATGCGGGGAGTTCGGACTGGAACTCTGTACAAGCTACAAGGTAGTATTGTTATTGATGGGTGTAACAGTTCTGTGGTTCCTGAAAGTGGGATGGAAAGCCTAGCTGTCTCTGGAGAAAAGACCATGCTATGGCATCAAAGGCTTGGACATATTGGAGAGAAGGGCCTTAGGATACTGCATAGAGATGGTATGGTAGAAGGTATGTCTAATTGTTCTCTGGATTTCGATTTCTGTGAACATTGTGTATATGGGAAGCAGAATCGGGTGAGTTTTCCTTCTGGTGCTAAGAGGGCAAACAAGATATTAGAAATTGTGCACGGTGATGTGTTTGGGCCTGTGTCAGTTCCATCACTGGGAAAGTCTGTGTACTATGTTTCATTCATAGATGACTTCTCAAGGAATACATGGATATATTTCTTGAGGAAGAAATCTGAAGTATTTGACAAATTTAAATAATTTAAGGCTCTGGTGGAAAACCAGACAGAGAAGAAGATAAAGGCATTGAGGACAGATAATGGTGGGGAGTTCTGCAAGAAGGAATTTGAAGAGTTCTGTAAGAAGTGTGGTATAGCATGGAAGAAGACTACTCCATACACACCTCAGGAAAATGGAGTTGCAGAAAGAATGAACAGAGCGTTGATGGAAAAGGCAAGAAGCATGCTGAGTGGTACCGGGTTAGGACAAGAATTTTGGGCAGAGGCAGTGGAGACTTCATGTTACTTAGTTAACAGATCACCTTCATCAGTGTTGGAGGATAAGACCCCACATGAGGTATGGACTGGAAAGAAACCTTCTCTTTCACATCTAAGGGTATTTGGATGTGATGCATATGTACATGTTCCAAAGGAGAAAAGGACCAAGTTGGATAATAAATCTGAAAGGTGCATCTTTGTTGGGTATAAGGATGGTTTAAAGGGTTACAAGCTTTGGAACCCAGAAACAAGGAAGGTTGTGTACAGCCGAGATGTGGTGTTTAGAGAAGTGAAAGATGTTGTTAAACATGAAGTCCTACCAAAGGAATCTGAGAAGATAGAGTTTGAGCTAAAGGAGGATGAATCAGACTCTACAACAGAAGAAGACTCAGAAGATGAAGAGCCACAAACTCCAGCTTTGAGAAGATCAGTTCGGGAAAGAAGGCAACCAGAAAGGTATAGTCCATCTGCTTTCTGTTCATGTTTTGCCTTAACTATAACTGATGATGAACCCAGAACTGTCAGGGAGGCAGTAGATTCAGAGGATGGAAAACTCTGGAAGGAGGCCATGGCTGATGAAATGGCATCCTTGCACAAAAACGATGCATGGGATCTGGTGGAGTTGCCGGCTGGAAGGAAGCCCCTTGGGAGCAAATGGGTGTTTAAGAAGAAGATGAATGTAGAAGGCAAGGTGGAGAAATACAAAGCTCGGTTGGTAGCGAAAGGTTATTCCCAGGTGCCGGGAATTGATTTTGGTGATATTTTTTCCCCTGTTGCCAAAGTTACTTCTATTAGATTACTTTTATCTGTTGCTGCTGCATTTGATTTTGAGATAGAACAGATGGATGTGAAGACAACATTTCTTCACGGGGATCTAGAAGAGGAGATCTACATGAAGCAAACTGAAGGCTTTATGGTGAAGGGTAAGAAAGAACTGGTATGCAGGTTGAAGAAGTCTCTGTATGGGTTAAAACAGTCACCAAGGATGTGGTATCAGAAATTTGATACCTATATACGGGACTTGGCTTCACCAGAAGCAAGGAGGATCACTGTGTTTATTTTAAATTAATTGGTGACCATGTTATTTATTTGGTCTTGTATGTGGATGATATGTTGTTGATTGGAAATGACAAAGAAATTATCCAAGATTTGAAGACCCAACTGTTCTCCAAATTCTACATGAAGGATATTGGTGTTGCAAACTATATTTTGGGCATGGAAATTAAGAGAGATCGGGCAAAGAGGAAGCTCTGGTTAAACCAGAGGAAGTATGTCGAGACTATATTGCAGAGGTTCAATATGCAGGATAGTAAACCGGTGAGTGTTCCTATTCCTGTAGGTGCAAAGCCTTCTGCTGAACAGTGTCCCAAGACACAAGAATAAGCGGAGGATATGTCCCGTGTTCCATATGCAAGTGCAGTGGGTAGCCTGATGTATGCAATGGTCTGTACTAGACCAGACATTGCACATGCAGTGGGAGTATTGAGCAGGTTTATGTCAAACCCAGGGAAGGAGCATTGGACAAAAGTGAAGCGGGTTTTCAGATATTTACGTGGCACTAGTGATTATGGCTTGTGCTACCAGGGAAGACCAGGATTGGAAAGAATGTTGGACATTCGTGGTTTTGTTGATGCAGACTGGGCTGGAGATCCGGACCAAAGAAGATCTACAAGTGGGTATGTGTTTAGCCTATTTGGAGGTGCAGTCAGTTGGATGAGTAAAAGACAGTCTGTAGTGGCTCTTTCAACTACAGAGGCAGAATACATAGCAGCCACTCATGCAAGCAAGGAAGCAGTTTGGTTGCATAGATTGTGTTCAAGTATGGGGTTGGTACAACAAGCTATAAGGATAGACTGTGATAGCCAAAGTGAAATTTTCTTGGCTAAGAACCCTGCTTACCATTCAAAGACAAAGCACATTGATGTTCAATATCACTTTGTTAGAGATATGGTTGAGGCTAAAAGGGTGTTGCCGGTAAAGGTGGACACTTTGAAGAATGTTGCAGATGCATTGACGAAGTCTGTGAGCACTCAGAAGTTCTCTTGGTGTAGAGAAACAATGGGTGTTGAAGAACTGGCCAAATGAGTAAGCTCTCCTGTGGCCCCCCGTGGAAAGAAAACAACAAGTGGGAGAATGTTGGGTATGTGTTATATTCTTTCGACGATTAGCCCCACACGCTGTATGTTGCGTCGGGCATAGCTGGGGGGTCACGAGGGGCTAAGCAGTCCCCACCGTTGGGGTCCGGGGCAGTGCCCCGGCCAAAATTTGTTTTTTGTGCGGACCCACTCATAGGCGGATCCGCCCATGGTTTTGTGCATGGTTTTGCACATGGTTTTGGGGTTCGATGGTTTTCGGCCCCTGGTATTTTTGTAGATCCGGTCAAGGGAACTACGGTTATTTTCTAATCCAGGGTTAATGGATTGGGGTTTATGTATGCTCCGGCATGTATATATATCTGTTGTAACACTAAAATGAATATAATGAAAAATCAAGCTGGTCGTCCCAATTTGGGATCGAGGGGAAAATCTCTGTGTTTATCTGTTCTATGTTTTATGCTCTCGCTATTGTTTATTTTCTGTTATAAGATTCATGTGTAGATAATTTCTGTTCAGGGTTAAAACCTACATTTATTACATTTCCATATTATTTCATGTTCTTCTGGTAGGCATCAGAATAATGGTATAGGATTCACCCTTGTTAGGTGCCCTATGCTGTCTGCTCTCCCTACCTTTATGTTTTCCGCCCTATGTGTTGTCTAAGAGTGGGTTCACGGGTTTAACCAGTGCAGCGGATGTTATTGCCTACTGGCTGATGTATGAACTTGGGGGTTTGCTTCTTAGATGTTTCTTTGTAATCTTATCTCTGTTTTTCCCTTGGAGTTGCTAAAGCAGACCTGGAGTTAAATGACCTCTGGTCTGATCTATAAGCTGCCACTTTGTCTCTTTGAGAGCAGCCTTTGAGTATGTCCAAGCAGGTCTGGAGTTAAATGACCTCTGACCTGATCTATAGAGAGAAAATTGGTTGCTTTCCTTATTTCACTTTCCTCCTTAATGTTCCATCCCATCATCTATCTAAAAAGATCCTTTAGTATAGATGACTTTCCCTTTGAAAGCCTTGGCTAGTTGTTGCATGTAATTTCCTTTCATGACTCCATAGCCCAATGGATGGCACTGTCTTGGCCTATCCTCTTTGCTGAAGCCTCCTGCTGTTTTGTTTCCTTTCTCTCATTACTTTCCCAGTCTATGATCTCCTAACCAACCCAGCAACCCTTCAACCAAATCATTAAAACCCCTCTGTGCTTCATAACTAGCCTAACATCTTATTTTTGAGCTTCAAAGATACATCATTCTTTGCTCTATTTGGAGAGATCCCTCTCCGGGTCCAGGAGGGCTAGATCCTAGGGCCCCAAAGTGGCTCTGATGTTGTCTCGTCTTTTGGTATTGCCAAATCTGCCAAAACATGGGAACCCCAACAACTGAGAACTTTATTTTTGTGGTGGATCTCATCAATGTCATCTCTAATTGTGTGGCTTGTACGCATCCATGCCAGGAATTGACCTGGGATAAAAGTGGACATAGTATCTTGTAGCTTCTCAAAATCTTCCTCCTTTTGGCATAGTTCTTGAGTAAATTCATGTAGGAGAGGATCGCGCTGCACCTTATACCATAGCTGCATAGCTGTCTCCAACAATTCTGCGCCCTGAGTAATCTAAGTTGTAATTTCATTGGTGGCCTCTATGACCAATGCGGATCACTCGACTCTTACCTCAGGTGGAGTTTCTAGCTGTAATTTGGTCTACAAGGCAGCAAACTACTGCTCAATCTCTATCTTGACAGCCTGAATCTCGGTCCTAGAAGCCTTTCGGGCTGCAGAAAGTCACTAAATCATGTTCTATGGAGTAGCATAAGCTGGGATATCTTCAGTCATGTCTTCACATACCCTACTGATCAGATATTCTAGCACAGAATGTTGCATGGCAGCTAGGGTGCATGCAGCTTGTGGCTAGGACACCTCGATGAATTTTTCAATGATCGTCTACTCAGCCATACTGAGTTGCTAATGCACCCAACGGTCTCTGTGTTGGATCTCCTCTAAGAGGGATGCATGGAGGACATGAATTGGTCCATGCAGAAGCCGAGCCAAATCCAATTTCACTTTTGCGCAGGCTTGGACTTGCACACCTAAGGCAAGCAGGCTCAAGATGAATGTTATGCCTAGCAAGGGGCAAAGGCGGCTTTCAATTGTGATGATCAGTTCACTGCTAGTTGGTAGGGGTGGCCTCATCTAAACCATGCTTGTCTACAGGGTATTGGTTTTGAGTAGCGAAGCTTGGATCTCAGACATGAGTGTGGTGACCATGGCCTTCTGCTCGTCTTCCAACGCAAGCCATCTATCTTATGAAGTGAGGGTAATTGAATGTACGATCTGCTCTAGGTATTCCTTTGTCAAAGTAACTTCAGTCTCCCTACTGAGCCTTGTAGCCCGTCTTTTCTTTCATTGGCTTTTGAGAGGGTCGATTGTCCACTTCGTACCATGTGGGGAATTAGCACCCTGTGCATCCAAATCCTCTGTGTCCACGTCCTGTTTCGAATCCTGCTCCACACCCTTCTCGACATCCTTTCCATGACCTTCTTCCCTTTTTTTGGTATCAGGCGGGTTGGTTTTTGGGGCGGTGCTTGTTCCTACTGTGTCAATTATACCTAATTTGAAGCCCAGTCTCTAGTGTGGTGTCCAAGTTGCAATGATTTGGTCAATTTCCTCATCAGAAACCATGTATGGTAGTGATAGCCACGCTGGATCCTTACGGCCTCGGATCTGCACATTGTGCATCGTGACCTAGAATGTTGTGATGCTCATTTACTTGTCGTAGATTTCCGATGACAAGCGCGACCGGGAGTGGATTGCTACTACGAGCCTGCTCTGAAATAGGAACCAGAAGACTTTATTATCCTCAATGTGTTTTTCATCCTTTGAATCCCACAAATTCGCATATCGTTCCCCCTCGCACATGTCTGGCTTGAGCTTAGGGAGGATCGAGTCTTCAGGGGCTTCCCATGTGACCAATACGATAAGCAGCAGTAGCAGAATTCCCTTCCATGGTCCTGGGCCTTGCATACATTCTCCAGTTGAAGCAGACCCCTTTTTCGCAGTGGCCATCCAACGGAATTACATATGCAGGGATGATCGCAACCTGGCATTTTCACATGATTTTACATGCCAACAACAAGGTACCCATGTATGCACCAGGTTCGCTAATGGTGTTGATCATGAATCCCCTAGTATTCCGCTCAACATGGTAATCATCGCACACCTTATCGACGATCTGTTGCTCATATCTCTTGCTGACGTGCTCCAAGGGATTCGGCCCTTCCATGGGGAGACCAGTAATATAGTGAATGAGTGTGGCATCAATGGGGATGCGGTCCTAGATCCATAATATACCGTCATGGATCAGATCTAGCAACTGTCGCACAACTCGGCCAGTGAGATTGTAGTGGCCAAAATGAGGCATTCACAACAATTTTAATAACCCCGAACCAGCTAGCCCACTTGGCCATGGCATGGGGACTACCCTTAGCATTTCATCCTCCAATACCCTTTCGAGATATAATTTAGGTACCAATTCTAGGAAGGCCTCTAGGTTGGCCAGGTCATGATCATCGAATTTTATCGAGTGGAGTTTGCAAAAGAATTCTCCAACTATGGGGAACTCGCCTAGAATCAGTGGAATTTGTAGATAGGCATGCCTACCATCGAGATTATCAGGCGTGCGCACCAAGGGCCTATGAGACCGAACATAGGGCGGTAGCCAATTTATTGGTTCAGAAATCCAAGCTTCCTCCTTAGTAGATAGAGGTCTCTTCGATGGGTTAGGTGAACGTGCTTGGGGCACTGTTCGCATGGATTTAATATTTTGAGGGGAGGAACATGGCTTCACCCCAGCCCATTTCGTAGTCCTCCCCTACCCTTGCTCCTGGCCTTTTCCCTTACCCTTATTTTTCTCCACCTGATTCCCCTTTCTTGGTGTGGACACCACTTCTTCAACTTCAAGGGTGACTTCCAATACTTCATCAGATTCTTTCTCCGTCGAGGCCACGGTCTACAAAGATTCAGCATGATTGGATGCAGTCATTCTTGCACATAATATGAACTCAGGGTTACTACTATCAAAGGGGTAGCATGCCCATACATGAATAGAGTACAATAGCTACAAGAGAATGTAAGGCACAAGTTTTTCAGAATGCACAGAACCTTCTTCTAAGCTCCCCTCTTGCTTTTATAGCTTTCAGTAGTGACAAATGGTTGGGTGAGGCTTATCTGAAACTTACCATCAAGAAAACTATAAAAAATCTTCAGAAATCACGTCATTAATTTCCAACTGCCTGCTCCTTCCAATGGTAAAATCTTATTTTTACCCAATTTTTTTGTTCCAATGGCTATTTTTTGCAGCTATGTAAGACCCCTGCATGCCTAGCATACCTCCCTAGGCTTCCAAACTTGCAATTTACCCCTGCATTCCTAGCGCACCTCTCTGGGCTTCCAGACCTGTGATCGACCCCTTTGTTCCCAGCGCACCTCTCTAGGCTCCCAGACTTGCGATCCACCCCCACACCTACAATGAGCCTCCCTGTGTTAGTCCTCCTACCTATGCATATGAAAACCAATATAGCTACACCAATGATATAGTCATTTGATCCAGTATGGTTTGAGCCGGCTACCATTGATATATCCTAGTACCATATCAATGCACAATGTAGCTAACTAGATATATCCTCCATAAGTGATTTCCTTCACCATACAGGGACCCATCCAGTGCTACCGAAACTTCCCCGAGTGCTTAGAAAACTAGTTATTATAGAGTAGGACCAATTCTCCCTACGTGAAGATATTTTTCCGAATATGTATATCATGCCATGATTTTTCCCTGGAATTCTGAACTTGCTGATGAAATTTACCAATGAATCGATATTCTTCCAAGGTGACTAGCTACATTAAGCATTCTTCCATGATATTAGGCTCTGCCATGTTCGTAAAGGCTGTGATGTGTAGGCTAGGAACAATATAACCCATGGGCATAATAACCTTCTTTCCATAAACCATCCTAAATGGTGTTTTCCCAGTCAAATTCTTGCATGTGGTTTGATAGGCCTAGATGACCGACATGATGCACATGTCCTAGTTGCTGCGCTTGACATTGAAAATTTTGGTCAACGTCTATTCTAGAATTTTATTAAAAGCTTCCATAGTTCCATTCACTTGCGGGTGATATGGGGTACATTTCACGTGGTGGATCTAAAATTCTTCAGTCAAAGCCTGGATTGTCTCATTAACAGAATGCGTACCTCTATTTCTCATCAAGACCTTGGGACAGCCAAACCTTGTTAGAATATGTTCAAAAATAAAGTGTGCAGTGATTTTTGCAATGAAATCCTTTACAACTTGCACTTTGGCCCATCTAGTTACATACTCAGTTGCAGTGATGATGTAGCGGGCACCTGTCTTCTTCTCCGACGGGTTGATTGGCCCAACGAAGTCTATGGCCCATTTTTCAAATTTTTGCAGGGCCATCTGTGGCTGCAAGGGCATTTTGTCTCTACATGATGGTCTTCCTATGCTTTGTCATGTGTCACAGGCTTTGCAATAGTCATGAGAGTCACTATGTAGTGTGGGCCACCAAAGCCCAGCTCTCAAGATATTTCGCACCGTTCTTTCCCTATGTAGTGACCTCCTTCTATGCTGCCATGGGATTCTGCCAAGATGGCCTGCCTTTCATGCTCTAGAACGTATCATTGTAGTACCTAATCAACTCCTATCTTATACAAGTGGCCCGTTGTGATGGTAAAGTACGTTGCGCGGGTTACGCGATCTTTTTTATGTTGTACATAATATTCTGTAGGTTCCATCCACATAGTTAAGAAGTGAATGATGTTGGTGAAGTGTGCATTAATCACCCTAATAGCAAACAGTTACGCATCAGGCAGTCCTTCTTCTAGGTTGGTCGGTTCCTCACCACAGTCGATTCGGGATATGTGGTCTAGCTCAGCATTTAGTTTCCCTGACTTCATAATGATCTCAAAGTCATATTCTTGAAATAACTGTAGCCATCGGCAAATCTTCCCTCCCAACATAGGATTATTCACTAGGTACTTCAAATCTGAGTGGTCCATGAACATCTTGAAGTGCCCATCCAATAGATAATGTCGGTATTTCTGCAGGGCATATACCATGGCCGACCCCTCACGCTCAGTAGTGGAGTAGTTACACTCCACACTAGAGAGTTTTCTACTATAAAATGCAATCGGGTGGTCAATGTCTCCTTCCCCAGGTCGCATAAGTACATCTCCTAGGGCGATCCCCAATGCATCGACATGGACATGGAAAACCTTTGCCCAATCAGGAAATAGGAGGATAGGTGTAGAGACCATATTTTCCTTGAGTAGCTCAAAACTGTACCACTACAAGAAAAAAAGACATTGGTGAGGGTCATGCTTGTGACGAACCTTTAAGTTCTGTCACCAATGTCACATATGGTGATGGTCCTTAAAAAAGTGTCGCTATAAGTGTATATAGTGATGGTACTTTAAGGTTCGTCACCAAAGCCATTTTCAATAACACTTTTGGTGAGGGTCGCTAAAGGCCTATCACTAAATCTCTCTTTGGTGACACTTCTAGTGACGAACTTCTAATGACCCTCACCAATGTTCTTTTTATTAATTTTGGTGATGGTCAAGAAATGTTCGTCATCATTGATCATTCCAATGAGTTTTTCATGACACTATGTGCCTGTTAATATATTTTTTTTCAAAAGATAACGATTTAAGACCATTATTGTGGAGTATTTTTTATAATATTTCCAATGCCATAGTGGTTAGAGTCAGTCAATTTGTTAAGTAATTAGTGTGTATCATTTCCCTCAAGTAATGACTAGACAAATAGATTTTTCCTATGAGTCAACACATGATTCATATCTATTATGTTTATTATCTAGAAAAATCCCTTTAGATAAAGTTCCACTAGTGTGTGTAGGAAATATATTATTTCATATTTAATCAAACTCTATCAATTCTATTAATGAGAATGACCTAACACTCCTCAACAATCTGGGCACACCTTAAATTAATTCCTTGGCACACATTAAAATTTCTTAGCACCTTGCATGTCTTGGAACATATTTTCATGACATTGACGCCCAAGCACATGGTGGCATGCGCTAGCACAACATAGAACTATCCTAGCATTTGTTGGCATGCATGTAGTCCCTAACATTCCCTAGAACACCTTGGTTGTATGCATTGACATACATTAGAACTTGGCACATAATGCCACTTGGCATGTATTGGGAACTATTATTAATGTGCCTAGCATGCCCATTTTGAAAAATATAAAGTACCAACTTATTAACCCTCTTATGTGTTCATTTCTTTGAAATTTATCTTGGTTATTCCTTTTTTTGCCTTGAAACTCCTTGACACATATTGACATACCCTGGCACCCTGCACATCCTTAGCACATGGCATGTATTGGCATATCTTGGAACTATTTGGCACATATAATTAGCACACCTTGGAACTCCCTAGCACACTTTGGCACTTCTCAACATGCCTTTATATTCCATAGAATTCCTTACCAATGCTTAGCATACCTTTTGACTCCCTCCTTGGCATAACAGCTAGCACTCATTAACACTGGTCCTTGGCACATGTTCCTCATATTCATTAAATTCCATGAATTTTGACCTGGTACTCACTTCATGTTTTTTCCTAGCACTAATTAACACTCCTTAACATGAATTAGCACTCTCTAGCACACCTTAGCACTCTTCAGCATGCCCTTAAACTTCATAGCATGCATAACACTCCCTGAAACATATTATCACTTGGCACGTGTAGGCGCTTTGAATGTATTAGCATGTCTGGAATACGTTGAGATTCCTTGGTATTATTTGGTATGGTTTAATATCAAATTTATTTGAGATCAATTGTTGGAAAGTAGATGAGAATCAAAAAAGGAATACTTGGCACTTAGAATGCACTAATACTTTTTACTTGGCACCTATTGGTGCCTAGTGTTGGTGTGCCTAGCATGCCCCTATTGGAAAAGGTAAATTGATGACTTATTAATCATGTTATATGTTCATATCCATGTAATTTAACTTTTTCCTCCATTTTTGTCCTTGACAGTCCCTAGCATGCATTGACGGACCCTTGCACATCTTGGCATGCCTTATCACTTGGCACATTTTCGCACGATTAACATGCCTTCGCGCTATCTAGCACATCTTAAACTTCCCTAGCACATCTTGGCACTCATGTCCTCATAGCTAGCCTTACATTTTTTCAATACTTGGGTACTCAATTAGATCCTTCGCTATTGCAGTTCATGCAACAATATTGGCCTGCTTTAACTACAATAGCTTGACCAATTGCACCTAATTCAAGTAGATTTTGCCTTTTTCACCTAAGAACTGCCTATAACTCATCTTATGCCACTCATATCCAATCTCAACTTGTCCCACTTAACTAGTTACCAAGACAAGGATCACATGATCTATCCATGGCCATAAAAAAACTAAGCAACATAGCTTACACAAAAAATATTTCACATATATGTTCGGTTCATATAAACAATAGAACATTAACTAAGAGTTTGCAAGAACCACAAGATGCACAAGCAACATAAGATATAAGTTGACACAAGTCGAGTGCCCCAAAACTTATACACAACAATGTACAATATGCAAATATCTAGAATAGTTTAAAAGATGAGCATGTAGCCCAAGTGTGCCACATCTTGTTTAAAAAAAATAGCTAAAGGAAAAACAATATTGTGCCTAGCACAAAGTGATTTCCCTTTGTCTAAAACTTCTATGTCAAGCCTCGTATAACAATCGTAGGCTTGCCTCCAATAAATCATATTCTCAACTTCTCCTAACACACTTCGTCCTTAGCATACTTTAATTCACTAACACTCCCTGGAACACACTCTTATTCATTCCTTTCCATGAATATTTACCTCGTTATCCCTTGATATGCCCTGACACTCCCTAACACTCTAATTCAACATGAATTTCCATTGTCCGACATGTGTTAGCATGCCTTTTCATTCCTTTTCATGCTTTGACCCTCCCTAGCTATCATGCCCTCATAACTACACTTACTTAGTTTGCCACATGGGAACCCAACCAAGCCCTCGCTTGACTACAAGAGCTTGACCAAGTTACAGTTACTACAACTAGATTATGTTGTTTAATTGTGTAGCTTGGTAGATACTCCACAAGCCTAGTGAGATGGGTTTGTGTGAGTTTGGTCACAAAAGGCTTTGTGGGCAAAGAAGCCAAACAAAGGGATTTTGGACCCAAGATGCAGTTTAAAATCTAAAAGAAAACTAAAAATGGAAATTAAAATTTCCTAAGGTCTAAGTGGATAAAACCTGTAAGTTCTAGAGGGTTCCTAAGAGGTCTAGGAATAACCATTTAAGGAGGCCATAGGATGAAGGAAAGAACACCGAGTGAGAAGGAGCTCATTTTATGAAGGGGGTGAAGAGATATGTAGTCCTAAAGAGGCCATGATCATTAGCATGTTTAGCATTCATTAAGATGCCTCTGTATGATTTGGCATTGTTTAATATTAAATTTATTTGAGATCAATTATTGGAAAGTAGAAGAGAAGTAACAGACGATGATTTGAAACTTAGAATGCACTAAAACTTGGAACTTGACATTTATTTCCACCAGTGTTGGTGTGCATATCATGCCCCTCATAGAAAATCTAAATTGATGGCTTATTAACCCTGTGATGTGTTCATTTCCTTTTATTTTAACTTGTTTCTCCTTTTTTTTGCCTTGATAGTCCCTGACACATATTGTCACACCTTTGCAAATCTTGGAATGCCTTAGCACTTTACACATCTTAGCATATTTGACATTCCTTCAAACTATCTGGCACATGTTAGCATTCCATAACATGCCTTAGCACTCATGCCCTCACAACTAGCCTTACATATTTTCATGACTTGGGAACCCAGTCAATTCCTTAACTATTACAGTTCATGTGACATTAGTCTTCTTCAGTCGTAACAACTTGATCAATTGCACCTACTACAAGTAGATTGTGGCTTGTTCACCTAAGAACCACCTACACCTCATCTTAGGCCACTCATGTCCAAGATGGAATTTAACCACTTAAGAACTTACCAAGACAAGGATAACATCTAGCCATGTCCATAAAACAACCAAGAAACATAGCTTACATAGGAAATATTTCACATGTATATCCAATCCATATAAAAAATAGAGCATTAACTAAGAATTTGCAAGAACCAAAACATACATAAGACACACGAGATATAAGTCAGCACAAGCTAAGTTCCCCAAAGCCTATACACAACAATGTACAATACACAATTGTCTAAAATAGTTTAAAATATGACCATTCAGATAAAGTGTGCCACATATCATATAAAAATAATAGATAAAGGAAAAATAGTATTGTGCCCAACACAAAGTCTCCCTTTATCTAAAAGAGCTTTTTCGAGCCCCTTATCGCAATCATAGGATTTCCTCTTGCAAATCCTATTATGAACTTCTTCTAACACACTTCATCCTTGGAAAACTTGAATTCACTAACACTCCCTGGCACACACTATTATTTGTTCATTTACATGCATTTTGACCTATTTCTCCATTGTGATGCCTCGACACTCCTTAACACTCCTCAACATGCATTAACATTGTCCAACATGTGTTAGCATGCCTTTTCATTCCTTGGAATGCACTAACCCTCCCTAGTTATCATGCCCTCACAACTACCTTTACTTAATTTTCAACTTGGGAACCCAACCAATTCCTCACTTGACTATAGGAGTTTGACCAAGTTATGATTACTACAACTAGAATATGTTGTTAAACTGTGTATCTTGGGAAGTAATCCAGAAGACTAGTGAGATGGGTTTGTATGAGTTTGGCCACAAAATTATTTGTGGGAAAATAACCGAAGTGAAGGGCCCTTGGACCCGAGATGGGGTTTAAAATATAAAAGATAAAATTAAAAACAAAAAATAATATTTCCTATGGTCTAAGTGGATAACGTTCGTAAGTTCTAGAGCATTCTTAAGAGGCCTATCTAGGAAAAGCTATTTAAGGAGGCCTTAGTATGAAGGCAAGAACATCAAGTGAGAAGGAGCTAATTTGATCAAGGAGGCTAAGAGAGATGTATTGCTAAAGTAGGTCGAGTTAGAGGGTTGAGTAAGAGTTGCTAAAGGGAGGCCATGATCATCCACCAAGAGTAATATCATCCTATGAGGGTTCAAAAGAATGTCACATACCTTAATGGGTTCAACATAGGAATTAGGATGGCATATTCTTGGTTCTATTATGGTAGATCAAGCTCAAGAGAGGCAGCTCATGAGAATTTTGGCATATGATTTCAGTGGTGTTTCTATGTGAAGGCCGCATCAAATTTTGAAATAGTAGAGAGGTTTGAGACCCTACCTTGTGGTGGTTATTAGGTTGCAATCTATATGATAAATACCAACAAAAATGGAGGAGGGTCTGCACTAAAATTTAGGGCCACAACAGTAGTAGTCACAGGTGTAATATTGACTGAGGTAACCATAGTTTGAGGGTCATAGAGATCTAAAGTTCAGATCAAGATCTAGTCAAAGAAATGCCAAAAATCTATGGATCCATATGAGCTAGGCTCAGTCTCTTGTGGAGGAAAGAGTTGCCATTTTTTCTATTGGTGGATAGGGTGTGTTCTAAAGAAATTAGAATAGAAGTATAATTCCCTATTTAGGGAGGTTTCCTAGCATGTTAAATCCATTAGGCATGCCATTAAGACCGTGACAAATATGCATAGAAGAAGAGGGGTTGTGACCCTTAGAGAGAGGTTAATATATGTAATATATACTGCAAATTTGGAATATGGTTTTCAGAAGTATGTTCAGAGATAAAAAATCCAAAGGAAGGTGGAACTTGAGTAGAAGATGGAGTAGAAGAAATGTTTCATATGAGGAATGGATTGACATGAAGAGGAGTTGATTTTGGTGGAATGTCCATAGATTTTTGGACAGATATCTGAAGAAGCCTATAAAAATTTAGTCAATGGAATATTAATGGATGATTTGTGACCCTAGCTCAATCATCTACAAATTTTTAGAAGGAAGATAAGGTCAGTAGTTCATATTTTTTTCATATATTGGACAACGAAGAAATTTGTAGACAAGAATAGTCATTTTGAGAGGACTCAAATCACTATCAGGTGGCATATTTGAAGAGCCCTAGATGAGAGAAATGTTGTGGGAACTAGATCAGTAAAATAATTGACTATGGTTGGGAAAATTTATGGCAATCCAAGAAAAATTGGAGGGTTGTTAGGTAACTATCAAAGAATATCTCTATGTCTTTTACTTGTGAAGGAAAAAAAACACTGGTAGAAGGGTTGGTGTATTGGTTCCAAGGACATGGATATTTTGAAGGACTAAAGTAGCAATCAAGTGGGTTATCCAACTAGCCCTAGTTCACTTTATTGTAGAGGATTGCATCATTGAGAAGAAGGGAAACCTCCATATCCCTAAAATTTTCATATCGGAGCAGCAAATGGAAAGAGTGGGAAAACCAAAGAGTTTTTCACAATGGATTTGTGAACAACTAATTGAAAACCATAAGTGTTGCAGACCTTAAAGGAAAAAACAAGTAGATAGAGGGAAATGTTTTTTGAGCCGAGTTCAATAACCTATAGGAGATAAGTTCATTAACAGAGGCAAATTGAGGAGTTGCATAATGGGACGAAAGAGGACCTGCCTGATGTGTTCAAGGGATGTGGATTGAAAGGGCTATGTGTGGCCACCATAAAAAAGTAGGTCAAGTGTTGTCTTGTTCAAGGTATATTAGTTTTAAAAGGTCTAACACCAAGCCCTAGCTATATTCCTTGTATCAGTGTGATTGTAAAGGGCCATGATCCATGGTATGAGAGCCCTAACCTATTCTATTATATTTTTTAATTTAAGGAAGAATAGTTTGAATTTTTTTTAAAAATTCATGTGCACTAGTTGATTCCCTTATGTGTGTATATTTCATTGTGCAAAGTAGATTTGTTGTAGCACTTGAGTGTGTTTGCAGCAAATATTCTAAGACCAAACCCAGATTCTCATGTGTCATGTAAATTCAACATATTCCTTGTTCACCTAAGAACTAGATGTAACTCATATTAAACTACTCATGTCCAATCTCAACTGATCCCACTTAACAGGTTACCTATACAAGGCTCATTACATCCAACTGCGGTCGTAAAACAACTAAGCAACACATTTACATCTTGACATGCCATAACACCTGACATGTCTTAAATTCCTTAGCATTATGTGGCATGTGTTATCATCCCCTACATTCCTTCACATGCTTTTACACTCCATAACACACCCTAACACTTCTTGACATGCCTTGCTAGTTTAACATACCTTGGCATTGCCTAGTACATAACCTTGTCACTCCCTCCTTAACAGACCGATAACTCATTGAAAATACCTATCACACACTCTCATTCGTTCATTTCCATACAGTTTTATTTAATGCTTCCTTGTGTTTACCTAACACTCCCTAATAGTCCCTACCATGCATTGGCACACCCTAAAACCTCAAAAACCTTGGCATGCCACCCTAGCATTGTAGCATTCCTTGGCACTACCTAGCATACCTTGTCACTCTCTCCTTAGCACAACTAGAGCTCATTGAAACTCACAGTCACAAACTCTTATTCATTCATTTCCATGCATTTTTACTTAGTTCTTCATTGTATTTCCATAACTGATTTGATAATGGATAGCATTTGAAAATGTTGTGCGAAGTATCTATTTCCATTAAATTAAGTGTGCAAAGTATTCTCAATGTCTTGCAAGTTAAACAAAGTGTTTTTGGTAATTTTTTCTGAGCTTTTTTGTGAGGGAATGTTATTTAAATTTACTATTTAACATCTTAAATCAGAAATACACAATAGATAAATTACACCATAATATAAGACAAGAACATGATGAGGCAGTTCACCCCTCCTGGGCTACACCTGCCGGGTCCAAGGCTCCCACTGGGCATGTCCTTGCTCTATTAAGTTGCTAAAATTGGTTATACAATGAGAAACATGTATAAATAGTAAAAACGACTGTGGAATTTAATTTAGAAGACAGAAAACAGCTAAAAATGACTTTTGTTTCACCTCAAATAGTGAAGTACAGCCCAATATAACTCCATTTCCCTCATGTCCCTGGCTCTCCAAGCTTCCCTGAAGCAGAAGTTGCTGAAGAACACCTCTGTTGGCTTTGTAACCTATCCCAAACTCTCGATAATGCTCAAAATACCCAAAAATTACCAAAATTTCGTCCAAATTGGTCAATATTGGAGAAGTTATGATGAAAACAAACTTCTGCCAAGTGTCAATTGAAAAACCCCACTAAATGTGGGAGAACTGTAGTTAAGGGCGCTAATTTGGTGGAGGGACTAAAAAAGGCAGAATCCACTCTCCAGAATGGAGGAACAGTAATTGTGGCATTTAATTTTTACTATGGGGCGGTCACATGGTGACCGCCACCCAACCTCCGACCAAACTACTGTCATAACCATTGATATTATCCATGAATTAAATTTTTTAAATAGTCACATGGAATAAATGCCAACCATTTTAGCTAGGCAGATAATTCTCATAGTGCCTGCGCCCCTGGTCCTTAGTGCTGAGGCAAATGGGTCGAGCTAGCCCCTTTTATTTTCCGGCAGATACAAATTCAACCTTTAAATAATACGTGGAACCATAGTAGTTAAGAACTACATCGATGGTATGATGGTCTGGCATGTCTCTTACAGTGGTGAGGTCTGGGGTTTGAACCTACAGACTCACCAAAAATTTTAACACACCAAAATTTCCATGGCCTAGGGCCATGTGGTAGCCTCCGGGCTTGCCACGTGGCACCCGTTGATTGACCACCATAATAAAGTCAAGCAATGAACTAATCACAGAATTCCACTTGTCAAAAACTAATCCATCCAAATGGAATATCCATGGAATATTCTTTTTTTTTAATATTTTCAAAGTCAAAGTCAACCTTGGTCAAACTGGATTTTTGAAGGATACTGAAAACTTCAAACCTGCATAACTTTCACATACGACATCGGATTTGAGTATTGTTTACGATGCCAGAATTGAAGCAACAAGGCCTATCCAGTCGTTTAGGCTTCAACCAATTTTGAGAAATTCCATTTTTGAGCATTTTTTCAACTTGGACATGATCACCTGATCACACCTCCCAAATGGGAAGCTTTTGGACCCAAAAATCTCTCTGATTTATAGAAATTGAAGATGAGGAGACTGATTCTCCACACTTCCAACCTTGAACCATTGAAATCTTCCCGACTTCATCAAATTGAGCTTCTCATAAAAAGATAAATTCTTCCTTGAATCTGCTGACCGAATGTTGCTAAAATTGACTGTGTCATGATGCAAATTTTTGAAATTTGCAGAACAGCAACTGAAATTTGAAAAATACATACTATTCCTACAATGGTCTAACTTCAAAGGAGACTGAAAATAAGATTCACCTTGCCAACTGTCCTCATGGAGAATTTTTGACAATTGAGCCATGTACTTGCGTCGAATCCCGACCAAGTTTTCTTGCCATACCAACTTGCCATTCTGAAACTAGCATTGACCCATGCTGAACTTTGTGTCCTCTTTTCTTGCATGCTTTTCCTTTTCTTGGATTCTTGCACCACTTTTCACCGACACTTTGTTATTTGCACCGATCGACACCAAAGGCACTTTCTACAACATCTTGTCATCTTCCAGAGACAACCTGCTTTCAGGCTGAAATATATCATCATTTATATCAGAAATAACATGAAAAGGAGAATGTATGAAATCTTTTTGCTTAACCATCAAAAAATTCAGATTTTGACTTGCATGGACAAGCCTTTTCAATTTCCCTGCGTTGACTAAAGAAGATTCTAGTTTTTTCCGATGTGCTCTCACAATAACTCCTTTCCATCCTTGAACAGATGGTACCTATTCTCATGGCGATGGAAGATTTCCTTTCTGTCATATAAATACAGAATACCCAACACAACACCTTTAATGTCAAGAAGTACTACATCTAGTTCAACCAAATCAACATAATGAGTTGTTATGGCGATGCGCAACATGCACTTTCTTGAGACTTGTAAATTAGCATCCTTGCAAATCCATCCAACTGGATAGGGCTTTGGATGAGGTATGGTCTCAAGTTTCAGCTTCTTGGCTAAGTCTTCTGAGATGAGATTTGCTTGAGACCCAGTATCAAATAGTGTGTCTATCTTTTTGTGTTTTGAGATTATCCTTATATGAAATAGCTTTATCCTCCTCTTTTCATTTTGAGCTTCTATGTGATAGTTTAAAGTGCTAGAACCGATATTTTTTTCCTTAACAATCTCTTTTCCCTTTATGTTCCTTAGTACCATGGCTATGCTTTCAGTTTCATCACCTGATTTAGACCCTAAGTCTTGTTCAACAGTTGCAACAATTTTTCCCTTTTCTTTGGCCTTATATTTGTTTTTAAATTTCTCTGGTTTCAGCTCCGGATGAAGTTTCCAGCAATGGTCTTCATCGTGGCTTGTTTTGGAACAGTTTTTACAAAAGAAATTTCCTTTTTCTTTCCTAGAGTTTGCATTTATTTTCCTCCCCTTGCCTTTGAATTCACTATCCATATTCTCATCAAAATATTGTTTCCCTCTAGCCTCTAAATGCATAGCTTACACACAAACTTCGTCTAGAATAGTAGGATTGAACATAAGGATAGTATGTATAAGGTAATTGTGTAAACCACCTATATATTTCAGCAAGGTATATTGACTATGAAAATAAATTCATAACAAGAGAGCCCTTCTTCTAAAATCTTGAGTGTATCCTTGAACACTTTGTCCTTTAAGTTGTTTAAAACTTTGCCAATTCAAGATAGCCTTTTTTAAATGAGCTAATGGATAAAATTGCTACTTAATTGTAGAAATAAATTCAGCCCATGATAAAGTGATCTTACCATGTTTTTTAATTTCATCCTTGGTATTGGCTTCCCACCATACCAATGCTACTCCTTCCATTCTTAAAGAGGCTAACTAAATCTTGGTGTCGTCTTCATGAAGATTTTGTATCCTCAAGTAAACTTCCAATTGTCTTATCCAATTTTCAAGTTTCTCTACATTGAGTTCACCATTAAACATAGGCAACTCAAATTTGACATCAATATTTAAAAATGGACTTTTACCAGTAGTTTTAGACTTGTGATATTGATTCACCAAAGTAGAGGATGACGATGTAGAGGAAGAGGATGAAGATGGGTATGGTGGATCACCATTTCCTCCATGTCCTTTCTTTGACCTATCATCACTTTTCTTTCCTCCTGAAGAGCCCTCTCCTTCTTTCTGATGTTTAGACCCTTCTCCAACAAGTCTATCATTCCTTTCTTGGTAGAGTATCCTTACCATCTTTATCATGTCTAGGAAAGCTTTTCAGAATACCTGTTCTTCTTCTTTGGGATCAATGTCTTATGGAGCTTCTCCTTCTCTTCAAGACATGCTTGAAGCTGCTTCTATGGCTCTTGGAGGTGGCTCTCTGGCCCTTCTTGGTTGAGGATTAGCTTGTGCTCTAACCAATTTTTCTTCACCTCTCTTGAGTTTAAGCCTAGTAAGCATCAAAAATTGCAAACAATAAACTATATCTTTGCACAAAACAAATGCGGAGTAAAAATATTTCTCTTAATGCTCAAATCCTGATCTTTGATACTGTCTGATATGATAATGGATAGTATTTGAAAATTTTGTGCAAAGTATCCATTTCCATTAAATTAAGTGTGCAAAGTATTCTCCATGTCTTGCAAGTTAAAAAAAGTGTTTTTGGTAACTATTTTTGAGTTTTTGTGTGAGGGAATGTTATTTAAATTTACTTTTTAACATCTTAAATAAGAAATACATAGCAAATAAATTACACCATAACATAACACAGCAACATGATGAGGCATTTCACCCCTCCTGGGCTACATCTGTTGGGTCCAAGGCTCTCAATGGGCATGTCCTTGCTCTATTAAGTTTCTCAAATTGGTTATATAGTGAGAAAAATTCCTAAATAGGAAAAAACAGCTATGAAATTGAATTCATAAGACAGGAATAAGCTAAAAATGACTTGTTTCACCTCAAACAGTGAAGTACAACACAATACAGCTCCATTTCCCTCATGGTCCTGATGTCTCTCCAACCTTCCCTGAAGAAAAATTGGCTGAAGAACACCTCCTTTGGCTCTGCAACCTATCCCAAACTCTCTAGAATTCTTAGAATACCCAAAATTGACCACAATTTCATCCAAATTGGTCCAATATTGTTGAAGTTATGATGAAAACAAACTTCTCCCTAGTGTCAATTGAAAAACCCCACTAAATGTGGGAGAATTGGAGTTAAGGGAGATAATTTGGTGGAGGGACCAAAAAAGGCGGAATGCGCTCTCCAGAAGGGCAGAACAATAATTGTGGCATTTAATTTTTATTGTGGGGTGGTCACATGGTGACCGCCACCCAACCTCCGACCAAACCACCATCATAACCGTTGATATTATCCATGCATTAAATTTTTTAAACGGTCACATGGCATAACCAAAAACCGTTCAAGCTAAGCAGATAAGTCTGACAGTGCCCGCATCCCTGGTCCTTAGCACTGAGGCACATGGGTTGGGCTAGCCCTAAGGAGCTAGCCCTTTTTATTTTCCGGCGAATACAAATTCAACATTTAAATAATACGCAGAACCATAGTAGTTAATAACTACATCGATGGTATGATGGTTGGGCATGGTGCTTGTGGTGGTGAGGTCTGGGGTTCGAACTCGCAAACTCACAAAAATTTTTTAACATTCCAAACTTTCCATGGCCTAGAGCCACGTGGAAGCCTCCGAGCTTGCCACATGGCACCCGTTGATTGGCCACCATAATAAAAGTCAACCAATGAACTAATCACAGAATGCCACTTGTCAAAAACTGATACGTCCAGATGGAATATTCTAGGGAATATTCCAAGGAATATTCTCGAAATATTCTTTGGAATATTTTTTTTTAATATTTTCAAAGTCAAAGTAAACCTTGGTCAAACTGGATTTTTGAAGGATACTAAAAAATTCAAACTTGCATAAATTTCACATACGACGTCGGATTTGAGAGCCTTTCACGGCACCAGAATCACAGCGATGAGGCCTATCCAGTAGTTTAGGTTTCAAACAATTATGAGCAATTCCAGTTTTGAGCATTTTTTCAACTTGGACATGATCACCTAATAAATAACATTCCTTAACACTCCTTGGCATGTATTGGTACACCCTAGCACCTAGGACATCTTGGCATGTGACCTTGGCCTCTAGCATGCCTTAACACTGCCTAGCATACCTTGTCACTCCCTCCTTAGCACACCTAGAACTCACTGACACTTCCAAGCACAAAATATTATTTTTTCATTTCCATGCATTTTGACGTAGTGCTCCCTTGTGTTTCCCTAGCACTCCTAGTTAACACTTCCTTGCATGCATTGGGACATCTTAGCCACATGGTGCCCTAACAATCTAGCATTCCTTAGCACTGCCAAGCATGCATTGTAAATCCTCCTTAGCACAGTTGGAACTCGTTGAAACTCCTTCTCACACACTTTTATTCATTCATGTCCATGCATTATGATATAATGATCTTTTGTGTTTCTCTAGCAGTCCCTAACACTCCTTGGCACACATTGGCACACCGTGAAACTTGGGACATCTTGGCATGCTTTCCTAGAACTCTATCATGCCTAGTAATTTCTGAGCATACCTTGTCACTCCCTCCTTAGCACACCTAGAACTTGATAACACTCCCTATCACGCACTCTTATTCATTCATTTCCATGCAATTGAAACTATTCCTCCATTATGTTTCCCTGGCACTCCCTAGCATGCATTGGTGCCCAACCCTAGCACCTAGCACATACTAGAATGCCTAACATGTCTTGGAACTTTATAGCTTGTGTTAGCACTTCCTGGGATTCCCTGAGGCACTCCCTAGTTTTCATGCCCTCATATTAGATAACCTTGATTTTTTTGTGACTTGGGAACCCAATCAAGTCATTGAAAAAATACTGTTGTGTCTAGCACAAAGTCTCCCTTTATCTGAAATTGCTTCATCCATCCCCTTATCACAATCATAGGCTTTCCTCCCAAAAGTCCTATTATGAAATTATCCTAACACACTTCATCCATGGGACACTTGGAATTCACTGACACTCCCTTAAAAATACTCTTATTCATTTGTTTCCATGCACTTTGAACTAGTTCTCCCTTTTGATGCCCTAACACTCCCAAACACTCCTTTTCATGCATTAACACTACCTGGAATGTATTAGCACTCCTTTTAATTCATTGGGACACCACGGAACTCCTTAACTATCATGTCCTCATAACTACCCTTATTTTTTTTTAGACTTGGGAACCCAACCAAGTCCTGCCTCAACTACAACAACTTGACCAAGTTTCATATACTACAACTAGACTATGCCTTGTTTGCCTAAGAATGGATTATAACTAATTTTAGGCTAATCATGGCCAATATTAATTCATCCCACTTAAAAAGTTACCAATTCAAGGCTCACGTCCAATCATGGCCATAAAACAACTAAGCAACATAGTCTACATCTTCACATGCCATAACATCTGGAACATCTAACAATCCCTTGGCACTATGTGGCACGTGTTAGCATCCCATGCATTCCTTCACATGATTTGGATATCCCTAACACACCCTACCATTCCTTGACATTCCTTGGAACTCCATCATGCCTTGGCATTGCCGAGAATATAGCCTTTTCATTGCTTCCTTAACATAGTTGGAACTCACTGACACTCCCTATCAAACACTCTATATTTGTTCATTTCCATGCATTTTGAACTAGTTCTCCCTTATGTTTCTATGGCACTCCCTAGCACTCCCTGGCACACATTGGCACACCTTGGCACTCACATATTAACATTCCCAAGCATGCCTTGGCACTCGTTCCCTCAGAACAAGCCTTACTTGGGAACCTTACATTCCCTAGAACACCTTGGCACTCCCTAGTTGTCATACTCCCATAGATAGCCTTACTTTTTTTGCAACTTGGGAACCCAACCAAGTCATTATCAAAACAATGTTGTGCCCAACCCAAAGTTTCCCCTTTTCTCTGAAATTACTTTGTCCACACCTTATCACAACCATAGGCTTCCCTCTTGCAAGTATTATTCTGAACTTCTCCTAAATTACCTCATCATTGGGACACCTAGAATTCATTGACACTCCTTGGCATGCAATGTTATTCATTTATTACCAATCATTTTGAACTAATTCTCCATTGCATTCCCTTGGAAATCCCTAACACTTCTCAACATGCACTAACATTTTTTTCCATATTTTATCACACATTTTCATTCCTTAGCATGCCTTGGCACTCATTAGCTATCACAACCTCACAACTACCCTCACCTTTTTATAGACTTGGAAACACAACCAAGTCCTTCCTTGACCAAGTTAAAATTACTACAACTATATTATTCCTTTTTCACCTAAGAAAATCCTATAACTCATCTTAGGCTACTCATTTCCAATCTCAAGTAATCTCACTTAACAAGTTACCAAGTCAAGGCCCACATCCAACCGTGTCCATAAAAAAACTAAATAACATAGTTTACATATTGACATGCCATAACAACTAGCATGTTTAACACTCCCTTAGCACTATGTGGCATGTGTTAGCATACCCTACATTTATTGGCATTTTTTTCACTCCCCAACACACCCTATCACTCCCTGACATTCCTTAACACTCTAGCATGCCTTAGCACTTACTAACATATAACCTTGTCACTCCCTCCTTAGAAGACTTGGATCATGAATTTTGAACTAGTTCTCCCTTGTGTTTCTATGGAACTCCCTAACACTAATGGGCACACAGTGGCACACCCTGACACCTGACACATATTGGCACATTTCCCTAACACTCCAACCTTCCTTGGAACTACCTAGCATACCTTGTCACTCCCTCCTTACCACATCTAGAAATCACTGACACTCCCTGTCACACACTCTTATTCATTTCCATGCATTTGAAACTAGTGCTCCCTTGAATTTCCTTGGCACTCAATAACACTCCCTGAGATGCATTGGCACACCTTAGAACTTGGAACATATTGGCATGTTTCCCTGACCTCTAGCATACCTTGTCACTCCCTCCTTACCACACCTCGAACTCACTAACACTTTATGTCACAAACTATTATTTTTTCATTTCCATGCATTGCTTTTACCTAGTTCTCCCTTGTGTTTCCGTGACACTCCCTAACACTTCTTGTCACATGTTAGCACACCCCGAAAACTGACACATCTTGGTTGCATGCCACCCTGGTACTCTAGAATGACTTGGCGCTACCTAGCACACCTTGCCACTCTCTCCTTATCACAGTTGGAAATCGCTGACACTCCCTGTCACACACGTATTCATTCGTTTCCATGCATTTTTATGTTAGTTTCATCATTTTTTTTAACATAAAGAAATAACCCAAGAGGTTTAAAACCATAACCCTAGAATAAACTTCTGAGTGGTGCAACTTTTGCATAAAATATCTATTTTTGGCACACAATAAGTCCATTTGAAAGAACTATATTTAGGATTACAACTTTTGGTTGGGCCTAGGGAATGACATGAAAAAGTTTGGACTCATAAATGGCCAAAAAAATTCATTTAGGGCCTACAAATGATCCTAGAATTTCGGGACGCAAAAAACCATAGAAAAACTTATAAGAAGATAAAGAACCATTGAGTTAGTGGAAGAGGTTGGTGGCCACCAATATCCACCTGGATAAGAGTGCCACATAAGTTTAGGGTGGGAGATAAGGTATGGTTGCATTTGTATAAAGAACACCTCTTAAGATCCCATTGGAAGTACACCCCCCCCGATTCTCCATTGTGATATAGGATTTACACCAACATAAAGGTTGCAGGTGAAGATGCTTCTAAATCAAATATTCCATTTTTTTGCCTTAAACCTTATATTTAATATGGAGCTACTTCATCCATATTTCCCACCTCTCATAGACACCTCATGTTCCTACTTTGGCGCACGTGTCTCAATAAGAGCCATATTCAACAAAAGTTTCCCCACTTGATGAAGGAACTTGACACAAAATGGACCACTTATTCATAATGGGGGACAATTGATTCAATAGAATACTAGTGACCACCCACTTGTTAGATTGATTCAACATTATTCCACGTCTTCGTAGTTATATTATAGTGTTTTAGACCTCAAACTTCCGGTGCCTATTTTGGGCATTTCCCTTGCATTTTTGGCATTTGTCATAGGCTAAAGACACACAGTATGGACTGTAATGGTCCAATAAATGTCCTAAATGGAGTTTGCATTTAAAATTTGCAGCCTCAGAAAGTTGATATATCAATTAGCCTCTTTGGGCCTACATTCATATTGGCACATTATTTCTTAGGGCTAGGGTTTTGGATTTTAGGGTTTTTGCATCTTAGGAAATCATACTTTATGTTCAAAGGTAGTTTTGACATCTTGTAATGTTCCTTCTTATTCCTTCTTATTTTGGAGTTCCTCATCTCTTTTCCTCTGAAGCTCTTCATCACTTTTCCTTTGTTTTTCTCGCCGCTTGACTCTTTGTTTAGTTTCCAAAGCCCATTGTTTCACCATGTCATATTGTTCTGCTTTCCTTCTCTCTTCTTCTGCTTCTTTCTCTGCTTGCTCTTCTTCAATCCTCCTCTTGATTTTGCCTGCTTCTTTTTCCAATGCTTCCTTCATCTCCTTCACCTATTCCAATTCCCTCTCGATATTTTCAACCTTTTCCTGGAAGTTGAAAATAGGTGAAGCGTGGGTTTATTCGACCTTCTTCAGAGGTCCTTGAATTAGTTGTTCTTTAACCTCAGATGGACAAATAAGTCTCTTAAATATTTCATCATCAGTATCCCTCTCATGAGTATAAGACTACATCTGGTTGATAACAACACAATGACTAATAATCACAGCTTCAAGGTCATGTATTTTGAATATTATCTCTCCAAAATGATATGATTCAATTTCATTGACCTCTTTCATGGCTTGGATGGTGCCATCAACTCCATAGTATATGATCTTGATAGGTAACTTGGGACATATTGACCTCTTTTCCTTCTTAAGAGTACCTGTAACTTGATGAGAAAATGTCTGATATCATATTTCCAACCAAACCACTATGCCCGAAGCATATAAAGGTAACATCAAAGGAGCTCTCAATCCACCATATGGCATAAACTCTGATGTAAATTCCTTATTCATGAAAATACCAGTCTCCAATGCCTCCTATAATTTCCTATTCTTATTCCGAGAGGCATGTAGATTCTTTCTCAAATAACAAAGAGTACATTGGAGAAATAAAATGGTTGCATATTATTGTCATCTATGATTTATGCTTGTAATCCCATAGGATCTTGCATTAAACATGTACCGGAGGAAAATACTTGGACCATTTCCATTCTAGTTTCAGAAATTCATTTTCTGAACAGATGGAGTCCAAAAGGTAGCTGGACATAAAGAAACTAGTAGGCCTGACACTCTTCACTTCCCTAAAAGATTTATATAATGAAGGGGACATGATTGAACTCCAATTTAATGTTGGCCCATGAGTACAAATTTCATTTACCATAGGCACCCATATTTCATGAAACATGGTTCCATATTTTTCTCCATACATTTTGGCCAACAACAACATGACTATTATGAAATGATGCTTCAATTTAGCTGTTGGATACACCTTTGATATCATGTTCTTAAATTTTTTAGCATAAAACCACCATTTTATAGTAGCATGCTAGGGGGTACCTCATCCATATCCCTTTTGACCCATTCCTTAGATAGACTTACTTCAGGCTCTGGGAGAAACTTTCTTTACAATATGTTGAAGGTATGATAGCCTCCAATTGGGCTCTGGTGTTGGTTTGGGATCCATCTATTGGACATGTCCACCCAGCCTATGAGCCAGGAGATTACCTCCACAAAAGGAAGAACAATATATATGGAAGCAATCCTATGGAGGCATGATTTGGTCACATTCTTGTAAATGTTGATACTAAGGTCATGTTCAAGATCATTGTGGATGACTTTTGAAAAATCCCCTGAGCTGATCATTTGATAATCTCCTCCCCACTGGAAAAAAATTTCATTTATTATCTTGCATTCAGTGTCCCCCATGATTAAAGGATGATGTTTAGGAATCACCATCTCTGAATATTTATTTTTTCAAAGTTTATTTGTATTTTTCTTCATACTTTTGACTTTCTTATCAATTCTTACACTAACTCAATACAAGAAGCTTAACGTTGTACAGGTTGTACATGGTACTCCTTTCAACTTATTATATACATACCTTACTATCCCAATACAAAACCATGTGCTCCATGGCATTGAATTTGTTCTCACTGACTTAGCCAATCTCTAATCCCGATGGTATGCATATTTTTCTAGTGACTGTCATTCTTTTTTTGCTCCAACACAGTTGAAGAATGCAAGAAAAGCAGTGGATTTTATTGTAGGTCACCCATTATTTTTTTGTTTTTGTTGTCAAAATATGTCTTATATTTACATAAATGTATTTACAAACAACAAATCAAAAGGTGGAAGTGTATATACAATGGAGATAATTATATTAGTATCCTCTTTTGTAAGACTAGAAATTGGTTGGTCTCTATATCTCCTCGGAAGATACACAAGATGCAGATTCATAATTGTATTCAAGTTGCAAGGAAATATTGGAAATGGATTTAGATATTCTAGACTCAGATCTACTAGGACTCATGTTTGTAACCGAGGTTGAAGAACTGGGTTCCCAAAAGGTCATGGAACTTTGTCAAGGAGGTAGGGACTTGGTTGTAAATACTAAATAGTATGAATTGAAATTGATATGTTAAAATGTTGATTCAATGTCATTTTGTGACCCCTATTGTAGAGTAAGATAAATGCTTTGCCTAGGATTTTTTTAATTTTCTTGGGAATTCAACACTAAAATTTCTTATAGCTTTATAACTTGAATATATGGATCTAGTGTTTTATGGGAAGTGTCAATATTTGTGTGTACATGATAGGAAATACCATATGGAGTATCATGAATACATTGAAGTTGATGATCAGATTATTTGGTTTTGGTAGGCATTATCACTTTTTCTTTTGTTTTTCATTTGTAATGTAAGTGAAAATCCATGGATGTCCTATGTATCTACAAGGGAAACTTAATTTTATTTTGATGAAAATATTGGGATTCCAATCTCCCATTTTGATTAGATCGTTGTCATTAATATCTTGGAATAAATTTTGATTCTTTTCTTTCTGTATGCCATAAGTTCGTTGTATGTTGTAATATTTTATGAAATATATCATTAATTTGACTTGGAGCTAGTGGCACCTATAAAATTCTGCTAATTAGGTGCCCACATTCTCCCTACTCTTTTGGTTGCAATTTTACTTCTATTTGGACATGGTTGTTTGTGTTCCTCCAGTGTTGTTTCATTATTTTCTTAATGTCGGGTTTTTCCTCCTTGGGATACACTTCTTGTATGCCTAGGTTTTGATATGTTGTTGTTTCATTTATGGTGATTAGTTTAGTAGTTTTCTAGTTGACTTCAATGCTTATTTATTTCTCATCTTCGAGGGGCCTCTTGCCCACACACCCCAACTTTTTATATGGGCTTCTCATGATGGGTATAATCTCTAGCTTGTCCTATATGGTCTTTAGGGAATATCAATATAAATTTCAATTTCAATTTTTCCATGGTTTGGTAGCTCACATTGGCCATGTGTGTAATAGGGAATAATCTTGGTGATTTGGGCATGGTCCAAATTGCCATCTTGCTTAACACAACAAATTGTAGAAGTCACTAAGATTTATTTATATTAATTATTAGGAAATCAACTTATTGTGTTTACCTTTTAATTTTTACATATTTACCATAAATTACCACTAATTATTTAAAATAATTTATTTTCATTTATATAATCTATAAATTTTAATTAAAAATAATTAGTTCAATATCATAATATCTCCACCCAAGTTTAATTCATTATATATTAAGAATTTTAATTGAAATTGTATATTAAAAATCTTAATTTAAATTGAAAGCAATGATTTTAAAGTTCCACTGTTACAAACAAATTTTAAAACTTACGCTATAAAATAAAATAAAATCCATATCTAACACAAAAGAAGAATTTTTTTTAGGGGGGAACATAACAAAAACTAAGAGGGTTTATGAAAACCCTCTTCTGCCATGTTTTATCCCTAATAATGCACCTCTTGAGCGCAGACAATGAGTAGAGAGGTCAGAAAGAGGTGTTGTTAAATCTGTGCAAGGAGAAGCCCATGGATGCTCTTGCCCTGAAGCTTGTTCATGTCCAGTGGTCACGCGTTCAGTGGAAATCCCAACAATGGTTTTGAGTTCAATTCCATCAACAAGGTATTCTTCCAATTTATTTCAGTGCTACTGTACACTGTGTTTAGAATATCATTTTATTTCTCTGCCACTATACGTTGTGGTTAGAATATCATTTGAATAAATATAATAGCAACTGAGATTAATCTTATAATATTGTTTGAAGAAATAGAATAGCAACCGAGATTAACTCACCATTGCATACATCATTGAGGGTCTATTCCAACCCAACCACCTATACAAACCCTCTATATTCACCCTGTTGGAATATTGAAAATTCTAGAACAATAGAAATGGAGAGAGTAGATTCCTCTCCTCTAAACATAGAGAAATTGAAATTCTTGACAGAAGACAGAGTTTCCAGACTGTAAAAAAAACTTCTATTTCTTTCAAAAACTGTTACAAAATATTCCTCAACACAGAGGGATAATTGAAACAGTGATTGCTTCAGACACAGTGCACAAAACTACTCTCTGTTCTTTCGAAACAATACACTCTGTCTCATAAAACCAACACTGCTGTGTTCTTCTTTTTCGTGCCGCTGTGCAAACCAAATAACATAATACATTACTACAGGCTCTCGAGCCTTTTTTTTTTATATGCCGCGCATATTAAAACATTACAAAAAAAAACATATTAAAAATTTAAACAAAGTCTATTTTAAAACAAATATAATGTGGGCCCCAATTTACAACTGCGCTTTGAACGCACGATCAAATAGTTAAATCCATTGTATATTTTCCAGCAGGTCCACGCCTTACAACAAACGGACCACAATAAGAAATCTCCGATTACGATTGAGGCGTAGATGCGATGGCTCCTTTTAATTCCAGTGCATAGACTCCGTTGGGTCCGCGCTCATATCAAAACATGCGAACAACTGAAAAAATCTGATTGCGATCAACAACCGGATGCGATGGACCGATATTTAAATCCACCATATAAATGGCATCGGGTCCGAAAATTCAAACAAAATGCCTGACCCGCCGATCTTCCAATTGCGATTGGAATCTGGACATGATGGAACATATGAACTCCATCACATAACACCATCGGGTCTGCCCTTTGGTAATGTGATCGAGGCACACAATAAAACCCCACCGATTGAACCTTTGCGATTGGAAACTTGTGATCGTATTATATACTGTCACGTGGTATTATGGACCCACGGGCCTCGGCTGTGGTGGAGGGTGATTACAATATGAAACATTTGTGATTGTGATCATCGCATCGCAATGTTTCAACATTGCTATTTGTTATATAAAATGTTCCGCTTGCGGAACTTTGCCACATCTACAAGACATTTGGACTTCGGAACATATGTAGGTTGAGACTTGCGATTGCGATTGAATTGCATCGCAAATATTCACATCAACAAGACACTACTCATGGAATTTGCGATTCCAATTAGCATTTAAGTGGTGGGGACCACTTTTCTCGACTTTGCAAAAAATTGAAGGACTTCGGATGTTTTAATCTATTTTTCTCCATTTTGGTTGTTGAGGGCTTTAAACGCCCGAAATGACTGTTTTAATAAGTTATGCTCCTCCGTAGACCAGAACTACGAAATTCTTCATTCCACTATAAAAATGGCTACGCCCGTCACCAATTAAATTCTCCTCTGCAATTTGTGGCTGCGGCACATCAACAATTAAATTCATCCTTACATATTTCCCATTATTCTTGAATGTGTGATCTTGTGCACTCAAAATCTGTTGCTGCTGCCTCTGTACTCTTTTTCTTCCTACTCAAAGGCTAGCAGGGACTTTAATATTTCAACATTCCCCCTTAAAGTCAGCTGCTGGGTTATCTGTCATACCCAAGCATTTTCTTAAAAACTCAAAGGTCTTCTGTCCCAATGGCTTTGTTAAAATATCTGCATATTGCTCCTCTGTTTTACAATGTTGTAAAACAATTTCTCCATTGTTCACCAATTCTCTGATATAATGAAATTTTGTATCTATGTGTTTTGTCCTTTTATGAAACACATAATTCTTTGACAATGCAATAGTTGAGCTATTGTCACAATAAATCATTTTCCCTTTTACATGTTCTTGGCATAAAATTCTCAACATCCTTCTCATCCAAATTTCTAGACATGCTACTGCTGTAGCTGCCACATATTCTGCCTCTGCTGTAGATAATGCTATAATAGGCTATTTCTTAGAAGCCCGTGAAATGGCTCCTGAACCCATATGAAAAACATAAACGAAAGTGCTCTTCTGATCATCTACACTTCCAGCCCAATCATTGTCAGTGTAACCAACTAACTCTAAATTTTCTGAAGCAGTATATAAAATAACAAATCTTTTAGTTCATTTAACATACCTCAGAATTCTCTTTGCTGCTTGCCAATGTGCTTCTTTTGGCTTTTCCATAAATTTGGAAATTAAGCTAACGGCATGCATAATATCTGGCCTAGTTGCAGTAAAATACATGAGGCTGCCAACTATGCTTTTATACAAAATTGGATCAAAATCCTTGCTGATGTCATCTTTACTCAACTTCAATCCCATTACTGTGGGAGTAAGTGCAGCTTTGCACTCCTACATATTAAATCTTTCCAAAACTTTATTCACATACTTTGCTTGAGAAATAAAAATCCCTTTTTCACTTTTCTCTACTTCTATTCCTAAGAAGTATCTCAACAAACCCATGTCAGTCATTTCAAATTCATCTTTCATGACTGTTTTAAAATTTTCAACAAAGTAATCATCATTACCTGTAAATATTAGATCATCAACATATAAAACAACAATGAGAATTTTACCATATTTTTCTTTGATGTAGAGGGTGGGTTCTCCCTCACACTTTTCAAATCCATTTTCCAGTATATAGGAATCTATTCTACTGTACCACACTCTTGGCACTTGCTTCAGACCATAAAGAGCTTTCTTCAATTTGCACACTTTATGCTCTTGGCCTTTCTTCTCATAGTCGAGAGGTTGTTCCACATATACCTCTTCCATTAACACACCATTTAAAAATGCAGATTTTACATCCATTTGGTATACTTTCCATTTGTTTTGTGCTGCTATTGACAGCACTGCTCTTACTGTCTCCATTCTTGCAACTGGTGCAAAATTTTCTTCATAATCAATCCCATGCTTCTGCTTATATCCCTTGACAACAAGTTTGGCCTTGTGTCTCTCTATTTTTCCTTCAGCATTTCTTTTGGCCTTATAGACCCATTTAACTCCAATGACTTCTTTACCTTCTGGGAGATCAACCAACTCCCATGTTTTTTTCTTTTCTATGGCATTAATTTCATCATCCATAGCTTCTATCCTTTTTCTATCTTTAATATCATCTTCAAAATGAATAGGATCATCAACTTGACAATACAAGGCAAATAGGGAATTCATAACTTCATTTTCTACTCCCTTCTCATGGATCTCTCTAATACTTCTGAACATTATTCCTCTTTCACTTGGTGTAGACGTGCTTGATGAAGCACTAAATTCTGCACCACGCGGTGTGCTTGGAGATGCACTCCCGCTTCTTCTCAAGGGTGTTCTCACTGCTGCATGCGGTGTCTCTTGTTGTCCATGTGTTGGTGGAGGTTGTGCTCCAGATGATTTGTTAATTTCAATCACATCTTCCTCATCTTCATCATGAGATAAAAAACTTTTAACATTGACTGTTTTCTCAATGCTTCCATCCCATGCTTCCTCTTCAATAAATTGCACATCTCTGCTTATCACAAACTTCTTTGTGGATGGGTTATACAATGTGTATCCTTTGGAATCTTCACAATATCCAAGGAAAATGCACTTCTCCCCCTTACTATCCAACTTCTTCCTCAACTTGTCAGGAATGTGTGCATATGCCACACATCCAAAAACTCTCATGTGGGTGACTCCCTGTTTTCTGCCACTCCACGCTTCTCCTGGAACTTTGTTCATCAAAGCTTTTGTAGGGCATCTATTCAAAATATACACAGCACAGTTTGTTGCTTCTTCCCAATACTCATTCGGTAAGTGTTTTTCCTTTAGCATACTTCTCACCATTTCCATTATGGTTCGATTCTTCCGTTCAGCAACTCCATTATGTTGCGGTGTGTACCTTGTGGTAAATTGCTTGTGTATGCCATTCTCTCTGCAAAAAAGTAGAAATTCCTTTGATATATATTCTCCTCCTCTATCAATTCTGAGAACTTTAATGTGCAGCCCGCTCTGTTTCTCTACAAGAGCTTTAAAATAATAGAATTTCTGAAAGTCTTCACTCTTATATTTTAGGAAATAAACCCACACTTTTCTTGTAAAATCATCTATGAAGGTCAGCATGTAATTGCTGCTTGAAACTGATGTTGTTTGCATCGGCCCACATAAATCTGAGTGAATGATTTCTAAGGGTGTTTTCGCCCTTATGCTTTTCCCTGATGGAAAATTTTCTCTATGTTGCTTTCCCAAGATGCAGCCTACACATAGGCTGTCAGGCTTCTCAATCAATGCAAACCTCTTACCATTCCTTTTCTATGCAGCAAATTTAATCCTCCAAAATTTAGATGTCCGAATCTTAGGTGCCATAACCAATTTTCATCTTTCTCTTCCTTCTGAAAGGATTCTTGTGTTACAGCTGCTATACTCTTTCCTTTTCCCTTCAAGTCAGTGTTGATCTTGAGTAGAAACATTCTATTGCTGATCATTTGAATTTCAGCAATGATTTTCTTGCTTGGAGGTATATATTTTATTGCGCACACATCATCCTTGAAAATTACATTGTAACCTTTGTTTATGAGCTGCCCAATGCTCAAAATATTACACTTCAAACCTGGAACATAATACACATCTGGAACAAATTTTTGCTCACCATTTCTTGCTCGAATACTAACTCTGCCTTTTCCTTTTACAGTGATTTTAGTATCAGTCCCTGTGGTTACTTCTAATTTTACTTCTTCATCTAAAATTGCAAACATTTCTCTATTTCCAGTCATGTTACTACATCCTGAATCTAAGAACCAAACATCATCTTCTCTATCTTGTGCTACATTACATGTTAACAGCACATTACTTGGGTTTTTTTCTTCTTTTGCTACATTAGCATTCTGTTTATTTTTCATGTTATTTTGATTCTTTCTAAATTCATTGGCATAGTGCCCATATTTCTTGCAATAATGACATTGGACATTGGATTTGTCATACCTTTTTCCATGAGCATGTTGGTGTTGGTGTCCACCTTGCTGGTTGTTGCATTGGTCGTGGCTCTGATTTTGACTGTTGCTCTTTCCATGTGAATGTGAAGAACTGTCCATTCCGCCTCTGTTTTGGATTCTACATCTTCCTCTTCCTTTGCCTCGACCTCTTCCTCTTCCTAAAGGCATTTGGGTCTTGAAGGCGTGCTCAAGAGATGAATGCTCATCTCTGCTCAATCTCTTTTCATGAGTTATCAATGAGGCATGAAGTTCATCTACTGTGAACTTTGAGAGATCTTTGGTCTCTTCTATGGTGGTAACAATAACATCAAACTTTGAGGGTAAGCTCCTCAAAATTTTCTCCACAATCCTTATTTCTTCAAGAGTTTCTCCATGGGACCTTATCTGATTTACAATCCCAATCACATGTGTAAAAAATGTGTCTACATTATCTGACTCTTTCATGCAAAGAGTCTCAAAATCTCTCCTTAGTAATTGAAGTTTGGCTGTCGTAACTTTCTCCATACCTTGATAGGCTACTTTCAGAGTTTCCCATGCTTCCTTGGATCTCTTAGCTGCTGCTATCCTTGGAAACACACTCTCATTTACTACTTGATACAAATAGTATAGGGCTTTAGCATCTTTCTTCCTATTTCTCTTCAGTAAATCCTTCTCTACTTGAGTTAAGGCATTAAAAGCCTGCTCATCAGCTGGTTCAACAAAACCATCTTCTTCAAATTCCCATAAGTCTTGTGAGACAAACAGGGCTCTCATGGTAATGGCCCAATAATCATAGTTCTTTCCATTAAATTGTGGAAGCTGAACATTTCCAATACTCATACCAGTACTTGGTCCAGCCATTGCTCTTAAACTGAACTCTGTAACTTAAACAAACTATCTTTCATACTCTAAAAGAACAAACTCTTTTAACCAAAAACAACAACTCTGTTTTCTTTGAGAAATACCTGAACTTTTGACTTTTGTTGAGCTTTCACTCTGCTGGAGAAAACGTTGCAACAAGTCTTCTTCTTCTTCAGCTTCTTTGAAATCTTCAAAGAGCCTGAACTAGCTCTGATACCATGTTGGAATATTGAAAATTCCAGAGCAATAGAAATGGATAGAGTAGATTCCTCTCCTCTAAACACAGAGAAATTAAAATTCTTGACGGAAGATAGAGTTTCCAGACTGTAAAACAAGCTTCTATTTCTTTCAAAAACTGTTACAAAATCTTCCTCAACACAGAGGGATAACAAAAACAGTGACTGCTTCAGACGTAGTGCACAAAAATACTCTCTGTTCTTTTGAAACAATACACTATGTCTCATAAAACCAACACTGCTGTGTTCTTATTTTTCGCGCTATTGTGCAAACCAAATAACATAATACATTATTACAGGTTCTCGGGCCTTTTTGTTTTATATGCCGTGCATATAAAACCATTACAAAAAAAAACATATTAAAACCTTAAACAAAGTCTATTTTAAAACAAATATAATGCGGGCCCCATTTTACAACCGCGCTTTGAACGCACGATCAAACAGTTAAATCCATTGTATATTTTCCATCGGGTCCGCGCTTTACAACAAATGAACCACAATAAGAAATCTCCGATTGCGATTGAGGCATGGATGTGATGCCTCCTTTTTATTCCAGTGTATAGACTCCGTCGGGTCTGCGCTCATATCAAAACATGTGAACAACTGAAAAACTTCGATTGTGATAAAAAACCAGATGCGATGGAACGATATTTAAATTCGCCATATAAATGGCATCGAATCCGAAAATTCAAACAAAACTCCTGACCTACCAATCTTCCGATTGCGATTGGAATCCAGATGCGATGGAACATATGAACTCCATCGCATAACACCATCGGGTCCGCCCTTTGGTAATGTGATCGGGGCACACAATAAAACCCCGCCAATTGAACCTTTGTGATTGGAAACTTGCGATCGTATTATATACTGCCGCGTGGTCTTGTGGACCCATGGGCCTCGGCTGTGGTGGAGGGTGATTACAATATGAAACATTTGCTATTGCGATCATCGCATCGCAATGTTTCAACATTTCTATTTTTTATATAAAACGTTTCGCTTGCAGAACTCTGCCACATCTACAAGAAATTTGGACTTCGGAACATATGTAGGTTGAGACTTGTGATGGTGATTGAATCACATCGCAAATATTCACATCAAAAATACACTGCTCATGGAATTTGCGATTCCGATTAGCATTTAAGTGGTGGGGACCACTTGTCCCACCTTTGCAAAAAAATGAAGGACTTCGGCTGTTTTAATCTATTTTTCTCCATTTTGGTTGTTGAGGGCTTTAAATGCCCGAAATGACTGTTTTAATAAGTTCTGTTCCTATGTAGACTAGAACTACGGAATTCTTCATTCCACTATAAAAACGGCTACACCCGTCACCAATTAACTTCTCCTCTGCAATTTGTGGTTGCGGCCCATCAACAATTAAATTCATCCTTATAGATTTCCCATTCTTCTTGAATGCGTGATGCTGTGCACTCAAACTCTGATGCTGCTGCCTCTGTACTCTTTTTCTTCCTGCTCAAATGCTAGCAGGGACTCTAATATTTCAACACACCCAATTGAGATTCAATTGTTACAGAAGATGGTTGTCTTCATGATTTCAGTTGACTCAGTTGGTCCAGTAAAAGTGACTCTACTAGTAGCACCCCAGTCTAGAATTTAACTTTGATGAATGAGGGGGAAGTAGGAGGCTGTAGCAGGAGAGAGGAGATCGACAACCATGGTTTTTTTGAAAGCCCAAAAATTGATATGATGTTGGTTTCGTTGTTCTTGACATAATATGTTGTATAATTGTTAATGCCCACAAAATCCAGTGACCCTTTCACGTGATTCGACTCTTTTGATGAGAATAAAGGCAGTCGATTGCCAACTCTCTCCCTTATCGACACCAGATAGTCTCCGAAGAACAGTGGATTTATGAACCTGCAACTAGTTGTATGGTTGCAGTTGTATTGTTGTTGAGTATACATATTATGATCCGAGATCTGCATGATGTAATGATGGATAATAAAGGTTTAATGTGATGGCATGTACCATCCCATCCGATAGAGATTCTATTGTAATAGAAGATTTCCCTCTTCCATGATTCACAGTCGACTCAGTTGGTCCAGTACAAGTGACTCCACTAGAATTTAAATTTGATAAATGAGGGGGGAGTAGGAGGCCGTAGCAGGAGAGAGGGGATCCACACCATGGTTTTCGTGAAAGCCCAGAAAAACCAGGGCCTACTTCAATTGGATCGCCCCAATCCTAAGACTCAATTAACATAAAACATCTCTATTGACATAACATGTAGTGGTTTATCCACATGGATCCAAGCCATCGAGAAGGCTACCGATACTGTTTGAATAGATCCGTATAAAATGTCGTTGTTGACCACATGGATGGATGGATTCTGTAAATCCGATGGAGTGAAATAAGTGATGCCCAATCCGGTCAAGCATCCGGAATATATATCCACTCGGAGAGCCAGTTTTATATAAAATTCCACTGGTAATTAGGGCAAGCCTTGTCTGGCTTATAAACTGAGGTCAAAAAAATACATGAATTATATTTAAGATGGGTGTTATTTGTAGTCTTTGCTTTCTTATTAACCTGTTGAGATTCAGCTCTTCAAATCTTGAAGTATAGCTGGATTATGTTAATTAGTAGGGCCTACTTCAATTGGGCCCCAATCCTAAAACTCCCATCACCCAATTAAAGTTCCTTCCATTGATCTGCCAACATCCAAATGCGAAGAATCTGAACCCATATTCAACTTCTCATAGCTGTAATCTCCATAGGATAGCGATCCGTCCATGTAAAGCACTACATAACTACAAACCCCTTTACCACCACAGGTGTATGGATTAGATTGGTAATGGGACAATCTAGTACACGCATCCGAACTACAGGGTATGATTTTATAAGTTGATGACTTTTTCGAATTGAATATGGGAGCATTGCATTGTATCCATGTCACATTGTTGCCTGTGTCAATTATCAACAACTGATTCTTTGCTAGTGTACCAATCCCTGCTCTTACCAGATATAAATATTTTCATTTGTGAAATGTGTATTTTACTATATTCTATTGACCACAAAGCTTGCAACAACATCTGTCTGTCGAAACTTGCATATTTCGTGACTTCCTTACAAAAACATTACAATAGCACTTTCATAATAAAATAATAATAACAAAAATGTTTGCATGATAGTCTATAGCGAAAAAGAAAGATTTAATAAATCCAACAAGGTAAGGATCTTATCTATACACCCTCCATCTATAAAGTTAAAATATATTTCCTGTCTCTATAAATTTAAAATATATTTTGAGTTCGTATATCCAAAGACATTTGAGAAGGCACCGTGAAATTTATTGAAATGTATAAAGTTACGATATTTTCATAAATAGCTTGTTACAAAGCAAAATCAATGAAGTTGAAATATCTTGGGAAAGAGATCATTACAAAAGAGCTCACATAGATTGTCCTATTAGTCAATATTTTAACAACCCCTGTGTGTATCATTAGTCAATCTTTTAAAAACCCTTTTGTGTGCTTGTGGAATTTGGCCAAAGAGACTGTCTTTCAAATCTAGCTGTGATCGAACAGAAAATAAAATTTTCATTTTAGTGCTTCCGGTTTCAACAGGAAGATTGTTCTCTGGAAAATAAGTGTCACCAGTTTTTGACCTGCTGCTGCTTATAATTGTATTCAAACAAGCATTGTCTCTTTCAAAATTCTGAGAAACTAACTGTGTCCATGACCCCATGACCTCATGACCTCGAGTTTTCAGGCCTCAGAAATGAGCAAGCCCCGTGAATATGATCCACTCTTATATTCACTCCTCTAATCAATTCTCATATTGAAGCCTACCAACACGTGGTCACAGATCTCCAGAATGTCAACGTCATCGTCATGGTCATACTAGATAACCACGAAATAAAACTAATGTGGTGCAGCTCTCAACAAAAATCATTATTTAAAAAGACCTGACCATTATACCTTCACAAATTAAGATTAAGATTGAGTGTTTACATAGAAAAATTCTTTTCACCATTGAGCCTAAGTAATTTGGCTCCCTTAATCTTTCTTTGAAGACTATATCATTGGGATGTTTTTCTCTTACATATGTTATAAGATCATTTTGAGATGTTTTTCTCTTACATATGTTATAAGATCATTTTGATGAATTTGAGAAGGTTGAAATAGAAGTTTTTCTAGATCCTCTAGATATTCTTTTGGAATATTTACTTCCATACCGATTAATTTTCCACTTGAGTGACATTTGCATCTCTGTTAGCTGACTCTACAATAGTTATTTGTTCACATGGCTTTGCTATTCTTGATACTTTATCATCCTCTCATTGAGATTTCTCATAGTCTCTAGGTTGACACGTCCTACTCATTTTTATTTTCATTTGAATTCTCTTCCACATATGCACTATTCATCTCTTGCACATTGTACCTATGGTCTAACTTCTATTATTTGGCTTAAAATTTTGTATGTTTGCTTGTAATTGATAGAATGTAGTTTCTAGAAGCTTGATGTTTGAATGATTAATCATTAATGTACTATGGATGCCATTTCTATCTTTATTGATGTACAAATATATAGGTTTTCATATATTCCACAACCAATTTGGCATTCTAGATATTTTTTATGAATATAAATGCAATATGATTTCTTTCTCTCTCTCTCTCTACACACACACACATAGAGTCTTGAGGATTTGGGAAAATGATGCTCTTGAAAATTTCACTCTCAAACACTCTCTCACTCCTTCCAACCTTGGATGTTCCCTTTATTATGTGGTTTTGATATTTCATATTAGAAATATTAACTATTTAATGTATTATAATAGTTATAATATTGTATGTGGAGTTTTATAACAAGTCTCTCTTTTTTGCGTTGCTTCACCCTCAAAATAATATTAGAGCCTTACTTGAGTAAGCAATATGTTGTATCCTTGATCCCAAAATATAGCACTTTGATTAAAAAAATGATTTGCTATTGTGCTTAACAAGGAATTATATTGACAAAGGTGGTTAGGAGGATATACTCTTGAAATTTGTCATAGTTGATTGTGATAAATTTACATTCAAATATTATTAAATGTTTTTGATAATATATTCTCAGTATTTTTCTTATATATACAAATGCTTCTTGATGCATAGTGCATGAGTGTCTAAGTGACATGATTATCACAAAATCACCATGACCTTGCATAAGTAGTGATTTAAATATGATTGCTATTCATTATGTGCATCAAATGGAGAGGAGACAAGAGGAAGGGGTAGAGGATACCTAAATGGGAAGATGACTAGAAGTATTGTAGAGGAAGGAGGTGTGTGACCACCAAGTGTAGGGTTCAATGTCGGTTGATAGTAATTTATTTTGAGGGAGGTGTATGTGCCAAAAGGGATTGGGAGATCTGTGAAGGAGGGGAGTGAGCTCTCTCCTCTTGACAATTCAAGAACCTATGTTTATTCTATGTAAGGTCAATTATAATCCTTATGGGAGGTTGTGGCTATCTTGGGATGAAGGTCTAGATCATATTTCAACCTTCTATATACAGCTTTACAATCATCATCATAATACCATTTGTTAATAGTTCTAGAGCTCAGGGGGCATGTGAGTCACCATGAATGAAGGTTATGAAGGAAGAAATATTTGATAGCTTCCCAAAGAATATGTGTCCCTGATGATGGGTGGTGAGACCACTCGAAATGTAAGACATTAGTAAATCTGCACACAACATTTATCTGTAATCTTACATAAACTAGATTTAGAGAACTTGTGGGTGGAGTGAAGAAATGAAGAAGTTGTTGATGAAGTTGATTTTCATAGGTGGGTGAAAACAATAGTCAAAATTGAATGCGATGTAAGGTAAGGAGAAGATTATGTTGATAGTGCACAACATTGTATTCATCATACCAGGAGTTCCATGACCTCTTGAAAGGTTGACCATTTCCATTTCCATTTCGATCAGAGGGAGCCTTCCTCTTTCCTTTGAACCTATTATTCCTTTGATTTCCATTCCCTCTAAATTTTTTATTGTTGTTGTAGTCATCATATGGGGGAGAGTCCCTTTTATTGGGGAATTCTCTTGCATAGTGACCAAACTTATTACAATTGTAGCATCTTCCCTTTCCTCCTTTGGGACCCTCTCTTCAATGAATTTTATTTCTCGGTCCAACATTTTTCTTCTTCTTTGCATGAGCGGTGAAGGTTGTAGGGTCACTTCCATTCCCATTTCAGGGATGGTCTCTCTCCATCATCCTTGTCTCCTCTTGAGTGCATGTTGTCAAAAATTCATCAAAATCAGGACTTATATTATTATTGAGAACAATGGTATTAAATACATACCATGGTTGGGGAAGTCCACCAAGAGAAATGGGAGTGAGCTCTTAGTCAGCTATGACCTCTCCAATAGCTAAGCGATCATTCTTGATTTCAGTGAGCCTCTTGAAATCTGATTGGATGGACTCTCCCTTGTCCATATTAATGTTCTTCAACTTGTTCTTCAAAAAGATAATTTGATTAGCATTGCTAGCCCTGAACATGCTAAAAAACTTATCATACATCTCCTTAGATGTGCCCAATTTGGAGATTCAAGAAACCAAGTGCTTATGAGTAAAATCCCTGATGAGTGCACATTTTTGCAAAGGGCCATCATAAAGACTTCTATCCAACCCATGAATATCTCTCCAAAACTAAAATCCTTCCCTTGCAACTATCTCAGAGCATATGGTACTCGTTCTACTGCCTCCAATTTAATTCATGTTGTAGGATAAGGTCAAGCCTTTGTCATAATAAGAAATTCATCCTCCTAACTTTTGTTTATGCATGAAAACATAGTGTTGGAATCCTCAATTCAAGGACATCCTCAATTCCTTGTGCACAAACATGTTCCAAATATCTTTTTCACACCCCACATTGATGGGTGTGCAACCCAACACAAATTCCATCATACTTCAAAACTGAGATAACTTCTGAGTGCACATTTTTGCAAATAGCCATTTTGACGGGAAAATATGTACGGCCAATTGTAGGGGATCTCCCAGATAGAAAGTCCCAATTAGACCTTGAACCGTTTGGAATAGGAATCCCGTCCGGGGTGTGAGTCCGGCTACTGCTTAAGTCACCTTCCCCTTCGGTCTCAAAAGAACCTGATTGAACCTGCAGACACACACTTATTCACATGATACAGGATACATGATTGATGCATTAAACACGTATATAGCACTATGCGTAGCAAGACAAATAAATAAAGCATATACGCCGAAGGAGGTGTCGTTAGCAACACATCTTTGGGGTTATGCTTATGAGGTATTATGACCACAAAAGAAATAGTTCTTTATGGCGAGATTCCCCTTTACTTCCTGAAAGATAAAACGAAATGCTAATAAACAAGGTCATTAACATTCATTACAAGAGCAATGAAAAACTAAACATCATTAACACAAGCACATATAGTCATGATGCATAAATAATTTCATTAAGAGTGCAGCTTCATTAATCAAAAGATATTTGAAACTGTATAAGAAATACACATAGTGTTCGCACAACAAAACACATCATATCCATAGGGAGTTTTAACAGGTATCTGTATTCATATGCACAAGAGTGTTATCTTTTAATACAATGTTGTATATCTCTTGAGCCTCCAAAATAAAAAGTCCTTTTACATTTCCCTGGAGGGGGTTTTATAGATCAAACTTGCCCTTTGGGCTCTCTGACTCTTCGCCTGCCCACCGGTTGAGTTGCCCTGCGACCTAGGAGAAAATTGCGACCTCTAACCTGGCTGGTGGGTGCGACTTGCGACCTACTGAGCAATGCGACTTGCGACCTATTGGGCAGTGCGACCTGCGACCTGCCTTTAACTGCTGCCAGCGACTTATTACCACCGGGCTATGAAGATGGACGCGCAATTGTGAGGTCAGGGGCGTCAATCTGCTGTTCTCTGAGGAAATCCCGCTAGGTCTGATATTTTGCTATTATGGGGGAAACAAGAGAGACCTCTTCCTTCAACCGATGCATGCATTCCAGAGCATTTGGGACTAGAGTTTCCATTTTTTGAGAGGTCTGGTTGGAAAGAGAGGCGAGCTTGGTATAAATACATACTGGCGTGAAAGGAAACTGACCTAGATTTTCTTGTGATGCTGCGAGCTCGGGGGCGGAAGCAGCTTGCTTGATGGGCTGCAGAAATGACTGGATTTCTTGATCCACTTGCTCCCAAGTCTTTCTTTCGTTCAATGCCCCTAGAAAAGGAATGTGGTGAAGAGTGTGCATCGAGTCAATGCTACTGATTAGGTGGTCGTATGAAGACATTACTTTGTCCAAATATTTGGATAGCTTGTCCTTGGACTGCATCTTCATACGAATTTGGACTTTGGCATCTTGTGTATGAATCCAATCCTTCTTAGGAAAATGCTGAGGAGCATCTTGTCCTGGGGGTATCGCACTGTCCAGTCCATCATTTTATCTAAGGCAGCTAAGGCTTCCTTGAGCTGCTCATGCTTCTGCGTAGTTTCTTCTCGTGCTCTTACCAATGGGGCGACTGTTTGCTTTATGGTGAAAATTTCCCCATACACCTACCTCATGGTCACCTCTAATACGTCACACTCATTTAGAATGGCAAGTGGAACTTCATTGATTGGGGGAGTCTTGTTTCGGATTTGTTGAATCTCTCCTTTCAATGGTGACCTCTCCTGTTCTACCTTCTTCTCCCGCTGCTCTGCTGCTTGTAGTCTGTTTTGTAGAGAAACGATTTCTCTACTCATTCTGGTTACATTTTCTTCCGTGGCCACAACGAAAGTCGTGCCTGCCGATGCTATCATTATGGGATTAGTCCTAGTATCAAGGACTATGTCTTTTCCAGTTGCAATTGTGAATGCGGTGGAAGGAATTTGTGCCAGGGACCTTCTCTTCTCCTGTCAGATTTTGAAGGAGAATTGATCGAATGTGAGCCTGGTGAGGTCAAAGACCTCCTCCTCCTGCCCCTGGGGGGAATTAACATCGGAGAGCGTGGCTCCTGTACCGCCTGGAGGTACTTTGAGGGGAGGCACCTCGATGTCTTCTATCATTTCATCCTCCTCTTCTTTTTTCTTCTTTTCCTCCTTTTCTCTTCGCTGGCGCTCAACTTCCGCCTTCTCATGCTCTTCCTTCTGCCTGCACTCTGCTTCTGCCACTGCTTCTATTCGGATTTCCTCTTCCGCTCGGCAGCAACAACTTGGTCTGCTTTCTTTTGGCATTTAGCTTCTGCTTTGTCTAGCTCTTTCTTGAGTACCTGTTCTGCTGCGGCCTGCGCCTCTTTTTCCTCCTTTTCCTTCCTGGCCTCCTCAGACTGCTTCTTCTTCAGTTATGCCCTTAGGCTCTTCTTTCTCTTTTCCTCGTTCTCTTTTATTTTCTTTTCTCTCTCTTGCCGGGCTTTGGCCTCTACTTTCTTCTGTTGGGGAGTGGTAGTAGGCCCTGTGCTAGTCTAGGGATTTTTTGCTAGAGAGGAAGAAGCACCTCCTAACTTACGGCTCCTGTCTTCCAGGCTTTGATCATTCGGATCCTCTTGGCCAGAGTCCACCCCCGGAGAAATTTTTCTATCTGCATTGTACCAGTTCCTTCTTTCATCTTCTCCCAGGCACTCTACATGCTGGTAGTTCCATTTGCATTTAGCCTTCTTGTAGTGTTCGGGAACTATCCTTTCCGGGTCGTATGTTCGGTACTCTAAAGCCCCAAAGTGATAACTTTTCAACTCTTCTCCCTCTGCCCTTACTTCTCTGAAATATTTAACTGTGTACGCACCGATAGTGAGGGGTAGCGGGGGCCAGGGCTTCTTCTTACCTTTGGACAGGACACTGGAGAAGCCCGAGGACATCTGGAAGCATACCTCTTGCATGAGCATTTTTTCTATAACGAAGCGAGGCATAGCATGTGGTTCCCTGAACGAGTCGAAGACTTGGATGAAAGTATGTTCGGCGAAAGGAAACCAATGCGCCACTTGGCTTAGAGTCTCCCTGGCGCACCAAGACATGCAAGGGGCATCTTGGCCAAATAATTTTATGTATAGGGCAGGGATGAATATTTGAGAGATTGGCTCTATATCCTGTTTATACCTGGATTCCCAAAAAACTTTGGTTTGTAGATGAATTGCACGGGTCTGCGTGGAATCCCAGTTATGTGCCCATCCCTCAAAATGCAACCTCGCACAGACGGAATCCAATAGATAAGAGGCCATATAGAATTCAGACAACATTCCTTCATCTGGGGCCAATGCCGAGGACAAGTTTTTATGCATTGAGGTCATCAATATGCTAGCCCAGTTGAAACGGGTGCCATGCACCGTTACATATTCCATGATAGTAGCCCATATGCCGTTGAAGGTGGTGGCATCGGGGTGCCCGTACAATCTGCAAAGCATGGCGGCTACTAATTTATATACTTTTCTCAGGCTGGCCACCGAATATTCTTGGTCTTTCTTGACATTAAACTTCTCGGGCTCCGCCCACCACTGCTTGATAGTATCAACTACGGGGACTACATGGGAAAGAGCCCATTCTTCTCTAAAGTTTTCTTCTTGGTGAGGCAAAGAGTAGTAAACATGAGCATCTGAGCCTAAAAGCGTTGCAAAAGCCTTGCCTTCACTATCTCGAATCACGAACTTCTTGGGATCCATTTTCTGTATGATCCAGTCTATCATCTCGGGGCATGGAAATATGGTCGGATGAGCGCCTGCGAGATGCAGCTTGGACCTTTTGACTTTTAAGTATACCTTCAGATCCAGGAGGTCTTTCGGAAATTCCATTACGGCGAACTCATGGTACACTTGGTACCATCGCATACTGTCCCCTTTAGCAAAGGTGCAAAGGGTATCTCTGTATATCGGCGGTGGGGATGTTTTCATGTCCGTCTCTATGTCTTCCACTACCACATGCTTGTCCTTCTTCCAGGACGTTGGTGGTCCCATATCGCTTGAATCTGATGGGACAGGTATACACTCCAAATCTACTTCAAATTCACCTGTCATGTTCATGAAGGAATCCCACGATAAGAAAGACGCCATGATAATGCAAAAACAATTAAATTTTATCAATTACTTCACTGAGACACAGGAAAAACTGAAAAAGTGATTTACTGGGTCGCGGGGTCGCAAGTTGTAAGGAATGACCAAACTGCGACCTTGCGACCTTGTGACTAGGTTGCTGGGTCGCGGGGTCACAAATTCCGGAAAATTGGAAAGATGTGACCTTGCGACCTTGCGACTAGGTCGCTGGGTCGCGGGGTCGAAAATTCCAGAAAATTGGAAATATGCGACCTTGCGACTAGGTCGCTGGGTCGCGGGGTTGCAAATTCCGGAAAATTGGAAAGATGCGACCTTGCGACCTTGCGACTAGGTCGCTGGGTCGCGGGGTCGAAAATTCCAGAAAATTGGAAATATGCGACCTTGCGACCTTGCAACTAGGTCACTGGGTTGCGGGGTCGCAAGTTTCAAAAACTGAGGAGAATGCAACCTTGCGACCTTGCGACTAGGTCGCGGGGTCGCAAGTCGCGCCAGGGCTTGCCGGGGGGTTTTGGGCGCACGCGGCGTGGAGTGGTTTTCCCTTTAATTGAACAAATTCAAGGCTAAAAATGGTCCAAAGAGAGTCAAGGGCTAGCTTTGGGAGAAGGGAAGTGGCCATGAGAGCCTGGACAAGAAATGGTGATGATTTTGAGCAAATGAGGATAAAACAGGAAACATAAAAGCCCTAAGTAAGAAATGCAGACAGGGGTTGAGGAAAATTGACAATTTAAAGGCTGAGGATGTCTGGGATTTAGCAATAATAACCAAATAAGAAACACTAGGGGGGCAAATGGCAACTTACCCAAGAAAAACGCGCGCTAGTCGACCTGTCAGAGCCGTTTCTTTCTATTCGCTTCATATGAAAAATGAGACCTAGCGACCTCCTTTATATAAAAGGGTCACACGTGCAGGCATTTAATGAGATCGCAAGGTTGCAATTTGAGTGATCCGAGAGGTATGTGACCTCGCGACCTCGCGACCTTGCGACCTGCGGGTCGCGTGGTCACGATTTTCCAAAAAATTGAGTTTTGCAACTTTGCAACCCTGTGACCCTGCAACGTTTAGGTCGCGGGGTCGCAAGGTCGCGGAGTCACTGTTTTCCAAAAAATGAAGTTTTATGAATTGCGACTTAGCCTTCTAGACTCTTAGCTTATTTTTTCTTTAAGTTTTAAGGGGCTCCGAAATTTTTTTTGAAGTGGGGTTTTTTGGAGGGTGTTGTAGAGGCTACAAAAAGCCATCATAAAGGCTTCCAGCCTATGAATATCTCTCCAAAATTTAAATGCTTCCCTTGCAACTATCTATGAGCACACAGTACTGGTTATACTACCTCAAATTTAATTCAAGTGTTGTAGGATAAGGTCAAGTCTTTGTCATAGGAAGGTAAAAATCCTCATAAATTTTGTCTCTACGTGAAAACATGTTGCTGGAATCCTCAATTTCCTGTGCACGGACAGGGTCTAGTTGACTTTCAAGTGCACATTTTTGCTGGAATCCTAAATTAAAGGACATCATCAACTCCTTGTGCATGAACAGGGTCCAGAGATCTTTGTCACACCCCACATTGATGGTTGTGCAACCCAGCAAAAATTCCATCATACTTCAAATCTGAGATAACTTCTCAGTGCACATTTTTTCAAATGGCCATCATAAATACTTCCAGCCCATGAATATCTCCACAAAGCTAAAATGCTTTTTTTGCAACTATCCAAGAGCATACAATATTGGTTATACTGCCTCAAATTTAATTCAAGTGTTGCAGGATAAGGTGGAGTCTTTGTCATAGGAAGATACTCATCCATATAAATTTTGTCTCTGCGTGAAAACATGGTGCTAGAATCCTCAATTGAAGGACATCCTCAATTCCCTGTGCACGAACATGGTCCAAAGAGCTTTGTCACAACACACATTGATGGGTGTGCAACCCAACAAAAATTCCATCATACTTCACAACTGATAACTTCTGAGTGCACATAGTGTTTGAATCCTCAATTCAAGGAAATTATCAATTCCATGTGCACGAATAGGGTCCAAAGATCTTTGTCACACCCCACATTAATGGTTGTGCAACCCAGCATGAATTCCATGATACGTCAAAACTGAGATAACTTCTTAGTGCACATTTTTTAAAATTTCCATCATAAAGACTTCCAACCCATGAATATATCTCCAAAACTTAAATGCTTCCCTTGCAACTATCTGGGAGCACACATTATTGGTTCTGCTGCCTCAAATTTAATTCAAGTATTGTAGGATAAGGCTGAACCTTTTTCATAGGAAGAAACTCATTCTCATAACTTTTGCTCTACATGATAACATAGTGCTAGAATCCTCAATTCCCTGTGCATGAACAGGGTCCTTTCGTGCCCCACATTTATGGGTGTTCAACCCAACACAAATTCCATCATACTTCAAAATTGAGATAACTTCTAAGTGCACATAATTGAAAATGGCCATCATAAAAACTTCTAGCACGTGAATATCTCTCCAAAACTGAAATGCTTCCCTTGCAACTATACAGTACTTGTTCTACTTCCTCAAATTTAATTCAAGTGTTGTAGGATAAGGTCGAGCCTTTTTCATAGGAATAAACTCATCCTCATAAATTGTCTCTGCGTGAAGACAATGCTAGAATTAATATCATCAGCCTCACCATCATCTTCCAGTTCCTCACTAACTATGTTATTATTTCGCTCCCCACTCTTATTGAAATTCAAAATGGATTTCTTGTCTACTACTCCCTCAAAGATATTGAGATGATTTAACCACAAGAGTTTTCTTCAGTATTACCAGAAAATTCAACTATATTATTTCTATCTGACCACTATCCCCTTTTTATAACATTCACTTGCTCATTATTTAACTTTACAAGAGTAACCTCAAGCTAGAGTGGTGTCTGAATGTGGACCTGGACATAAGGAAATGACTCATTTTTCAATGATCAAACTGAATTTCTACCAAAAGATGTCCAGGATAGGGCCATTCACCATAATTATCGACCCTCATTTTTATCCTTCTTTATTTTCCATGAACTTCTTTATCATAATAGTTGTAGGTGTTATAAATGGGAGAACCATTGAAACACACCACATATGATTTGAGACTGTTTTCCTTCAGAAAAGCGTCTAGGTCTCATTCTACATCAGGGTTGTCATGGTATTATCCCTATGGATCTCTAGCACCCTCTGCAAATGTACCAGTAATGTTGTCTCTTTCTAATTATATGTTTCCTTCTCCATCTAAGATAGAAGCAACTTCTTCAAATTATGGCCTCAAAGCTTCCTCTGTAAGCTTGTAAAAAACTTTATTTTTTTTCTTTCATCAAATGTACCATTTAGTGTTGAATCCACTCTCCACTTACACTTTGCCAACCCTTTCAACCACCATGCTTTAAGAAATATGCTAAACCATGAAGTAAACTTGAAAGATACACCTAAAGCATTGCCACAATGTTCTCTCTTCTTATGCCACTGAATTCGACTGCTTTATATTTTGGAATCAATTTTCATATTATTGTTTTATTTTGACCTTGTGACATCTTACATAATTTTTGTAACTCATGATTTTTCTGGAGTACCCATAATTGTGTATGAAAACTAATTATGGGAAGTCATGAGAAATCATGAGTTACATAAATCATTAAAATTATTGAGTGCCATTTTTAGCTCCCCACTCTTATTGAAATTCAAAATGGATTTCTTGTCTGCTACTCCCTCAAAGATGCTGAGATGATTTAACCACAAGTGTTTGCTTCAATCCTGCCAGAAAATTCAACTATGTTGTTTCTATCTTACCATTCTCCCTTTCTCCTAAAATTCACTTGTTCACTACTGAGTTCACTATTTAACTTTACAAGAGTAACCTCAAGCTATAGTGGTGTCTGAATGTGGACTTGGGCATAAGACAATGAATCATTTTTCAATGATAAAACTGAATTTCTACTAAAATATGTCCAGGATAGGGCCATTCACCATAATTGTCGACCCTCATTTTTAGCCTGCTTTATTTTTCCATGAACTTCTTTATCATAATAGTTGTAGGTGTTATAAATGGGATAACCACTGAAACACATCACATATGATTTGAGATTGTTTTTATTGAGAACAATGTCTATATCTCATTCTACATCAAGCCTGTCATGGTATCTTCCCTCTAGATCTGCAGTACCCTCTCCAAATGTACCAGTAATGCTATCTCTTTCCAATTGTATTTTGCCTTCTCCATCTAAGATAGCAAAAAATTCTTCAAATTATGGCCTCAAAGCTTCCTCTGTGAGCTTGTAAAAAAAATCAATTTTTTTTTCTTTCATCAAATGCACCATGAAATGTTGACTCCTCTCCCCACTTACCCTTTTCCAACCCTTTCAAGCACCATGCTTTAAGAAATATTCTAGACCATGAAGTAAAATTTAAAGATACACCTAAATCATTGCCACAATGTTCTGTCTTATTATGCCACTGAATTCGGCTGCTTTATATTTTGGAAGCAATTTTCATATTATTTTTTTATTTTGGCCTTGTGACATCTTACATAATTTATGTAACTCATGAATTTTCTGGAGTACCCATAATTGTGTATGAAAACTAACTATGGGCACTCCATAAAAATCATGAGTTACATAAATTATTGAAATTATTCAATTTCATTTTTATCTCCCCACTCTTATTGAAATTCAAAATGGATTTCTTGTCTACTACTCCCTCAGAGATGATGAGATGATTTAACCACAAGAGTTTTCTTCAGTTCTTCTAGAAAATTCAACTATATGTTTCTATCTGACCATTCTCCCTTTTTTTTCTAAAATTCACTTGTTCACTACTTATTTCACTATTTAACTTTACAAGAGTAACCTCAAGCTGGAGTGGTGTCTGAATGTGGACCTAGACACAAGGTAGTGATTCATTTTTCAATGATCAAACTGAATTTCTACCAAAAGATGTCCAAGAAAAGACCATTCACCATATTTCTCGACCCTCATTTTTATCCTTCTTTATTTTTCCATAAAATTATTTATCATAATAGTTGTAGGTGTTATAAATGGGAGAACCAAACACACCACAAATTATTTGAGACTGTTTTTCATGAGTAAAGTGTCTAGATCTGATTTTACATCAGGGATGTCTTGGTATCTTCCCTTTGGATCTACAGTACCCTCTCCAAATGCACTAGCACTGATGTCTCTTTCCAATTATATGTTGTATTGTGCATATAAGATAGCAAAAACTTCTTCAAATTATGGCCTCAAAGCTTCCTTTGTGATCTTGTTAAAAAAATTCATTTTTTTTTTCCATCAAATTTACCAGCAATGTTGACTCCTCTCTCCACTTACCCTTTGCCCACCTTTTTAGCCACCATGCTTTAAGAAATATGCTAAACCATGAGTTAAAATTTAAAGCTACACCTAAAGCATTGCCACAATGTTCCCTCTTCTTATGCCATTGAATTTGGCTCCTTTATATTTTGGAAGTAGTTTTCATATTATTTTTTTATTTTTACCTTGTGATATCTTACATAATTTATGTAACTCGTGATTTTTGAGTACCCATACTTTTGGATGACAGTTAATGGCTATTCTATACTAATATATTGGACCTATGTTCTTCCAAAATTCAATGTGAGAGCTTTGGAAGTATTATTTCATGTTTCTGATATTCCTCCATAAATGTTTTGTCTCTGCATTTTCCACCTTCAAAATTAGAGTTCCATGACCCACATCAACAAGATTGGTTTAGAAAGGAAGTTGCAGAGGTACTTTATGATACAAATTACACATATGGGTAGATTTTTTCTAATTAATAAATATGCTTATCATACCTATTGCATAGGACCCCCCAAATCCAAACTAATGTGCATTTTGATGCAAATGTATAGGTTGCAGATAAAGTGGAAATGTTGTTTAGAGAGTTTTCTAATTTTCTCTTTTAGATAGGACAAAAAATCGCCACATTTGAATCCTTTTATTATGGTATTAAGGTTACAGAATCAAGGAGACAAATTGTAGAGCTTGAAAGAATGTTCCATAAAGAGATAGTTGAATTTGAGGGGATATTATATATCTATATAAAGGATGTCTAATATAATTTAGGTTGTCTAACATGATATTATGATAGAATAATATTTATACTTAATGAATATTTCCATATTTTGTTATAGAAATTTCTTAGTTGGAAATAATTTCTTTATAATGATTCATTCTATTAATGAAATCTGTCAAATTCAAACAGGTTTTGTTGCAAGAGGCCATCATTAGTGACGAACAAGTTGCAGTACAAGGAAAAGACCCTGTAGCGGAAAAGACCCTAGAATTTACAATCTATAAAGGTTTCAAGATATAATTTTTAAAATTATAATTCTTTAAAGGGTGCTAGCTCAATGGAAGATCACCTACTTTAGAGGCAGGAGATTGGTGGTTCGATTCAATTGTGCCCTGATATTCTTAGGGAATGGAGGCAATTAGTTTTTGGTGACGGATTCTCTTTTTACCATCACCAATGAGCTTATGGTGACTATTTTCGATGCTTACCAAAATATGAAGTGGTGACGGTCAAAGAATGCCACCATATATACGCATCAATAGTGATGACCCTCAAAGGTCTGCCACCATAAGTTGTTGATGTTGATATGAAATGGTGAGGGTCATTTTTTTTCATTATAGTCATTGTTCGTGACAGACCTTGATGTCACCAATGAGCTTATCATGATATTTTTTGACCCTCACCAAATATGAAATGGTGACGGTCAATGAACGTTGCCATATATATGCACCAATAGTGACAGCCATGAAAGGTCCATCACAAAAAATCGATGTTGTTCATATGAAATGGTGACACTCACTATCCCTCATTATAATAAATATTCGTGACGTACCTTGAATGTCACCACAACACATACTTTCGGTGATGCCACCTTTGGTGACATTCAGTTTTTTGGTGATGGAGGCTATTGTCCACCACTATTTCTCATATGAAATGGTGATGATCACTATCCGTCATAATAAATAATTATTGGTGACGGACCTTGAATGTCACCACAACACCTATATTTTTGGTGATACCACCTTTGGTGACGAAGGCTCTTTTGGCCCTCACCAATGAGCTTATGGTGACATTTTTCACCCCTCACCAATGTCATTTTTTCTTGTAGTATGTTATGACAATCCACATCAAAAAAAATGAAATGTCCTTCTTTAGCAACTTCTCCATGGGCATCGTGATCAGTGCATACCCTTGAATGAACTTCCAGTAGTAGCCCGTGTGCCCAAGGATAGATAACAACTATTTCTCTATTGTAGGGACTGCCAAGTTTATGATAACTGCTACTTTGGCGGGGTCAACCATCAGTCCCTGTCGACAGACTATGTGGCCTAACAAGATCCTGAAAGGTACACAAAATATGCACTTCTTAATATTCAGGGTAATCTGGTGCTTCCTACAGGCATCCAAGATCATGAACATATTCAAGAAGTGATTCTTTACCAAACCAAATACTGTCCAATCATCAAAATACACCTCCAAGAACTTGTGGATGAACTCCTTGAATACTTCGACCACCACCCACGAAAAGATGGTAGGGGCATTTTTGAGCCCAAACGACATAACAGTGTACTAGAAGGATCCCCATTCAGTGGCAGACTTAGTTTTGCTATGATATTCAGGTGTAATCTTGACCTGATGGTAGCCCGAGAACCCATTAGTGAATGAGTACGCTTCCTGCCCTCCGACACTATCGAGAATTTCTTCATAAAACACCCTAGGTAAGGGATCATAAACGCAGACATCGTTCAATTTGCGCAAGTCAACACAGATTCTTATTTCTCCTTTGGTATTTTTCTCCTGGACCACCATAGGGCTTACCCAATAGTATTTTTCTATCAGTTCAATGATACCTGTGGCTATCATTTTCTCAAGTTCTTCCCTAACTTTATTCTTATACTTGGGGCTCATTTGATAAGGTCATTGCTTAACAGGGCACACATCTAGTTTTAAAGTGATGCACATGAACCCTAGGTCCCCTATAATCCCTTTGAGTTCTGAAAATTTCATAGGAAACAAGTCCTGGTACTCCATGAGAAGCTCTGCAACTTTCCCTACAGTATCATCATCCCATTAGTCCCAAATTTTAGCTAGCTTAGGTTGTTCTCTTGTCCCAATGTTGAATTATTTTAGCTTAAGAGGCTTGGTCACATCAACAGTCTGTAGCGGAGGTCCAATGACTGTACGTTATACCTCTAATTATAGGATAGTAACATTTCATGGGTCTCATCACATTCCTCTATGAACATATTGCGATAGTTAAAAATATCCTGCATTTGTGGATCCCAAGCTGGTGCCCCATACTCCATATAAGGGCGCGATTCATCAAATACTAGGGCGTCAATGTCCTGCAGAGCTTCATCCAATGCCTTAGTTCCGCCTATCAACCCAAAAGTCCCTACAAAATCGTCCTTCATGGTTAACAATGTTACCAATGAAATAGGTAACCTCAATGTTACCTACTTTTTCAAATATCAAGAAAAACACCTGATTTTGAAAAGGTGGCGATGCAGAATCACGAAAAAAAAATTTGAGCATGTTTTTGGCACTTTAATTTTTTTTCATCTTGTTTTTTTTTTTTTAAAGTGGTGTTTTTTATGTCGATTTTGAATAGTGGTGGTGTATCATCACCAACGTTTTTTTTATAGCATTGATTTTGACACTATAATTTTTTAATGTCTTCTTCTTCTGTGAGATGTTTATTTTTAAGTGCATTTATGTATTTGTGTTTTAAAAATAAAAAAATATTTTTTTTAAAAATAAAAACTTGTAATGATATCTTCACTTTTTCACATACATAAAAGATAGAAAAAAGGTCAATATTCTAAAGTTTATATTTTCCACATGTTTATGTATTGTTAAATAATTTTTCAATGCACATCAAAAAAATTATCGCTAAAAAACCAATATTTTGAACCATATGACAAAAAAATACAATTTTTCAATATAAATACAATGCAAAAAAATACACTTTTACAGAGTTTTTGTTGAAAAAAACATATTAAATAAACTAATTTTTTGGGAGAATTTTAGTAAAAAAACTTAAGAAAACAACATTTTTATTCAATTTTATGTCAAAAAATAATAGCAATCACATGTTTTTTGCAAAAAAAAGGGGTTGTTCTCATAAAATATCAAAGTCTAAACATTACAAGTAAAGCTGATTAGTAGTTTTGAAAAATAAGCTTTGTTTGCAAGCATAACTTAAACATCATCAACAATATCAACTAATACATCTTCAACATCATCTAGAACAGCATTGATGGCTTCTTCCGCAACATTTTCTTCTTCATTTTGATCATCGCCGTCTTCTAATGGATCTTTCATGTCAACAAATCTTCCAAAGTGTCCCTTTCCAATCATTCCATATAATGGTGGTTGAGGTTCCTTTGCTTTTTTTGCCACACGTGATTCATTAAAATCTCCTTTCCTCAAACTAACTTCTTGCTTCGCATCTGGAAGGAATTTAAGAGCGTTAATTCTTTGTTGAATAAATTTGCATTGAATTGGATCTTTCTCAATGGCAATGCAATTTCTTCCTTTTTGTAGGCAACATGCTAGTGTTGTACCTAATCATCAAGCACAAAAAAATAAGTAAGAAAATTACTATGGAGACATAAAAATTAAAAAAGACAATATTTAAATTTAAATTTGTATATTAAAACTTACCTGAACCTGAGAATAAATCCAAAACCCATTCTCCTTCATTTGAACATAGATCTATAAGATAGTTAATCAATGCTTGTGGTTTTTGATAAATGTTAACTATATCCCCTTTTGCATCTTTATCCTCATATGTTAGTTTTCTTACCACTGCATCATAAACCAATACTTGACTATGACTTTTCCCATCTACTTGATTCATAATAATATGCTTATAGCTGTCCTCTTTTGTCCAACATTCAACATGGATGAACTCACAATCATTTATAATAGGTTGATCTTCGGAAGAAACAATATTTGACTTTTGCCTGTTACATAACATAGTAAAAGTTCAATTAAATTTTACATGAATAATTTTTTTTAGGAAGAATCAAACATACAATTTCAAAATCTTACCATGTAAGTTGCATCCTTGAGTTTTCTTTACCCTTGAAGCTTGTTAATAACATTGGAAACTGTGTGTCTGAATGAAATGTCACAAATCGCCAAAGTGGCGATGTTGTCACTTCTTGAAAACCCGTAACCACTTTATTAAAAGCTTGATAAGTATATGGTTCTCTATCATATTCAATGTCTGGGAAATTGAAACCATGAGGAATATCTACAATAACTAGGCCATACTCCCTTTTAGGTATTAGTGTTGCAATGTCTTCACAGTCACCTTGTATTATTTGATATTGGACACTGTCGAGCCCATTCCAAATGTAATGATTAAGAGTAGGATCTAGTTCAACATTCAAAAGACGCTTCCTTATCATGTTCTCCATCTTAATTTTTTCAATAAAGCTTTTGAAAGTATCTGGTACTCCATTTCCATCCTTCTTCGACATCTTTAATGACATAAAAATATATATATAGATATGTATAAGTAATAAAATAAAAATAGTTAAAATATGAATAAAATAAATTTATAAATCAACATACTTTATTGAATGCAATATAAAACTCTTTTAGTGTTGATGTAGAACTTGCTTCTGGGTAGTTGCGTACAACATCATCCCAACTGTCTTCATTCAACATTTTTACCATGTGTTCTTGTATTTTCATATAAATTTTCTGACTGAATAAATCGAGTTAAAAACGTTAATATATTGACATGTATAACAAATTCTACCAACATCATTATGTTTTATTTAAAATAAAATTATAATGAAAGAAATAATTCAAGAAACTTACTTTTGAAATTCTGCACACATTTCTTCCATTGATAATTCACCCGACTTCACATGGGCTAATACTGATTTGATTAATTTATCATCCTTCACACCTTGCATTGTTCTCCAAGGTGTAATAGTCATATCCTCTGGAAGCTGCTTCATTTCAGGACCCCCCTTACTGTTGGTACATATTATGGGTTTACTCTTTTTAACTTTCTGATTTTTTATGGAAATATTCTCCCATCGATCAAAAATGTCATCAATCAAATCCCATACCTTCCCAGTTCTAAATGCCAACTGAAAAATGTTATCTATGCCTCTGAAGAGATTTGTATTCAATTTTCCATCTTTTGCTTTTTTTTCATCAATTTGATAACCTGTTTCCATTAAACATTCCTTTCGAAATGCTACACTAACTTCTGTCTTATCCCCACGACATTTTTCTATGAATTCATTATGAATAAATCCGACCCTTTGGATGAAAGTCATTTTCATTCTGTACTCATTATCTGCATTATGATCCCATGCCAATAACTTTGATTCCATTTCTGTTAAGCCAGCGTAAATGATGCATTTCACTGTTTGAAAAAGATAGTTATTGGGATATTCTGCAATCAATCGCCTTTTAGCCTCTATTGAATGGTTTCCTCCAATTACATAATATTTATAATCAAAACATTTTTCCTTGTCAAATGCTTGTTTGTTGGGAACCTGACATGGATCGACAAGAACCACATAATCCACCACATGTGCATATGGATTGAACCTGAACAATGTTTTCAGATTATGTACATGTAGGTGATGGGCCTTTCTAATTTGATATTGAGATTGCCCTTCATCTGAGCTATAAAATTGGTTAACATTAAGTTCAAATGTTTGGCCACCAAGAATTAATTTATTCTTCCTCAACTCTTGTTGAATAGCATTTTGTTTTGTTTTAATAATGCCATCCTCTAACTCAGCACCTGGTGTTATGATTTCTCTGCTTCCGTAAGAGCTTTCAATTTTTTCTTCACTGCTGCTCACGACCTTTACAGGTTCACCAATATTTGATTTCCTAGCCTTATTGGATAGCATATCAGTTTCTTTATAAACAAGCTCTCCTCTATGAGGTACAAGAGAGAGATCTTTGGCAATTTTTCTTTTTGGTGTCTGATCTGTTTTCTTCTTTTGCACAATAGTTCTCATCTCCTCCTCACTAATTCTATCATAACTTTATGTTTCATGTTCGACACCTTCAAAAGAAACATGTTTAAGTTTATTAGATTGACCCACCTTAGCGACACTTGGTTGATCCCCTCTTTGTACTGTTGCAGTGTCACGAGCTATTGCTCTTTGCTTCAATCTCCTATCTTCTGCTTTGTCTTTGTGGAAAGTTTTGATTACATCCATAACATTTGGCACCAACATATAAATACCATCAAACATGTTTGAAAGACTCGGAACAAAATCCTATGAAACAAAATAAAACATGTCAATGATCAATACTTTATAAAAAATTGAATCATCCTTACAATAATGCATAGAGGAAATAAAAATAAGCATACTTACAATGTTATTTGCAATGTTGTTTGCTATTTCTTCAGAAAATTTTGAAGTTGTTTCATCTGTGTCGTACTTGACGATTGATAGACGATATCTAACCTTCTCACGTTTCTGAGCCTCCCTTACAAGAACATAAATAGTGTTTGTATTCAGGACCTTACATATGTCTCGTACTCTGCCCCTCACCTCATATTTCTCATTTAAGTCAATCATACCACAAATAAGATAGATGTGTATATCAACCTCCGTTTCAGTGTCTTCAAGATACCATGAGAAATTGGTATTATCTATTTCCTTGGCGTTTTTCCAATCAGAAATAACCTTTAATGAACCTGGTGCCCCACTTGCTTGACTTTTATTAGTGTGTGCAACAATATCCTTATTGCGTCCAATAGTGTCCATAGTGCGTTCAGCTGCAACTTTAGATTTGGGAGTTGTATCCATAGTGCGTCGAGCTACAGCTGTAGATTTGGGAGCTGCTGCCGTAGATTTGGGAGCTACTGCCCTAGGTGCAGAAACATTCACATAAATCTTTTTTGATGCCATTTTCCTGATAAAAAAAATATATATATATATATATATATATATATATATATATATATATTAGTTAATGGAAAAATATTGCGAATAAAAAAAATTTAATAAACAAAATGTATTTCTAAAACTAAATAGTTTGAAATTAAAGCATTAAAATTAAACTTAAAAAATAAACTAGTATTTTGAAACTTCAGTTTGTGTTTAATATTAAAAAAAAAAAACAAAAAAGTTATTAACTATTTATAACAAATATTATAATGTTATATAATTTTTTATTTTTTTAATTGTATTGTTATATATATATTTTTAATTAATTTTTATTGTTATATTAAAACAAATGTTTTTTTTTTGTAAATTTATTACATTGTATATATATATATTTGATATATTTTGAAATTTTTAACATTTATTATTTAATAATGTTTTTATTACATTATATAACAATTTTTTATTTATATTTATATATAACAATGTTTCTATGATTGTTTATTAAAATAAATTGTTTAAAAAAAAAAATTTAAAGAACCAAATAAAATTAAAAAAAATCAAAATTATAAAATGTGTTCTTAAAAAAAATTATTAAAAAAAAACAAAAAAATTAAAAATCCAAATTATGAAAAAAAAAACCAAAATTAAAAACAAACAATTAAACAAAAACAATTAAAAAAACAAAATTATAAAATTAAAAAAAAAAAATTAAAAACAAAACAATTAAAAACAAAACATATAAAATTTAAAAAAAAAAAAAATTTAAATATTAAAATGTGTTTTGGCGGGGCGGCCCAGCCCGCCTCCTGGGCCCCCATCGGGGCCGCCCAGGCGGCGTCACGGGGGCAGCCCAGCCCACCTCCCGGTGCCCCCAACGGTCGAGGGCCGATTCCGGGAATCGGCCCTCGGCCGATGAGGGCACCGGGAGGCGGGTGGGCCGCCCCCGTGGCGCCGCCCGGGCGGCCATGGCACCCAACGGGCGGGGATCCCAGTGCGAGCTCTGCCCGTTGGGCCATCGGGCACCGGGAGGCGGGTGGGCCACCGCCGTGGCACCGCCCGGGTGGCCGGCACCACCAAAACAATAAAATGCATATTTTTTTTAAAATTTTTTTTAAAATTTTTGCAATTTAAAAAACAAAACAATAAATAATATAATAAACTATAATAATAAATAAATTTGTTTATAAACTATATAATAAAATATAACAGTAAATATAAAAAAACAAAACAATATAATAAACTATAACAATAAATATTTGTTTTAAGTTTATAATATAATTAAAAATATATATATATATCACAATACAATTAAAAATATATATGTTTATATATAACAAAACAATAAAGGAAAAAAAAAATTAAAGATTTAAAATTAAAAAAATAAAACAAAGATCTAAAATTAATAAAATAAAATAAAATAAAATATAAAATAAAAAGTTCTCACATAAAAAAAAATTTAAATAATGAAATCACTCATATATTTATGATAAAAAAAAAATACAAATAAAAAATGTTATAAGGCCACTTTTTTTTTTATGTGCATGGTCGTTTTATGGATTTTTATGTGTAAATGAACCTACAAGTCTTAAAAAACAAAAAAAATCTAAATTTTTGTTGTTAAAACCCTAAAAAATTCAGTTTTTTTTGCATTTTCTTCACTAAAAAAATATTAAAAAATCAAAGTTTTTGAACCCAAAAACCTTAAAAAAGTAGTTTTTGAACACAAAAAAACTATAGAAAACCAGATTTTTCCCAAAATCATCTCTAAATTGTCAGAATAGAAGGAAAACTAACCTTTGAAATGCAAGAAGTTGCTGTCACCAATGTCAACACAACACCTCCACACAATTACGAATAGCAACACAATGCCTCCAATGCCAATGCAATGCCTTCACGAAGGTACCAATGCCAATGCAACACCTCCACAAAATTACCAATAGCGACACAAAGCTTCCAATGCCAATGCAATGCCTCCACGAAGTTACCAATGCCAACGCAACACCTCCAGAAATTTTCTCTAACAAATACCAGAAAACTTGATGTGATGTGATGAATAGAAACAATTATTCCTTTTAAATATCGTATATTGTCTGATTGATTTACTGTTTAATGAATGTGGGATTAAAATTTCAAATTTAAAATATTTACATTTAATTTATTATAGTTCATACTATAGTTAAACTACTTATTATTTGCATGTGGTTATCATAATTAATATTTACATGTACTGAATGTTACATTTAATTTATTATAGTTCATACTATAGTTAAACTACTTATTATTTGCATGTAGTTATCATAATTAATATTTTATTTAATATTTATTGAATAATTCAAATATAATCTCAGATTAAAAATTAAAATATGAAATACTTACATGTAGTTAATTATATTTAATATTATAGATAAAATAGTTAATATTTGTATTTAGTCATCATAGTTAATATTTATATGTAATCAATGTTTAAAATCATGCGATTAAATTTTAAAATCTAAAATATGTACATGTAGTTAATTATAGTTTAAATAGTTAATATTTACATCATGTTATTTTTATAAATATTTACATGTAGTCAATATTAAACTATTCAAATAAGAAAATTGTTTTAGTTTCGAAGACATGCATGAAAGGAATATTTAAAAAAAAATTTGAAATATATTTTAGATGAATATAACGTAAGTTTAAAATAAAAAATTTAAAATATTTACATGTAGTCATTATAGTTAAAATAGTTAAAGTTTTTCGTGAATTTTTTTGGAGGGAAATTTTGGAGGGAAATTTTTTCGCGAATTTTTTTGGAGGGAAATTTTGGAGGGAAATTTTTAGTCTTTAAGCTATATATTGTAAGTGGGAGAGGAATTTGTATCATTCAACCTATTCTTGTTGGAAGCCATGGTTTCTTCTGATAATGAAGTTTTTCTTTCTAGAACATCAACATGTTCGTCACGCAACAACTCTATTCAGAGTGATGAATATAACGGGAGTTCATTCACCATGAATAGAGAGTCAAAAAATCGAGCGCCAGTTATACCACTTACTCTTAATCCTCAGGATTATGAAAGCAACAGTGATGAAGGGCATGATGAAGAAATTGCAGAGTCAAAAGTTTCACTTCGTCCTAATCCCAAGGATTATGAGGACACCATTGATGAAGAGGGAGATGAAGAATATCCACTTCAGCTTAATCCTAAGGATTATATGAGAACAACAAATGAAGAGGGGAATGAAGAATCTGTAGAGTCAAAATATCCACTCTGTCGTAATCCTAAGGAGTATGCTAGTAGCACTGATGAAAAGGGGGATGTAAAATTTCCAGAGTAAAAATATCAAATTCGTCCTAATTGTAAGGATTATGCGAGCACCACTGATGAAGAGGGGAATGATAATGTTTTAGAGTCAAAACATCCACTTCGTCCCAATCCTAAGGATTATGCCAACACCACTGATGAAGAAGGAAATGAAAAATTTACAGCGTCAAAATTTCCACTCCGTCCTAATCCTAAGGATTATGCAAGCACCACTGATGAAGAGGGGGACGAAAAAATTCTAGAGTCAGAATTTCCACTTCGTCTTAATCCTAAGGTTTATGTCAGCACCACAGATGAAGAGGGGAATGAATAATTTGCAAAGTCAAAATATGCACTTTGTCCTAATCCTAAGGATTATGTCAGCACCACTGAGGAAGAGGGGAATGAAGAATTTGCAGCGTCAAAATATCCACTTCGTCCTAATCCTAAGGATTATGCCAACACCACTGATGAAGATGAGGATGAATTTCCAAAGCTAAAATTTTCACTTCATCCTAATCATAACGATTATAATTTAACCACTGATGAAGGGGGGGATGAAGAATTTCCAATAAATATAGATTCAAGGCATTCACTTATTCCCAATCCTAAGGACTATGAGAGCTTTAGTGAGGAAGGGGAGGGGCAAGGTGAAGAAATTCTAGTGAATACAAATTCAAAGCTTCCACTTATGCCTAATCCCAATGATTATGAGAGCGCCACTAAAGAAGGGGAGGATGAAGAGTTTCTTGCAAATGATAATTTTAAAGACACAGATCTGAATATTGCATTTTCTCCAAGTGACCATTTCAAAGACACTCATGGTGATGAAGAATTGAATCCTCCCAGGGAAGAATTTGAAAGCATGGGTCAAGATGGTGAAGAATTTCTTTTGAGTCAGGGTTACAAAAGTGTCGATGATTCTTGTGAAATGTTTTCTTCAACTGATGATGGTGAAGAAAATTTTCCATGCAATGATGTTGATGAATTTCTTAACTATGTTGAGGATGATGATAGTGGGGATAATATTCCTTCTAATGGTGATGAAACTACTTTTACAAAGGATGATGGAATGATGAAGCCATTGCAAGCAAATATTGCAACTAGGAGTAGGAGTAGACCTTTTCATATCAATCCAAGGCATTCCAGTTATACAAGGGCGAGGACAAAATATCTCACGACAAAAAGTTCTGTCGTTCATTTGATTTGAAGTGCATGTTGTCGAAGGGATTGCTTGAAAAATATGGATTTCAACTTTGCTTTGCAGAAAAGGAAAACATATATGTCAATGAATAAAAGCATGCAAAATTCATATTTAGTGGGTTGCATGCAATCTACACTATCAGGTTATGATTATCATATTGGGAATGTATTGCTTTGCAGAAAGGCGTTCAAAATGTTGTATTCAATTGGTAATTGTCGTTTGTCAAGAATCCAGGATAGATTGGAAAAGGATCCCACATATTATTCAGAAGCACGTCATAAACGGGAGGTGGGGCCGTTTGCAAATGTTGCTAAGACATGGATGAAAGAATTCTTTTCAAATCATGGAGAGTGTATGCCAAATAAAGACACAATACATATTCCAGATAATTTCTCGAGACGAGAAATATTCATGTTATACAAAGATTATGCAGAAGCTGTTGAAGGAATTGGTAATTTTATTATATATTCTTATTTTACAAGGATATGGAAAACTGAATTCAACAATGTTCGTATTCCTAAGAAGACAAGGATGGGGATTTTCAGCACATGTGCTTCTCTTAAAGCAAAAAGAGATAAATGTCAAGCGGCAGAAAGAGGTATGTGTTCAAAACATTGTTTTTTAAAATTTGATACTTATCAACTATGAAAATATATTTATTCATATGTTTCTTTTATTTTATGTATAGATTCCGTTGTCAAAGAACTTCAAGACCATCGCAATCAACAAACAAGTGAAAGACAAAAGTTGTATAAACATCGAAAGAAGTGTTATGATCATCCAAATAAATATCTGGGATTGATAATTGATGGTATGGACCAAAAGAAAACATTTCTTCCACATTTTGTCCGCACGCCAAAAAAATTACAGGAGGAAAATTTCATTCAGTTTCACTTGGTTGGTTGTATGGTATTTAATGAGAAGATGCTTCCAAGAGTTTTCTTCACAACTCCAAATATTCACAATGATGCAAATCTGACCATAACTATAATCCATGATGTGGTTACTCATTGGTCTGGAATTCTTCCTGAAGTTTTGTATTTACAATTAGACAACACAAGTCGTGAGAACAAAAATCAAGTTCTTTTCGGGTATCTAAACATGCTTGTTGAATTGGGGATTTTTAAAAAGATAAAGGTTGGTTTCCTTCTTGTTGGGCATACTCATGATCATATTGATCAAATGTTCAGTCATTTTTCAGTAACATTGAGGAGGAAAGGTGTTGGGAGCCTACCATCATTAATTGAATGTATTAAGAAATCGTACATTCCAGAGCCCGTTTTTCATGTGTTGGAAGAAACTATTGACATGCGAAGGTTTATTTTTGGATCGCATGGTGAGGAGAAATGCATTGAAAAACTTAACGACATTAGCTTCCAGCATCAATTTCGTATCAAAAAAATTGATGGGATAACACTTATATGGGGCAATAAGTATCAACTATTGAAGAATGGGGACCATCATCAGGTTTAGCATTTTTGAAGTTCATTCCAGAGCGTCCAATGTTTTCATCAAAGATATTGTTATTACAGTCAGTTTCCGAACTCCATAATGCACGAAGGCATAAGAGAGAGATAAATTATTTTGAATGTCTAGAGGAAATTAAAAGATGTATTAGAGATACATATGAATACTTCGATGTTGCTGATTCAGTTTGGTGGGAGTCTTTTTTCAGTAATCAAAGTGATATGATTTCAAGATCAGTAAATGAGGATACACTTTTGAAGACTCCTTTTTTTTTGCCACAAAATATGCCAAATGAACATGAACATCAAGAAACACACAATGTTGAACAACAACAGCCTCAAGCTATTATTAATTTCCCACAAGTAGAGGAAAGAGAAATCTATATTGGTTCTAGAAGATCACGTGCACAACGTGAAGCCATGGAAGACCTTTACAGGGGTTCTGTGCAGGATCTTAAGGAGGGTTGCATGATAGCAATGTTAGCAGATGAAGATCCACTTGGCTATCCATTCTGGATTGCCAAGGTTATAAAGGTCATTAATGAAAATGAAGAGATTACAACTGTTGATGTACATTGGTATGCCACAAGTACCCACCCTTTCAATGGTGTGTACAAGCCAGAGATGGTAGTGGAAAAAAGAATTGGCAGAAAGAGAAAAAGAAAGGGCGCAAATATAAATCGTCGCCGCACAGATGTCTTAAAATTGGAGGATGTTGACATACTTGTGTATGACTTCAATTTGACAAAGAGAGGAACTCTTCGGTTGCAGACCATAAATATTTTGAAGAAATTGCTACCAGAACAATTACTATTGAAATGGGACTCTGCAGAATGTAGACGTAGATCTACAAGACTTTTGAACTCTAAAATGGTGGGCATGCATGTTGACTCAGATGGAGCACTAGTTTATGAAAGAGAAGAATATGGATCATCTTCATCTGCATCGAGCCATTCATCTGAAGATGTAGATTATGATGGTGTGCCAGAACCTATGGCTGATTTTGAATAACTATCTAAGACACTTTTCTATAATTGATGTTTGCATGGTAACTTGAAATAAAAATTTTGACTTCCATCTCATTTTTCATGAAGTTCTGAGACATTTCTATGTTTGTTGGATTATACGCTTTAATTATGAAGAATTCATTTTTTTAGAATATCGACAATGTAACAATGAATTACAAAAATAATTTATGTTATATTCAATGTACCAATGTTGATATTTTAATTATAAGTAAAATAGAAAATAGAAACTAATGATGAATTTTTAGATTATGCAATGATATTACCATGATATTATGTATTGTTACCATTTGGTATAAGATACTTTTAAAAGTTTTAATAATTATATGCGTCATTGAAACATAACACTTTGTTTTGATGCTTGATTTTTAGGTTTTGGTTGAAATTACATTTAAATTTGTCTTATTCTAAGATTTGAAAAAATATAAGTTTTTATTCTTTAAAATTAAAATTACTCTTACTTGTTTCTGTTTTAAATTGTTAAGTCTTATATTTTCTCCATAATTTCATTGTTCAAGTATGTTGAACACTTAAGATTGAAAAACTTTAGATTTACCTTTATCTTTAAGGTTATGGTTGAAAATAATTACAAATTTGGGGTTGTTTAAAGTCAAGATATTTTATGTTTAACAACATGGATGAAAATTGTTCAAAATTATAAGCCCTCCAGACATGTATTTGTTTATCTCTAACATCATCTATCAAAAATTTTAGGAATTTACGATTTTAAAAAATGTCCTAATATGTTGTCTTTAATTCCATTGTCACAAGTGTCAAAATTATGACACAATTTTTTTTTTTTGTTATTCCAGCATCAACTGGTTTTGTTTTGAGGGTGTTTTTTCAATCTTTTTGCAACAAACAATTTTGTTTTTATCATAATTTTAGAAAATGTTGAAATTTGACCTTAAAAAAAAAACAAGTGCGTTCTGGAAGACACACTTTTTTTTTGGGGGGTGTTTTTTCAATCCTTTTTTCAACAAACAATTTTGTTTTTAGCATAATTTTAGAAAATGTTGAAAATTGACCTTCGAAAAAAAACAAGTGCGTTCTGGAAGACACATTTTTTTTTTGGGGGTGTTTTTTCATGTTTTTTGAGCGTTTTTGGGCTAGAGTTCCCGTTTTGAGGTCAGGTTACCTATTTCATCGGTAACATTGTTGGTTTCCTAGTGGCGAGTACACTTATGTATTTCTACATCTAGATACCATGTAGTGGAAATTAGCCCCAGGGCATGAATAAACAAGTGGACCCATTCGTCCATGGTCCTTTCAAACCATACCTCCATTCTTGCGGCAACATGCTTGCATGGGTCCCCTTTGCCAAGGAAAGTTTCTATGCATAGGTGATCCAGGGGTTTGAACTGTACAATCATCATTTCGCAGCATTCCTTCCAATCCTGGAATGTCCCTTTCCGAGTCTCTCAACATCGCGCACGGGTTGTGTGCATGGCTAGATTAAGCGCCCACATTTTTTTCTCCCTTGGGACTTCGGCTTCAAATTTTCCCAAAATATCCCTAATACTACCAGAACCATAAAATTAGGGCATTTCTGTTACCTCTGAGGAGATACACCGAAAGCTCTTCGTGATCCTAATACATCGCAGTGCAGATACATCATGTAACCGATTCCTGCCAATTTTCAATCTCCCCATCAGAGTTAGAGAGACATTCACTGTATTTCTCCTGGCAAAGCACACCATCATCTGTAGGGTTAATCCAATCCTCGTCTCGGGCGGTGAGTTTATAAATATTATCTACGTCGTCTTATTTGCGCATAGGCTCTGTATACCACTCTCCTTCCGCAAAGTCTAGAGAGAATATCACTCTCGTACCCTCATTCTAAAAAACCATGCTCCTTTTCTTTAAGTTGATAATGCCTCCCATGTCTATCGCCAAATCCAGTCCCAAGCGTGCAGGATAAGGGTTCATATCTTCCACAATATAAATTAATTCAAATTATGCTCATACCTTAACTCCTATGATATCTACCATAATCTTTGGCAGCCTCCCCAATGGTATATATCGATGTGTAGCTGTATAGTAGACCATTCTAGCTTAGGTTATCCCATCCTCTTCCATGTCTTCTTGGGCAGGACATTCGCATTAGATCTAAGATCCAAAATGACTTGATCCATCTCATAGTAATTGATTTGCATTGTTAGCCGCATTTCCCGACCCATGTGTTTCTTATGCTTTTATATTTTGTGAACATATTTAACATCTTTGGGAGGGTCAGTCCTCTCTGTGGATCTGTCTATCAGTGCTTGAAGATTTTCTACCACGTTCTGGTTATGTAGCAGATTCATACATGTATGTAGGAATGGTTTAACCTCGTCGTCTATTCTTATGTTTTTCGGTGCCATGGAAGTAGATGCCTCATCCTTGGTAAAGTATTTGCGAGCTTCGACGAAGGTTTCTTTATCCTTCTATAGTTCTAAGTTTTCTTGTTTGATAGCAGCTTTCTGGATAAGGGGTTCAGCCGCAACTTTCTCCTCAGCTCCTGCAGTAGCCATGCCGCTGCACTTTATGACATTAATACTTGGTCCCTCATCGCGCTATTCCACCTTAACCCTCTACGAATTCTATGTTGGTGTCTTCTATTTTTCCTGCATTTTTTCTATCAATACTAAGCAATATTCGATCACATGATCCAATTTTCTACAATATCAACAATATTATCGTGAAGAGTTTGAATAGTCCCTTGCGAGGTGCCCTATTTCTCCACAGTTGTAATAGATCAATTTCCATTTTCCCCGACCTATGCCTCCACCCCTTCCCCCTCCCCTTCTTCTTGCTAGAGAGCCCCCTCTGCCTAAGGGAGATAGTGGTGAGGAAGGGTCAGCCTATACCCTATATAGGTTTCCTCGGTCTATCATTAAGTCATAGGTACGACAGTTATGTTCGTCATGTCCCACAGATGAGCAGAATTGACACCATTATTGCTTCAATTCTGGAACATATGCACCTAGATGGGAGCAGTGGTTAGTATCATGTAGTCTAGCTATGCAATAGTTAGCGTACCATAACATTGGACCACTTGGTCCCACAGCCTCTTTAGGATGCAATGGGTTAGGCCCCCCATTCTACATGTATTCTGCCAAGAGAGGACATTAATCCTTTGTGTGGTTGGACACCCAACATCTTATGCACCATAGGTCTAGGCTAGCTTATTTTCCTCATTCTTTCCATAGATTCTAGATTTCGAGGTGCATTTCCTCTAGCTGTCCTTGAATATTTTGCACCCAAAATTGTGCATCATCTCTTGGTGCAAATTATAGCTTCATAGAAATTTCGAAGGATTTCTCTTGCGTCTCAATCTCTTTCTTACCCATAGTTCCACGCAGGTGAGGTAGTGGCATGGAAATGAACCATTCCTTGTCCTTCCTATCATCATACTGAAATTCCCCATCTCTAATAACCTTCTTTAACCATTGATAAACCTCCCATACAGACCCAATGGATCCCTGTCTAAAACATTTAAAGTTAGTTACTAGCTGTGAGTAAGATTTAGGCTTCTAGAACTGTTGTTTTAAAGAATTATTTATCTCTTGAATATACGGGTCCGCATGCTAGCTTACATACCCCATATACTAGTCTAGGGCCCTTCCTTTAGAGGCGAGGGATAACTACACTCTCTTTACAACATTACTAGCCACATTCTACGTAGTCCATACTGATTCTGCTACAAACTAAAATTGGTCCATATCTTCATCTCCTACACCCTTGAAGGTGGGTATCTTCATGTGTGTGGACATATCTTCTTATGGTGATAGCAGAGGCGTGCGGAAGTTATTTGCCTTATGATGACTTGAAGGTGGTGTGACTAGAGGATTATTTCCTGCGTGCACAGCCAAATCTCTTAATGGACTGTAAATGGATCTATCCCCTTCTCAGTTCGATAGTAATTCCCACTTCATGTTGTACTCTCGCTATGATCAGAGGTCATTCTTTCAGTGTGGCTTCACAAAATGCCCTTTTCACATAGTAATACTTTAATGAACAATGGAAATGTTCATAAGAACTTACCCGGAAACCTTTGAAGAACCTTTGCTCTGCCTCAGAATAGGATACGAACTGATCGACTATCAATTCTATTACAAACCCTCCCAGCACGCTATCCACCCAATGATCTACTATATGGGTGATCGTGTTGTCAGTGTTCTCCAACTGTTGAATCAATTCCATCATCCACTATGTAACCTTATCATCCTTCCAACACATCTATAATTCTAGGAGCCTTGCTAACCACTCCTAGAGCTCATGCGCAAAATTGACAAAGAATATTTCATATAATTCAGTGAAAAAATATATTTTTTTCCACTTCTCAACTATCAACTTCGTGCTACGATTCTCCTTTCCAGAAAATTTCTGAATCCATCTTTTGAGCTAGTCTTCAAGTTTCGGTTTCTCAGGTCTCCAATGACCTCGTGGAATTACCTGATCTCTCTCTCAAAATGCTCCCAGTCTCGGAAAAAAAACCATTTCTTGGCTTGAGGGGTCCTGACCTAGGTTCAGAGGTTAATGTTTTTCCAAAAAACCCTATACTACTAGCCCTTTCAACAATGACCTACTTTCGTAGGCCAAAGTCTCACCCGAAGTAGTATGGGAGGGTGTTGGACCTAGGTTTCTGCACCCTAGGAGAGAGTAGGTAATTAAGGAAGATCTTTGTTGAACTATCAAGTTTGCACATAATTAGTCTATTAGTAGGCTTTTCACAATATAATCAGCATGTCACCATAACAAAGCTACTATCATTAACAGATTTGATTAATACATTTGCATCCACGTGTTCATAAGTAATTACTATGACAAAACTTTGTAATCGCAGCTAATTCATAGATCGCAGATACATTTGCAGCTTGAATGAATAACATGGATGAACTTCAGTAATAAACACGACCAGCCCAGATATCACATGATACTTAAAATATATTCCGCATTCATTTGTATCCAAAAACCCAATTACAACCCAAAACACATCCCACGCACACATCCAATGGGGTCCACACACAGCAGGATTGAGGATCTCCACGCACACAGCCAACAAGAGTCCTTACCCAAAACAACCCAAAATAGATCTCAACATTTTGCACGTAGCATCAATCTTGATTCTCCGTTACCTACTTGACCCAACTATCTATCTATTTATATCATCGTAGCCTTTTCTCTCCTATGGTCCACAAACCATGATTTGCAGACCCTAAGTTTACCCTTTAACCCATTACAAAACATTGGGGGCTTTGAACCCCCCCATAACCCCTACGCAAGACCAACTATTACAAAATTATATAAAAAATGCAGCTTAGGGAGCCTTGTTCCAACATAATGCCTTCAATGGCTATCATTCCCTTCCTTATATGCTTTGTGAGCCTCTATTCCCTTGGTCCCACACAATAATGATGCTACTCCCATGCATACACTCCTCAATCATCACTGTGTTGTCCTCCATTATATCCACTCCATCCATGACAACACTATTGATTTGGTCAACGTTGACCCTATTGACATGCATTGATCCAATTCAAACCAAAGGTTGCTTTATTCAACTAGCTACACTGATCCACTTTCACACTAGAAGTTGTTTTATTCCTACTAAAGAGATTTAAGGGTCTCTCTACCCACTTATTCATCTAATGTATTAACAAAAGAAAAATTTTAATATTCCAACTAGCTAAAAGCTAATTAGGAATATTACACAAATTTGATTATAGAATTAGTGATTTGATTTCAAAAAATTGTGCACAAACATAGGATCCATTTCCTTATATGGTTTTTGTGTTGAACCAGTGGATACATTTTCAAAATTGTGAATTTGATCAGTGGATTTGTCTTGGTTGGTGTTGGAGCTATAAGATCCATATTGAACCATGAATAGTTGGAGAATTGAATAAATAAGTGATGATATTGCTATGGAGCAACATTGGACTGTGAAGCAATCTTCCAAACTGGAGAGATATACTTTCTTTGTGTACCCTATAGAGATACCTTACTTGTGAAACAATAATGTGTAGGGGAGCATTATATGAGCGTATTTCTACACTAGAGTTGATGTGTGGTGTGTATAGACTTGGTTGTCAAGTAAGGCTGACTATACCTCTATAAACTTGAACAGTTAGAGCCTCAAAGGCCATGTTGATATTGTGGTAGTTGCATGGATTTGTGTTGAAAGGTTAATTGTGTGATAACAAATGTGATAGCCCATGAAGGATAAAGCTCCTTTGTGAGATCGTGATTTTGGCAAATGAAGGCTGCAGAACATGATAAAGGGATTTCTTAAGTTGTATTCAACATTGCTACCAATTTTTTTGTGTTATCAAGTTTGATGTTGTGGGATATGGAGACATTATTAACATGGAAGAGAAGGTACCATTTAATCAAATTCAACATGTGTGGAAGAACTGTGAAATGGTGTTGAATTATTGGTTCCTCCAAAAAGTGTTTAGTGTTGCTGAAGAGCAGAGCTTCCTATATATTGGAGGAATGGTGTGCTTAACATGTGGGTTGGAGAAATTTATTGTACAATGGATTGAGTGGTATTGAAATTTTTTCTGAGGTTGTGCCAAAGTATTTTTCTAAAAGATGTGAGTTGTTCACCTATAGATCATTACATGGAAGATTCAATTAATGTTGCTAGAATAATTTGTAAGAAAAGTGGCCAAGGGACCAAGTCCGAGGACGAGGATCATTCCCAATGAAGGATGTTTCATGATTGAATAAGTCCCAAACACTAGGGGAATATGCATTGTTGCGAATATTAAAAGCTTATTGTTGCAAATTTAGACAAAGAAACACTAGTCAAAAGAGATGCACCTAACAAAGAGAGGAAAATTTGTTTATGGATGTAAAATGTCTATAGAAGGAGTTGAAGAGGCATAAAGCCTATACATTTGAAGCATAATGTTGTGGTTATTGTATAAGCCATATTAAATTGTTGTTTAAAATAAATAATGCTGTGCAATCCACTAAAGTAAATTGTGATGAATTTATCAGCTTATTTAATTAACTATTTCATTAAATTAGTTATCATTTTTATTTTAATATCATAACCACTTGGTAATATATATTTTCATGATATTTATGAAATAATTTAAATCAAATAAATGAAGACAAGTTATCACATGATAGATACTAAATTTAAATAAATGTTATTCTTTAATTTTAATCACATTATCACATTATCATTATACCCCACTCTTTTCTTATAACTTCCTTTGAAGGGAAACAAGTCCCATAACCTCAATTCATATCCATCAATCCAAATGGAAAAGGATATTCTCTAAGGTACTGACCAGGTGGTTTTCCCCAATGTTGAGGTAGACAATTTGAGCCATTAACATTTTTGGCACTAGAAGGAGGGCCATCATACTATGAATGGAAATAAAGTCTTCTTTGAAATCTGAAGGTCATCCAAGGAGTCATTCTCCCTAAAAAACCCTGCCAACTTCAATATCACATTCCAATTCTCCAAACGCTATATATCAAGTTTTTCAGTCATCCACTCAATCTCCTAACTTAGTTCCAAAGAAAAAAGAGAAAGCTCCTACTCCGAAAAAAAAAAACCATTTTTTAAGCCACCTAAGCTACATAATATACTTCAGATATTGGAAGGAATTTCTATATATGGAGAGAAAGATTCCCAATTTTATTTTGCTAAAGGAAATGTTTTTTCATCCCTTAGGCCTTATGGGGTTTTGACTAGATCCTAGAGTCAAAAAAATTGGAGTCAAGCCATTCGAATTCCCATTTACACACTCATCAAAGAAGAAAATACACTTCAAATACATAATCCTAGCCTAGTGAGATTACCTCCAGTTCTCCACCTCAAACACCTTCTCTCAACCCTATTTCTTCTCAAAATCCTTTACCTTCTTCTTATCATCCTCCTTCTACTACTTCCACCCAAATTACTCCTTTACAAACAATTAGTAAAAGTAGTACTACAGGGGCATCATCTTCAAGAGTAAATCCCTCTACAACCTATTCTTCAAGAACAAATCCTTTTGGACCTACTATTTTGACAATGGCTAATCGACTATGGAATAACCCAAGGTAAGTTCAAATTGAAACACCATTACATCCCCTTCCCAAACATCTAGAGATATGGTTACCTAAATTAAATCAAGATGATGGGCTACCTAGAGAACAATGCCTTCATAATTTATGCTAGCCATTAAGCTTAATGGAGTTTCATGATAGCATTATGTTTAGAAATGTTTCCTTACGCATTTGAAGGATTTGCAGGGGCTTAGTATTTCTCATTAGCTGTCATATCAATTAAAATTTGGGATATATTTGACGATCTATTTTTTATATGATCGAACAACTGCTACCTTAGTTAATTATTTTTCAAATCTCAATACCAACCTAAATGAGAAAATAGAGGACTCCAACTCAATATTTAATAAATTGTTAAATAAAATCTTAGAAACTTAAAAACTTCCATACCTGGTGGTAATGTTAAATTAAATGGTACATTAGTGTTATTCCTTCAAATATTTCTATTTTTGTATATAGATATAATAAAACAATATTGCTTGATGACATGAAAGAATATTTTTTTGTAGAAAAGAGATTCCTGACCCTTGATAACAAGGTTTCCATCGAAGAAATAAAGTAAACCAAAAAAGTGAATTTTAAGGATGAATCTAAGAAAAATACCCCAAAATACCCTTATGATTTAGAAGTACTACAAAAGGTTATGAAGTCAATGTCTAATGAAATGGTTGATATCAAGAGATAAGTTGTTGAGCCTTCAAGAAATTTATTTAGGCTTTTCAAAATAAATTATCCATCACAACCAAAACCTCATGTTGATATATCAAATGAAGAATCTACTAAAGATGAAGAAGAAGAGGAAATAAACTTATTTGTTGATGAAGCTTAATAATATGAAATATTTGGATCACATGGTTTATGGAACTTCCTTCTAATCACTTCAGAGCATGAAGAGGAAGAGGAAGCATTACTAGTAATTACTAGAAGTAAGGGACCTACTGAAACTCCTACATCAAGTAAAAATCAAAATTCCCCTACTCCTCCTACTAAAGAAAAAGGTGCGGTGAAAAAATACTATTACTAAATCTTCTGATTATGCTCCATTTACTTCCAAATCTACCTCATCGTCTAAAAATTTAATAGTTTTGGATATCATTTAATATAATATTGTAGAAGACATTGAAATGACAAAAGCTAATATTTCCTTATATGATGTCAGTAAATTGAAACAACAACAAAAATTGTTACTCAATGAATTAAACATAGTTCATCCATATTCATTAACTTCTACTATTGTTACTAAAAAAACATTGAAAGGGAAAGGAATGCCTTCAAATACTCCTACAGATAATATTGATTCTTTTGATGCTATTCAAAATGGAGATAGATCAAATTTTCATTCTCGTTTTCTTTTGAGTTTTGAAATTTTTAACAAAACATTCATAATCCTTTGTAGATTTTGGTGCATCATCAAATATCATTCCTTATTCTATTTGTCTCAAATTGAATATTTCACCTCAGAAATATGTTGTTCAGATTGTTCAATTATATAGGTAAAAAGTCAAAGTTATAAGAGATGTGAATTCTATTTGATTAGATTATGTTCAAATCTAAAAGTTTGTCAAATAATCAATACCTTGGTTGTAGACATCCTTGAAATCTATGGTCTTATTTTAAGTAGGAATTGGTTAGAGAAATTACATGGTTACTTTACAAATGATTGGTGACACCCTTGTATTCCATATAATTGAAAACCTAATCAAGTTGTAGTTGATAGGGAAAAGAATATGAAGTACTATATGATTGATTTAGATGAAGAAAATGAACTAGTAGTATTCAAAAATAATATTCTTGGAAATTATTCTCTTGAATATTTCTTTGGTAACTTCCTAGCAAAGAACTCTCCCTTTCTAGTTGATTTTGTTTCATCTCATATTGAAAAATTTTCCCAATCAGATTCATCTAGATGTATCAATATTATATAAAATCATGTAAATAAGTGTGATAATTTTTTTTAAACTCTTTACTTTGATGGATAAAAATCTAATGATGGTGCGGGAGTTGGTTGCATCCCAGTAAATCCTTGTGGAGAAGAAACTATTCTTGACTACAAATTGGAGTTCTATTACACCAATAATACTATTGAATATGAAGAATTGGTACAAGGTTTGCAGAAGACCATTAGTCTTGATGTCAAGTATCTTAAAGTTTTTGGTGATTCATAAATTGTCAGAAAACAAGGTAGAAACAATATCTATTATGTTTCTAATCACCTCGAACATTATCAATATTTCATCCAATCATAATATTACACAATGCTAGTGCTGATCTCCTAGCTAATGTTTCTTCTAGGCTCATTCCACCATAATATTTTAGTCCTGATCGATTTTCAATTGAGTTAATTTTATATCCCTCCATTCCAGATAACATAACAAAATAGAGAGTATTTAATGATGAAAGTGAAATCATAAGTTTTTTAATTATGAATGGTCTTATTCTGATCAAATAATTGATGAAGATGAGCATGACAAGAAACAAAACAAGTCTTCTGAAGAGAATAATTTGCCTAAGCTAGTAGTAAAACTAGAAGACTTATTTGATTTGAAGGATAAATTAAAAAAGGTAACCAATTGTAAACTTTAAAGTTTTACTTTGAGATTTCAATTGGCTAATTTAGGTTCTAATCATAAACCCAAAAACATCAATTTATGCCTTGGTATTACACCATATGAAAGAAATTCTTTCATCCATCTGTTGAAAATATACATCGATGTATTTTCTTGGACTTATGATGACCTTAAAACCTATGACACATCTATCATTCAACACACCATACCTATGCTTCCAGATGATAAACTAATTCAACAAAAACGTAGGAATATTCACACCAATCTAGAAGATAAAACTAAGACTGAGTTAAATAAGCTACTCAAATCCAAAAACATTTTCATGTCCAAACATTCTAAGTGGGTTTCCAATATTGTTCCAGTCAGGAAAAATAATGGAGATATTAGAATTAGCACATATTTTATGAATTTAAATAAAACATGTGAAACACGTAAGTTTCCTTTGCCTCCAATGGAACAAATTTTGCAATTTGTTGGAGGATTGGAATTGATGTCATTTCTATATTTTTTTTCAAGCTATAATCATATCCTTGTGCATCCTAAAGATAGACTAAAAACTACATTCATAAACAATTTGGGGGATTATACTTATCAAAAGATGCCTTTTGGATTGATTAATGCAGGAGCTCCATTCCATAGAGCAACGAGCATTTCTTTAAAGGTTTGATCATCAAATTAGTTGGTGTGTACTTAGATGAAAATAAAATTATTCAAAAAAGAGAATTAATCATATTCATGATCTAAAACAAATATTTGAAATATGTAGAAATTTTGGAATCTCTTTTAACCCTAAGAAGTCATTATTTTATCTTAGTGAAGGTAAGCTACTAGGCTTTATTGTTTCCAAGGAAGAAATTTGTATTGACCCTGAAAGAATCAAAGCAATATCTGGAAGAATTATGAGAAAGAAGGGTTATTATTTAGAAATAATTAGGCAAAAAAAGGGTTAATTAGGTTACTACTTTGCAATAATACGATTTGGAGAGAAATCCAGCTAAAATAGTCAAAGGTTAAGGTTTTTGAAATTTAAGAACTGGATGTCTTGACAGTTTAGCCAAAGAATATTTAGGTAATAGTGTTCATTTTTTAAAGGTATGTCCTATTGACATTGAATCTCAATATGCTGATAATTTTTTTTTAAATGGTTATGCTCATGTAGAACTCAATAAAAAAACCAAAAGAGCTTTGATGCTTAAAGATAATCAGTGTCAAATTATCAATAATGTCTTGTTTAGAAGGAATTATGACACTGTCTTACTTAGATGTCTTGAGAATCCTGAGGCGGAAAAGGTCTTGCAGGAAATGCATGATGGGCCAGTTGTAGGAAATTATAGTGGGCATACTATTTCTCATAAAATACATGATGTTGGATATTACTAGCCTAATTTGTTCAAGAATACTCATGCTGATGTATGAAAGTGAAAAGTATTCCAAAAATATTCAAGAAGGGTGAAAATACCAGTCGTACCTTTAAAATCAATTAATATTGAACAACCATTTCAGCAATGGGGATTGGATGTTAATGGTGATATTTCCTACCTCTTCTAAACAACACACATTCATCTTAACTGCTATATTTTGTTTTACCAAGTGCGTGGAAGAAATTCCTTTGAAGGCATTCAATTATGAAAATGTCATGGATTTCATTTATCAACATATAACTACCAGGTTTATCTTACTTAATGCTATCATGATTGACAATGCATCTTATTTTTTTGGAAATACTACTACTATATTTTCTCTCAAGAGAGGTTTTAAACTCAATTGTTTTTCTCATTATTATCCACAAGGGAATGGATTGGTAGAATCTACCAACAAGAATCTCTTGATAATAATCAAGAGAACCATTGTTGAAAAAAAATATTTGCACAAAGCTATAATATTTTCTCTATGGGATGATAGAAACACACATAAAGCTTCATTAGGAACTTCCCCATATCAATTGTTGTATGGGAAAGAAGCAATTTTACCTCCCAATTTATATTTTCCTTCATTTTCCTTGGTTCTACCATAAAATAGAAACCTTGATATACTTTATAGATAATAATGTCTCAAATTATAAATTTAGAGGAAGAGAGAGATAAAGCCAAGAAAATTGATGCAGGGGCATCATGGTTTCAAATTTTGTACATTCAATAGAATCTAAAGGGTCTTATATTTTCAAGGGAGTTGGTTTCCTAAGTATTTAATTGATGTAATTTTAAATGTTTTGAGAGATTTTATGTGAGAACTTAAATAAAATATTGTGAGGCATATTTGTAAATGTTCTTAAATGTAGGAGAACATGAGAGATTTAGGCTAGTTGAGATTTCAAAGGGATTGTGAATCTTAGACAGTAATTAGTTGATGATTTTGTGGATTTAGAGGATTCTTAGGATCTATTTGAGAAGATTGAGGATTTTAACTATAATTGGTTGTATAACCTTTTGTATATATTTGTAAGCCTCGAAGGAATTAGGATACTGTATTCTTAGAAAAGTAGAGTAAAGAGGAGAGAGCCGAGAACATAGAGGGTTCTGTTGAAGAGAAAAAGGGCCATGTAAAGGTGCATCAGGCCAAAGATAGTATGTAATAGGTTTTTATTATATATGCACAATTTATTTTATTAATGAGAATTTGAGTTCATTATGACTGTGTTTTTCTCTCTCTTACGAGCTGAGTGATTTGTAATTGAAAAAATCTAATTTCTGTGTAATAAATTATTTTTGCATGAATTATGATGGGTGTATAAGTATTCTACTATGTAAAAAAGGACTTATCGTAGAAGAATATAGGTATAATCACTGTGTGATTCCAGTTCTATAGAAATTGGCTGAGAGTGAAGCTAATGGGAGTGAGTAAACGCAAATAACCTTTGAGCAAGTCGGAAGTGAAACGAATAAGATACTCGAAGTCATAGGTAGTGATTCGAAGAGAGGCTGTGAAGGATTGGCTTGGAAAGAGTGTGCAAGGCGTTGCAGTGAGTGTGATAATTCTGGATAAGGTTCAATAACAAGAATAAATCTTAGGAGGGAGTTAACGCGTGGATACAAAGATGAAATTATAGTAAGGCAGTAGTCGATTAAGACAGAAAATGTTAAATTTTACCCAAACCCTTAAGAACATTTCTGGAAGGAGAACCATGGACGATGGGGATTAATTTGAAAAATCTAGAGCGAAGAACGACGACCCAGATTACTTCGTAATATAAGATGGGAAAGTTGGGATGCGGACACGAGTCAACACGTGATTCTTGTGCATATTGCATAGATCATGTGATATGGGGGAGCGACGAACTGTGTAACTATAAAAGTGGCATAGTGAGATAAGTATAAACTCGTGAAGTGCTGACGATGTCATATGTGCAACAAGCCAAAGAGCTGATAGGTTAAATTCCATGACATGCGATAAGCTATCGGTTGCGAATTGCGATATATTAAAATCACGGATATGTGAAGTCTTACGTTTGTCGATGTGCGAAATCGATAAAGTTTGGGAGCCGTGATGCCAAAAGAAAGGATATGTGATGCCACGTATCAAAAGATCCATTAGGTAAGGTGAATAGTCATGGATGAGCAAAAAATAGGAAAAAGGTTAGATCAATTCATCAAGGGTAGAAGAGTATGAATGAGTTTTTGAACCAAAGAACCACTTTTAAAATAAGCTTCCGCAAGGGTATTAAATGAATATGTATAAAGTATAAGCTGGGTGTACAAAATAAAGGGTTCAATTTTAAATTCAATAAGATATTAGGAAAACCCATATGATTGGGGGTTAATGGAGAGATATGTACTCATAAATGACTAAGCTGGGTAATAAGTGGGGTTAGCTTGCTGACCCTACATCATTTTTGGTATCGGAGAAGTTATGCTCTTCGAAGGAGAAATCAGAGTGGGTTTTCTCTTTGAAGATAATTTAGAACTTGTGGAATTATTTTATTTTATAATTGGCATAACATATTTGTGAATAGAGAACATGTTTTCTCTTTTGGAGACAGACAAAATGTCCGTAGAGGAGGTTTTGTGAATTAACATATTTTATATGCAGGAGCTCAGAGCTTAAGAAGGACAAGGAAATCTAATTTTGGAGATGTATTTACATGCAAGGGAAAGAGGTTAGATCAGCTAGAGATGGAAGTTGAGAAGAAGCATTTTAAAGTGGCCATAGAAATTTGACAACAGCATGATTTTCAAAGTTTGGGAATGGTCTTTGTTTTAAATATCACTGTTATGCCTGTAATAGAAATTAGTGAGGCATCTCAGCAAAAATATCACAACCTTAAGAGCAGTGATGAAGGAAGCCAGTAAGGGTTTATGAGAGAGTGTGGCCAGAACCTAGTATTTCAGTTGTGATTGAAATACAAGAGGACAATTGTGTTCTCAAGTGTAGATGAGTTGTGAATGTGAGTGTTAGTATGAATCTTTCGTCGTAAAATATCACTTTAGCTACACATAAAAAATAGCCCTAACATCGATTATGGTTGCAAAATATCTTTAAGTTTGCTGCATAAATCCAGATCTAAGCACAGAAGACATTAAGCAGATAAAATACAATATGGATCCATGCATCCAATAGACAAGACAAGAACAATGTATTTAAAGGAATTTTATATTATATTAAAGAATGGGGCACCTGAGAGGAAAACAAGAAAGGTGTTTTTCAGTTCTCCTCAATGGGATGGGTTCTTGAAAGTCCTCAGTGTTTCAGATCTAACATTCCTCTCTCTTGGTATTATGGAAACCCGAGACAAACATAGAACTCAATGGGAGCTCACAATTTAAAAATGAAAATATGTGACCTAGTAGAGATCCAGAGTGATCTAATGCAATGGAGATCACTAATGAATGGGAAAACCCCTTATATTTATAACAAAATATTGGGGTGTTCTAGAAATCGGTGCATGAATAAAATATTATTAATCAAATTCTAGAATCACCCCTTAGGAATATCTTATTATATTTGTTGGAGGGAAAAGGTCTTTTGACTTGGGTCAATTCCTTTATTTATAAACAATAAATAAATAAATGAATTATTTATTATTTTAGGGAGATGGTGGGAATATAATTAAATAAATAATGATTTATTTAATTATTTAAAAATGATTTAGTCAAATTTAACTAGGAATATTATTAAATAATGATTTGAATAACTTATTCCTAAGAAATAATTAAATAAATAATGATCTATTTAATTAATTTCCTTGTTTTAGGTTAAATATGACCAGGAAATATGGACAAATGTTATTTTACATGGTGAAAGAAATTTTACTTAGGGTAAAATTGGTCTTACATGGTGTACTTGAGTTCATCTAATGATAATGGGTTAGATGACCAAAAAAATGGTGTAACAGATTGCCCCCCAACATACGAGTGTTAGGAGAAAATCGTATGACCGAAGTATGTTGTAAGAACTCAATCACTAGGCATTAAGAGGGAAGTGAGAGAGAGAAATATGAGGTAGTCTAATGTGCTAAAGGACTAGACCCGGAGGAGACGAGACTTATAGGTGCAACAAGTCTCTAGGTGAGGAAGTGGTACCAGTGTTAAAGGCGGCGAGGGAGGCATACCTATGCCCACCGAGACAATAGTACAAAGAATAAGGTGCCCGAAAAACCACAGAATGTAATAATGAAGCATGTGCTAGCCTAAACATGAGCCAGATAAATAAAATTATGAATCCCACATACATGTGATGCCTGGAATGACCTTTAGGACTTATACAAGAATATTTTAGTACATGAGATAAAAATACACCCAAATTCCCCCTACACATGGGGAAGGGCTCGCAAAATCTGACTGGTACATGCAAATCGAAGAGGCGCTGCAAGCGGTTGAGGCCGATATCTTCAAATGAGAGGAGCAGCATCAAGGGAGAAAATGAAGAAGGCATCCGAGCATGTGGGGGGATACCTGCAGGGCCACCCACTTATGAGGGTTGAGACATCTCACACACACCCGGGAATCACCAATAGCTGGTGATGCATCACTGGATCATCAAGTGTATAGATCACGATCATGTTGAGAAGAGATTGAACCAAGGTACATTGCCACCTAGACCTGGCTTCTCGAGTAAATGAGCTGATGTCGACAGAAGTAGGTCTGCCATAGGTGAGGCAATAAGGAAACCCCAACTAAGGCATGAGGGAAAAGAGTAGAGAGACGAACAGATAGACATTAATGATGATGATAGAATGAGGGGTACGAAGGAGCGTTTAGATGACTTCCCTTGTTAGAGCATAATGGGAAGGAATGTCTTGGCAGCGACTGACGCAATATCAGGAGGGATAGGGGACAAGGGTACAGAAGGCCATAATGTGTGACACAAGAGAGGGACCAAGCACTAGAGGATGGAGGACTATAGCGGGGTACAAAGGGACGCGGGATGGACTCCATGAATGCGATGACGACTCGACTCGGATGCTCTAAACAAGGGCGACTCGATGGTGCTGCCTCATAGTAAGGGTCTAATGGGGGACCATAAAATCATGAGTACAATAGGGTATCTCATGATGAAAATAAACACGAACGAAGACGAGTAAGGAGGAAAAGTGGTGCTCCAAGTACAAGTGTCGTAAGTGAAGAAATTCGATTTTGAGAAGAGGAGAATAGACCCTTCATGGACAAAATGTGTCGTGGTGGAGTATCAAACCATGGAAAACTGATAGATACCCATTTGAGTGCTTGGCGAGAGCTTTCCAACGGTGCAGAAGGTTTGTCAAACGGGGCTATGGTGTGGTCGCAGCGGGCGAAAGAAAAAACATGGGTTTTCTTCTAATAAGGCCTTTTCCCTCCAAAATAATTCATTTGCTTGTGTAGCTGTGGTGAATGTGGAGAGGAGAGAAGGCCCTAAATCTTGCGGCGATCGTAGCAGACAAACCAACCGTTGGAATCATGATCCGTCAGTTGCAGGTAAGAGGCCTAATCCTACTCTTTGTTTTTGATGGATTCAAATTGTAGATTAAGGTTTTAAATCTCAGTAACTGCCCCTACTTCATCATTACGGTCGGGTCGCATTTTTTGGGGCAAAAAATGCAACCTGGGATGTAGGTTTTGGCCTAAAAAGTGGGACCTGGCCCAGGATTTGCCCAAAAAGTGCGACCTATTAGATGTGGGAGGGTTCAGTGCTGTTATGGTCTGAGTTTCAGTTTTGGTGTAAATTAATGCAGGTTAGCTGATCTGTAGACTGAAAAAAATGATGGTTTTGTGCAGATATGGTAGATATACAAATCAAGTGGAGAGAGAGAGACTTAGGTACATTACGGACGAAAATCCAAGCGGATCAGGGTGTCCGTCGTGCACTGGCTAGGTATGGGGTTTTGAAATTTTTAGAGAACCCTTTGATGAGGGCTGGAGAGCCCTTGTTGGTCCAGATTATCAGTTATTGGGATCCAGATCATGAGGCATTTATAGTGTAGGGGCACAGGATCAAGCTGATGGTCTAGGATATGTATTTCTTGACTGGTCTCCCACCATTAGGGATGGTGGGAAATACGTAGCCAGTGTTACCACGGGGGCGTAACATTATGGAGTTTGTTGATCATCATTGTCGACCAGGCGTCCGAGTCAAAGGGAATTGGATATCCATTGGGGATCTAGAGAGGTTGGAGACCCGGGCAGTGGCTGCAGCAGTGTTGTGGATCTTTGGCAGCCAGGCATTCCATCACATCACTGGAGGGCAGATGATGATTGTAGAGAGTGTGTTGGGGGGGACCTACTATGGGTGGGCCCAGATGATGTTTGTGTCGGTGAAATGACAGTTGTCGCTATGAAAGTGGCAAGTGAATCATGATTGTGCCTATGGGATGTTTTTATGCTCCTTCTTCTTTCAGAAGATCCTGACCTTGCAACCTCATATACAGTTACCAAATGGAGGTCCGAGAGAGCCCCGGATGCGTCAGTGAGGACGATTACTGTGTAGAGGAGGAGGAGGGGTAGTCGGACGGGTGTTTTGACCAGAGTTCTTCACCCATTGGGATTAGATGCCACTATACATAGATGACTATCCCTATAGTGGGATGAGTTATTGGGGAGATCCGGACTTGCCGCTTCCACCTGGTCAAGTGTGGGGGCCCGACGGTAAGTGACAAGCTACTAATCTGTTATGTGCATTTTATAGTTTGTGACTAGTATTCATGGGACTAATCTTTAGATTTTTGGGAATGCAGATATAGCTCTGGTAAAACCGACCGGATATATGGGACGACCTGCGGCAGCAAGAGCTACAGGTGCCAGTGGATCAAGGACAACACAGAATGAGGATATGGCCGCTCTGTTGGAGGACATCCGTCGTAGATGTGAGGGGCTGCTGACCGGTGCGTCAGAGCATGGTTGGCAGGATTTAGACGACCAGTACATAGAGTTATGTATTGGGATACCTTCGGAATGGCGAGGTATCATGTGATGCATGGCGATGGCCGTTCAGACTGTGCATGATCTACGAGCTGTGGGAGAAGAGCCATTGGCTCGGGATCCTCCAGAGAGTGATTAGATGTAGGGCAAGTGGTGTCCCCCATTGTGGATGTAGGGGGAAGTGGTGCCCCCCATTTGTGTAGTTTTGTTTCTTGTACCATGCTATGGGCATGTCAGATGTTTCAGAGAAGATGGAATCTAAAAACACATGTTATATGACATATATGATTTATGTACATTTTGTTGATGATGTGAAGTGTTATTGTCTTGTGTGTGATAAATGCCAGTCTAGAACATGATTTTCGATTTGATCTACGTAGTGATTTTGATGTTGAGGGATATGGGTGAAAGTAATGAATCTAAATTCATGTATCAAAAGTTTCACCCATAAATATTGTCTAAACAGGATAGGGTTATGCACACGATAGACACCATTAAGTTGTAAGACAAGAAGCAGGGAATCTAAATGAACGTGCAGATGGAGGATATGATGAGAGAGGGCATCGGCTAAGAGGCCAAGTACTGAGTAGAGGATAGACATCCACTGACGGCTATGGGAGGGAGCAGTCTGGGTAGGAAGTCTAGGACTCATAGATCGATGAGAGGGAGATGAATGAGAACTATGGGATGAAGAGCAGGAACTCAGGCTGCGAAGAACATCGAAGATACAGATGGTATGATCGTGATTATGGGAGGGAATGGAAGGGTCAAGGAGACCATACGACGCTACAAAGCTACCTAAATCATGAGTACGAGAAGAGAGGCACAGATATGGGTCATCAGAGGGAATGACAGGAGGACAGGTAAAAAGATGGTCAAAACATGAAGAGCCCGAGAATGTATCTGAAGGAGGATCAAACCGAACAGATGGAGTGGATTTGGAGGGAATGTACTTCAATGGTCATGCAGATGAGGATAGGTATAAGAGGGGAGCAACAGATTTCGAAATTTCAACATCAGGGGGAGGAATGTCAATGGTAGCAGGAGGATCCTCGAGTAGACCTAACGCATATTGACAAAGGATGGGAGAGGCAGATTGATTTTGTTCAATTTCGTACTCGCGAATGACCTCTAAAGAGGCTCAGTAATGCATGAGGTGAGGAAAATGGTGAGATTAATGGCCATGGACACCACACAGAGCACAGGGTTTGTTGGTGTGAAGGGAATCAGTTGCACCGGTGTCACAACTATGTATGGTTTGGGGTGACCCGGTGGGGTCTCGGCTGGAGGAGGAAGATACCACACTAGAATTCCCAAGGTTAAATTAGGTAGGGTGTTATAGCATCATTTTTCACCCTCATGTGATTCATGGTTGTCTCTATGGCCTTGGGCACCCATTACCATAGACTTGAACAAAATTCATAAAAAACAGTGTTAAAAATCCCATACGCGGGTATGCCCAGACTTTTCCGCATGTATACACGAGTCCATACACACTTTTCCGCATATGCCATTAAAATCATTAAAAATATATATAAAAATTCCCTATTTTCGGGCTGGGTTGATGGTTACTCTAGTAGTTCAACCACCCCAGTACGTGGCCAACTGTTTCCAACTGATTGAAACTACTTTGAGGGAGTATAAAATCCCCTCCTGTGCATGGCCTAAGGGAGGGAGAAATTTTATAGATATTATACTCTGTTGAAATCCCAATTCATGTTTCAATTCCCATGCCTCTTGCACTTTCCCAGATTTTTACAGGAAACCCTTGTTTCTTGGAGATGTTCATTAGTTTATATGCCATCTCGAGTGCACAAGTCTTGGAAGTATCTTAGTGAGGCAAGGGCGGGACTGATCCGGATGACGGTCTGTTTGAAGATCGTGGAAGGGTTTAGGTGATCTCTCCACTTTTTACTATTGTACATGCTGTTCATAATAAAGAAGAACCATCTTGTTCCTAAAGTCACGTGTTAACATCTATTTGTATATGTGAAAAGATTATCATTTAAGCATTTATTATTGTTTATATAATGTTTCACATGGATTACACTAACATTTAGGAGAAATATATGCTGTACAACTAGGTTTCCGTGCATGTTCTTTCTTTTTTTCCAGGTTAAGGAGGAAGAAGGGTTGCTGGGGGTTTGGACCCCGTGGGATCTATATCGAACGTAGGACTACGGGTGAGTTCTACTATCGTTGTTATCTAGTTTTTAGCATACAAGTGTGGTTGTGTGTGAGTCCTTCTAAATAGCATGCCCTGATCTGTGGAGGTTTTGACCCAACAAACCTCTAGGGTGTTTTTCCCCAAAACAGAATTGGCGACTCCACTGGGGATCGCATTCTTGTGATTCCCTTGTTGGGTGGTTTCAGCTATTTGAAAGGTTTCCAACAGTTTTTACTATTATTTCCAGTCTAGTTAACTTTTTCTCAGTGAGACTGAAGACCTGGTTATTGAGTCCACCTGATTATAGCAGGGATTTCCTTTTGTATCTTGCAACAACAGAATCTACTATTGGTATGGTTCTAGTTTAGAAGGATGATGCTCTTGCAGAGCATGTTATATACTATCTTAGTCGAGGTTTGGTAGGTCCTGAACTCCGGTATACTCCGATAGAGAAGTTAGCTTTAGCAGCAGTTCATACTGTGCAGCGACTCCGGCATTACATTCTTCTATGAAAAACTTATGTTTTGGCAGCAGCCAATCCATTTCAGTTTGTTCTTAGTAGGCGATTGATTGGGGGCAAATACAATAGATGGATTGTGATTTTGCAGGAATTTGATCTTGAGTTTATGTCTGCCAAGTCCAAGAAATCATTGGTTTTCGCGGAATTGATCTCCGAGTTGCCTTCTAGGGAAGAGGTATTCTATGATGAATCCTTCCCAGATGAACATTTGTTTCTTATCTCTCCACAGGATCCTTGGTATGAAGATATAATTGTGTATCTTCAGACTGTGAAGTTTCCCTCTATTTTTTTGAAAGATGAGCGCCGTAAGTTGCGTCACTTGGCTAAGAATTACTTGATCATTGGTGATTCTTTATACCGTCGAGGGGTTGATTCAATCCTGGGATGTTGCTTAACTCTCGAAGAAGCTGAGGCTGTGCTGAATGATTGCCACAGTGGAGCTTGTGGTGGTCATTTATCTGGGCTTGCTACAGCCCAAAATATCTTGCGTGTTGGGTACTTTTGGCCTTCGATTTTCAAGGATTGTATGGAGTCGGTCAAAAATTGTCATTCATGTCAAGTTTATACTCGAAAAATGCGCGCTCATCCAGCTCCGATTTTTCCAGTCATTACTCTCAGTCCCTTTACAAAGTGGGGTATTGATTATACTACTTGTAACCCGCCTTCGGCTAAAGGTCACAAGTACATTATTGTAGCAGTAGCCTACTTTACGAAGTGGGTCAAGGCTATGCCTAATTTTGGGAATGATGGTGAGACTGCAACTCTCTTTCTTTTTAACCAGGTTATTGCTCGTTTTGGTATTCCTAGAGAGATTTTCACTGATCATGGCAGTCATTTTCAGAATAGCATGATGGCTGAGTTGGCTCTAAAATTAGGTTTCTGGTAGGTGCATTCATCTTCGTATTATCCTCAAGCCAATGGGAAAGTGGAAGCCATGAATAAACCCTTGAAGACAATTCTTCAAAGGACAATCGATAAAGCTTGATCGAACTGGCATATTATGCTATATCCTGCACTTTGGGCATACAGGACGTCAGTGAAAACTACATCTGGCTTTACTCCGTTTCAGTTAGTTCATAAGTTGGAATCCATATTTCCCATTGAATGTGAGATTCCTTCTCTTAAGTTAGTTGTTGAAATTCTTCCTGACACTTCTAGTCTTGAAGAACGTCTCCTTCATCTGGAACATCTCGATGAGCAACGTCGGGATGTTGCCACGATGAATGAAGCACATAAAAACTGAGTTAAAGTTTAGTACGATAAGGTGGTCAAGCCTAGGGGTTTTTCGGAAGGTGACCTTGTTTTGGTCTATGCCCAAGAAAAAGATGCTCTGGGGGCAGGAAAGTTTAAGTCTATGTGGTGTGGCCCCTTTATCGTTAAAAAAGTCCTTAAAAAAGGAGCATATACCTTGGTTGATTTTGAAGGAAACGAGTTGCCGGAGCCCAGAAATGGGCTCTATTTGAAAAAGTATTATGCCTAGGCTTCGGCCTGACATTTTTCTTTTGTATATAGTAGTTTTATTTTGTACATATCTATTTGTTTTTCGATCTTTGATGGGATGGTGATTTTTTTGATCTGCTTTGGCAGGTTGTGTCGGATGTCATGAGTCATTTTGGTTTCGCCGATGGTGCTAGTAGACACACCCGAAACTTAGCTTATGTGGCTTGAGTGCTTCATTATCCATCCTGTCAGCTGTTAGTTTCAAGAGGGGTCTGCATTGGTCCTGCTTCCAATAATATAACAGAATACACTATAGTTATTTATCTACTCTCGGACGCAATATCTTTGGGTGTTGATTCGTTGGTAGTTTTGTTGGAATCTCAGCTGGTGGTGTCACAGTTGAATAATACTTATCGGGTTCGAGATCAATTTTTACTCCGGTTGTTCTTGAGGGTACGCTTGTTACAAAGATCATTTCAATTCTTAACTTTCATTCATATTCCTCGAGCTGACAATTGGATGGCAGACTCATTAGCTAATCAAGCAATTGATTGGCATATTAATCATTCCATACAATAAAATTTAATCATCAAAAACATCATACAATTTTATATATTTGTCACATCACATCAAACATCGATGTATATATATATCATTAGAGTGTTCAAAAAACTATACAAAATTTGGATCCATAAGTCATACAAAAATTGGGCTTAGGCCCGATCATGTTCAGTCTCAAAAAATATACAGTCATCTGATACATCATATCTATCTACTCCTGAGGTCCCTACCCAGAAGTTGTGTTCCTATAGAAGACGATCATGGTGGAAACTCAGCGGAATAACCATACCCAGTCACGGGGTACTCCTACCCCCCGTCTCTGGATGGCTTCAGGCAGATCTTCCACTGCAGCCATAGGTACTTAGCAGGTTAACCCCTCCAAGTTCCTCTGTATAGCCTGGAGGGTCTTGTCTGGATCTACTATATCCACCTCGCCTCTACGACGCTTATGTCGTGGGTAACCCTCAGGTCGAACTGGTCCAATATCTGTATCATGATCATTTTAAAATTGTAAGTCACTTTGAATCCAACCAAAAATATGTTTGTTTTCCACATTTTTTCATACATATTGAAAAAATTCAAAAAAATTATATAATTCAAAAAATTGCAAACTTACCGACTGTGCCCCATGTCGCGCCTGGTGGAAGGACAAGGTCTGGATCGCCACGAAAATCCATCTTGGCATAGGGATAGTCTTCCACAACGATGATTTGTTCTCCCCACCAAAGGAATAACTCATCATCCCAAGTGGTTCGGGGAACTTCACTTCCCCCCAATCTCTTCATCAAGTCAGCCCATCGGGAAATTATTGGATCTATTGGGCTGCTGATAGAAGAGATCACTTTGGATCTCAGCCCAGGAATCTTCTTGAAGAAGAATGTCATCAAGATTGTATCATATCCAAAATGTTTTGTCTTTACTTTTCAGATAGAAGTCAATTTTTGCTTCATGTTCATCAATAGAGCTATGCACCAATCATATAAATGAGTTAAGCATTCCACTGCTATACTCATTTGAGTCCTAGATGCCTGGTGTAGGGAAGCAGATCCCACTACCCTGCCAATGGTAAAAAGGAGGATTTTCATGTGCAAGTCTCTTAAATCTTTGATAGAAATTTGAGTTCCAACTTTCTTGGAACCCTCTACGCAGTAGACGTGGACGTAATCTTCCATGGTTAGCCCTCCCAAAGGCTTACCATGCAAGTCTACTGGCTCCCCCCTCCGGGAGAGTCCAGTAATAAAATAGATATCTTCCACCTCGATGCGTATGGGCATTTGATCTATTATGAAGCAGTCTTCTTCCGGTTCCCAATAGTTCACAAGCATTTCGAGCAACCAGACATTACTCTTCATATTTGGCATTTTGAAAAACTTGAGCAATCCACAATTTCGGAGAATATTTAGTGATGCTTGGTCCTGCATGACTTCATTGTCAATGGCACTGTGTTCACGCTCTCTCCAAGATATAGTCATCCTGCAAAAATTCAATAATTCGTTCATTAGCTACGCATTTTTTCATTTTGGGTTGCGCATACACAACTTTCTTTGTGCACAGTAGCATATATATGCGACTTGGTCATTATAAACCCGCGCATGTGTAAACCTGTGATTTTAAACAAATGATTCTATGGTGAAAATTCCTAATTTTTAACTTATGAACGGAAAAAATGAATAACAAGGATGAATTTAGAGCTTACCTGACAAATTCGGTGAAAGAGGCTTTTTCTCCAGAGCACTTTTTCCCAAATCAGCAATGTAATAGTGAACCAAATATGAGGTAACTTGTCTATTTATGCCCAAAAAGTTGAAAATTTTTGCAAGAATTTGTTATGCTTATTTTTTCAATCTATCTTAAGTTGCATAACCTGGATGCTTGGAAGTGCCTAGATTGGTATATTTTCAGGTACATTTTGATGAACTCGATATTTTTTCCAGTTTTTGATCCATGACTGCTGACCTGTCATGGCAGGTATATGATCTTCACTGGCATATAGGTTAGGGAATCCACTTTCCGTTGCATTCTGCATACTAGCCTCCATTCTGATCACTTGTCATAGGGTCGATCCCATCAGGTCATGAGTATTACACCCATTTCACTCGCCGATTATTTAATCATGACTTGGTGGTAGAGCCTTCCTTTAAATGGGATTCCTAGTTAGTTCCTAGCTATCACTTGTTGCCCATGCTGCGTTTTATGTAGGCTCGGTAGTCCTCTTTAGTCCTGCAATAACTTATGTGTTGAAGTTTCATTCTTCTTCTTCCTAACTATCATTTTTCTGGTTTTTACCCTAGAGGCTCCCTGGTGTTGTTGAGTTGTATTACTACATTGCATATTGGCTACTTGTTTATCCTGGCCTTTAGCCGGCTTCATTTGGACTCAATGTTTAAGCCAAATTTTGACCTTGACTATTTGTACAAGTTAACCATTGCATGCACTTGGCTATCGCGACTTGACACTCTTTTACCCATGGATGGAACATTCCTTTGAGTATCGCTTACCAGTTTCCGCCACCTTGCATTGAGCATAGGATCGTTCCAATCCCAGGAAATAGTGCATCTGTTTCTTGATACTTGTTCTATCCATTGTACCATAGCATTCTTTTATTCCTTTTCAGGCTTATTATATGAAAAAGACAAAAAAGTCAAATATAACAAAAAGAGCGGGAACAGAATGTAACTTTGTAATTTGATGGCAGTACAGTGTCAGTCTGTCGCCCTTGAACAAAGCATATACACTTATATATTTTTCCTTCATTTGGGATGGTTTTAGTTTTGACCTAGGTTTAGCCTTTGCCTTGTTTCACTTGTCAGTTCTCCCCTGGTTGGTTATCTCTTCCAATCATATGGAGAGTTTTTTTTCCTCCTGCATAACAGACTTATACAGTGTCACTTTTTACTGCCATGGTCATCACGAGTCATGCTTTTGTTCAAGGGAAGTCTAACCAGAGTTGGCCATTCTGCGGTTTCTCTTGACTCATTATTCAGTCGACCTTCCTGGTCTTGTCAGTATCTTGTTCTATCACATCAGATGTTTTGGTCTTCTGCTCCTGCTGGTTTGAGAAGGTCTCCATTGACTTCTCGCTGGTGGGTTTGTCTCTTATCGACTACGACACATTGCTCTGAGAGCAAACCTAGAGCTGCACCCTGGCCCTATTTCCATCATTGATAGGTGACCTTGTGCTCAGTATTTGATCATCATTATGGGTCTTTGACTGAGTGGTTTCCCCTGTGTTTGACGTCAGCATACATTATCACACTTGGGATTTGTGCAGTACCTTGATTTCCATTTGACCCTATTGGTGGATATCTCGCCTCTGTGTCATCTTTCATTATTGGTTTGTTCAGAGGGTTTCTTCCATGCGCTAGCTTCATCTTGTGCATGTCAGAAACGTACTTTGGTTTGGTTCTGTCACTCTACTTCGTCTGATTCCTTCCAAATCTTGGCCTGCGGGTTACACTCGCGCTAGACTGATGTGGGATGCCTTAATGCCTTCCTTCCACTAGATCTTTTCCCATCGACTCCGACTCATTGCTCTGGGAATAAGGTCTAGAGTCTTTTTGTCAGTACCTTAGGGTTTGTAGTCATCAGTGGCAGACTCTTCGCTATCGACAGTGGGGATTCATCATCGCCTCCTGATCGGTAGATTCTTTCAAGTGTTCGACTTCAACTCATTTATTCACACTTGCTAGATTGTACCGGGGCACCTTGACACTCATTTTCATAATTGGTGGGTTGTCTCGGGTTGGTTAATAGTTTACATTATTGACCGGTAATCCAAAGATTTCTCACATGGTCGACTTCAGCTCATCTATTCCCATTGTGTAGAATTGTGCCATAGTGAACGGTGAAGACCTCAGGTTGCATCAACATTTCTCTGTTCACTTTTGACAGTCCATTCAGTTTCTGCCAGTGATGTCGTTCACCCTTATATGTTGCAGTATTAGTACAACAACATTCTATATGTTGGCTCCCGAGTTGCGTGATTGTACCATTTATTCCACCTTTTATGATTTGGTACTTGGAGATTCAGTTACTTATATGATCAGACATCTAGTTTCAGCATCATTGATCAGCTTTCTATATGTGATACTTAGACATTGATTCTGACTTGTACTTCCGGGCCATGCTCAGATGATTCATTGTGTACTTTCAGTTCAGCTATACTTGTATACATTTTGGATCCATTCAGTACTTTCTATATGATGTATTTTTGACTGAGCATGGGTATGCCCGCCTCAGCATGAGTTGACTCTCTGTTTTCTTTCATTGGTTTTTGGCAGGCTGAAATCTGGTGAAGTCCTCTCTTGTCCTTGCCAAGTTCTTTCTATGTGCATAATACATTTCGGCCATCATGTACCCCTTCTGACCTCATATATTAGGGGGCATCTGTTATAACATCATTTTTCACCCTCATGTGATTCATGATTGTCTCTATGGCCTTGGGCACCCATTCCCACAGACTTGAACAAAATTCATAAAAAATAGTGTTAAAAATCCCATACGCGGGTATGCCCAGACTTTTCCGCGTGTATACGCGAGTCCACATGTACTTTTCCGCGTATGCCATTAAAATCATTAAAAAATATATAAAAATTCCCTATTTTCGGGTTGGGTTGATGGTTACTCCAGTAGTTCAACCACCCCAGTACGTGGCCAACTGTTTCCAACTGATTGAAACTACTTTGAGGGAGTATAAAAGCCCCTCATGTGCATGGCCTAAGGGAGGGAGAAATTTTATAGATATTATACTTTGTTGGAATCCCAATTCAAGTCTGAATTCCTGTGCCTCCTGAACTTTCCCAGATTTTTACAGGAAACCCTTGTTTCCTGGAGATGTTCATCAGTTTATATGCCATCTCGAGTGCACAAGTCTTAAAAGTATCTTAGCGAGGCAAGGGCGGGAAGGATCCAGACAATGGTCTGTTTGAAGATTGTGGAAGGGTTCAGGTGATCTCTCCACTTTTTACTACTGTACATGTTGTTCGTAATAAAGAAGAACCATCTTGTTCCTGAAGTCACGTGTTAACATCTATTTGTATATGTGAAAAGATTATCATTTAAGCATTTATTATTGTTTATATAATTTTTCACATGGATTACACTAACATTTAGGAGAAATATATGCTGTACAACTAGGTTTCCATGCATGTTCTTTCTTGTTTTCCAGGTTAAGGAGGAAGAAGGGTTGCTGGGGGTTTGGACCCCGCGAGATCTACATCGAACGTAGGACTATGGGTGAGTTCTACTATCGTTGTTATCTATTTTTTAGCATACAAGTGTGGCTGTGTGTGAGTCCTTCTGAATAGCATGCCCTGATTTGTGGAGGTTTTGACCCAACAAACCTCTAGGGTGTTTTTCCTCGAAACATAGGGAAAGGGTGGCCATGATGGGGACCGAATAAACATCGGGGGGGGGGGGGACTAAGGAAAGTTATCTGACCAGTGGGGTAATGAACAAAAGGGACGGCTCCCATATGGTGGGGACCTAAGGGAACCGACTCAGGAGGGTAGGGAGGTTCCTGAGTGGGAGGTGGATGTGAAGGACTAGGCGAAAACGCTTCGGTCGACTTAAGCGAAGAGCTAGGAGTAGGTTGTGGTGGGCGAGATGGAGGTTGCTGAATAGCCAGAGTAGGCTATGGAAGGCCAACCTGAGACGATTTCATCATGAAAACATTCGCTAAATTGGGGTCAGAGACAGGAGGAGGGGGAGGACTAGGAAAAGTTCCAAGCAAAGAGGAGTCTTTGTAGATGCCAGGGGAAACACTGGTCAAATAATCAACAGTTGGTTTATTGGTGACGGTAGAGATGGTGGATTCAGGGGAGGTCTGAGATTTTGGTTCATGGTAGGTCAACTGGTCAATGGTGACAATCTTTCCATTATGAGGAAAGAACATCTTGCGGTGGACTGCGAATGGGACGAAAGACATGGCATAGGTGTAACTACGCCCCAAGAGAATGTTGTAGTCAAGAGGGGTGTCAATAACTTCAATTTCGACACAAACAATCTTTCCTGCAAGGGTGATAGGACAATTATGGAATAGGCCAATGGGCTGGGAGGCATGGCCATTCCATGCACGAAGGGTGATTATGGAAGGGGCCAGCTTAGGGGATCCAAGTTGTTTCCAAACCGAAGTAGACATTAAACAGGTAGAGGCCCCCTCGTCAATAATACACCGAGCAACATTGGCATTGCAGATTTTGACGGGGATTTGGAAAGCAAACAAAGGAGGAAGAGGGGGATGGTCTGACTGATGGGTGTCGAAAACAATCAATTGGTCATCAGCAGGATCTACAACACCCACAACAGATAGTAGAGCCCTCTTTTAGGAAGGACACGACTGGAAGAGTTCCAGTGTTGAAATGGTAGTAGGAGATTGCGCCAGATCATCTATTATGCTATATGAATCGGCAGCCCAACCAGAGGTAGTATTTCGGCATAATGGTCCCTTAGGAGTCTTGGGATGAACCTCAGCTTTGGGTGGAGGGAGTTGCAAGGGACCATTGGGTGTCGATAGAGGCTCTGTAGGACCTGAAGATGGAGACTTGGAGACAGAAGGAATGGGAGGGGTGGAATACTGGCAGGACTGAGTTTGAAGGTTGAGGTCGACGGTGAGAGGTGGTTCAGAGGCCATCATGAGAATCTGGTAATCAAATGAACCAGAAGGGGAAGGTTGAATGGTTACCGGGGCATGAGCGGGTTGAGTGGCCACGAATCCTTTTTTAGGGAAAGGATCGATAAACACATCGGGTTGAGAAGTAGCTTAGGTGGGAGGGATAGCAGGGGAGGAGTGATGTCCCTGCAAAGTGGCCTGAGACTCCCACATCTGCCGCATTTATGGTAATAAGGGACAATCGTGAGTGCAGTGACCATAAAAACCACAACAGGAACATGGCTTATTGGTGCGAAGTGGCCTGTCCGGCTTGGGCTGAGAGCCCTGTGGCTAGTTGGCAGTGGTAGGGTTGATACTGGAAGGATTGGGTCCCCAGTTACTAGAAACGGATTGATTTCCTTTTCTATTTCTTTGAGAAGGAATAAAATGAGGTGCCCCCTGCTGTGCAAAGACTTGCCCTGGAGGGGGTAGTAATTGCGGTTGCGGGGGTGGAAAAGGCAAAGGAGTGGGAGGTCCGAATGCTGGAGGAGCTGGGACACCAAGTTGTGGATACAGATAAGGGGTAGGATGGGAAAATTTGAGGTAAGCAGGAGGGTGGGCAAAAGGAGGAGGCATGTCGTATCCTGGATACATGCTACCTGGAGGGGAAAAAGTACCGGAGGGGTTGGCCCCCCCTAGAGGGAAGCCCAGAAGAGGCTGGGTAGAGGTATGGGATAGGACGCCCATGATACCATCAGCAGAGTGAGATGCCCCCAAGGCATTAGGGTCACTGGGCTTGGGGAGGTCAGGAAGGACGATATAAAAATAACTAGATTGGGCATAGATAAGGTCATATTTCAAGGCAATTTGGGGGGCGGCTTCTTTGTTTGGGGAAAATGGGAGGCGAAATCTTTGCCAATGGAAGGTAAGAGAGAGCGAAGGAACTAGTCCATGTAAACCCGATCTTCAAAGGGGGGAGTGCGACACAAGCTCTGTCTTCTTCACCATTCCTGGACATGAGCAGAAAGGCGAGTCGAAGAGGATTGATGGAAAGAAGTTAAGAGTTCAGTACCAGTGTCGTCTCAGAGAGGGAGCTGGAAATACAATAAAAAGGCTTGGGCAATGGTTGCAAAGGTGGTATGGGAAGAGGTGGCTTGATCAACATACCATTTAGAAGCTTCACCGGTGAGCGTACGTTGGAACAATCGAAGACGAATGGAGTCATCGGTAATGGAATTGGAGGAACACCACATGTGAAAAGATCTGATATGGTTGGAGGGATCTTCATTAGCAAGGCCTTTGAACTTGGGAATGTTGGAGGGGAGCTTGGTTGGCATAGCAGGCCAACTAACATTGTGGTGGATAGGGTCATTGATCAGTTGATTGAAATCGGGGAGACTAAGGCCAGCCATATAAGGGAGTAATGGGGCAATTGAGGTAGGTCCCGAAGTGGTTCCACTGGAAATAGACCCAACAGTAGTACTCAGGTTGCTGCTGGTAGTAGGCCCTGAAGTAGACATGGCCGTGAAAGTGACAGGGGGAGAACTCGAACAATCAGAGGAAGATTCAGAGTGCAGACTCGAGGGAGGACTTACTCGATGATGACGGGAAGGAGGAAGTCGACCAACCGGAAACTAAGGGTGAAGGCCAAGAAGTCTCTAGGAGAGGCACCTTGGGGGCGTAATGATGACGGGAAGAAGAAAAACTGACAAGGGCAGGGAGGGACAAAATCAAGTGAGGTCAAGGGTAGAAAGGTGCAGTGACAATTGATTTTAAAGTCTTTGCCATGCGGTGTTAACCAAGTGCTTCTTCACTTAGGGTCAGTGTGTGGCGTGTGTTAATTTTAATTTTTTAAACCCAAATGTTTTGAGAGAAAAAGAAAAAGTGTGTTGCGTAACTCAAAATAAATCTGCAGTAAATAAGACTGAAAGAACAAAAAATTAACAGCTAATCAATGCATCAATCTAACCCAAGAAGGTGGGTCTCTCAAAACTAGTCTATAAGAGGGAAAAAACTAAGCCAAGCACGCGAAAAGGAGGCCAATAGATCTAATGTCAGGAGGGACTGCGATCTAAAGGAGAAATCTGCTGAAAATGGGTGCAGAGAACAACAAAGAGGCAGAGGCAAGGTTGCTGTTAAAAAGGAGGAGATCAACTAAAAATAGAAGGGACAAGGAGGTAGCCTGAGAAATGAACCCAAACAAAACTATATGAGGGGATTTGAAAGGGATAAGAGCTGATCTAAAGGGATCTGAAAATGAGGGATCAGATCTGAGAGAAATAAGGCTAAAACTCTGGAAATTCAGACTTCTGAAATAGCAAAGACTCTCCCACAAAAAGTGGAGGGTACTAGAGCCATAAGGGGCAATATTCCCACTTAGTTGAGTGAAGCAGATCAGAAACAGGTCGAAATGGGCAGAGACAGAGGCTGGAAAACCCTAACAAAAGCTTCAGACAAACCTGGAAAAAGTGCTGGAAAATTTGCAGAAAAAGTGCAGGTCGCAGGTTCTGACCTATTTTCAGTCCAAGTCGCAAGTTTGGGGCAGAAAAGTGCATCCTCAGGCTCAGGTCGCACTTTTTGGGCCGATAAGTGCGACATGTAGATCCGGAGCTCTCGGCGACAAATTTCAGAAAAACTTGTCGTCTTAGCGGTGGCTGATGTCTGTCACCTGCGCAATAAGGCCAAAAACACACGGAAGTTAAAAATTTGATGGTTTGAGGGTTTTAGAGGTGGAAAGCACCATAAAAATAGGAAAAGCAGAAAATGGAAGAGAAACCCTAGGGTCTGAAACAGTTGGATATGCAGGAATATATGAAACGACAGCGGTCACAAAATAAAACCCGTGTGGAGTCACCAATTGTTAGTATGAATCTTTCGTCGTAAAAGATCACTTTAGCTACGCATAAAAAATAGCCCTAACATCGATTATGGCTGCAAAATATCTTTAAGTTTGCTGCACAAATCCAAATCTAAGCACAAAAGGCATTAAGCAGATGAAATACAATATGGCTCCATGCATCCAATAGACAAGACAAGAACAATGTATTTAAAAGAATTTTATATTATATTAAAGAATGGGGCACCTGAGAGGAAAACAAGAAAGGTGTTTTATGGTTCTCCTCAATGGGATGGGCTCTTGAAAGTCTTTAGTGTTTCAGATCTAACATTCCTCTCTCTTGGTATTATGGAAAACCCAGACAAACATCAAACTCAATGGGAGATCACAATGCAAAAATGAAAATATGTGACCTAGTATAGATCCAGAGTGATCTAATGAAATGGAGGTCACTAATAAATGAGAAAAACCCTTCTATTTATAACAAAATATTGGGGTGTTCTAGAACTCAGTGCATGAATAAAATATTATTAATCAAATTCTAGAATCACCCCTTAGGAATATTTTATTATATTTGTTGGAGGGAAAAGGTCTTTTGACTTGGGTCAATTCCTTTATTTATAAACAATAAATAAATAAATGATTTATTTAATTAATTTCCTTGTTTTGGGTTAAATATGACCAGGAAATATGGACAAATGTTATTTTACATGGTGAAAGCAATTTTACTTAGGGTAAAATTGGTCTTACATGGTGTACTTGAGTTCATCTAATGATAATGGGTTAGATGACCAAAAAAATGGTGTAACAGTGAGCCTAGAAGGAGCAGAGAGAAATTCTCAAGGAGGTTCCTGATAGAGGACAGATGCTTACCAAAAGAAAAAGTATAGAGGAGAGCTTGGGGAGGTAAGTTTTAACAGGAATAACTTGTTACTGCAGAGGCTTAGTGCTGCTCATAGTGAGTGTGAGAAGCTCATAAAGATGAAGAAGAAGATGACTACTAATAGTCATAGAAGAGGTTGAGGAAGCAACCTCAAAGTGAGGAAAAAATATGCCAAAGTTAATGGCATATGGATACAGGCGAGTGATGAATAGTATGATAGGGAGAAAGCTAAGATATAATTCCATCTTGAAGTACTGATGGAGTTGTTACAGATGAATAAGGAAGACCAAAAGTGTGGTTTTCGTATGAGAAGGAAGATAAGGTGGCATAAAAAATAGAAGAGGAAAGAGAAAATGATAAATGCTCAACTGAAGGAAGAATTACTTAGAATTAGTGGGTATCTAGAAGAAGACTTGAATACTGAAACTCCAAGTGAGGCTAAGAGGTCTCAAAGTATTAAAACTGATATTTTGTGTATGTCTGCAGGTACAATGAATGAAGAAGGAAAATTTTCTAATATTGTCATAAATAATGAAGGATAAGGAGAGAATCTTAATCATGTTTTGAAATAACATGAGATAGTTAAGTCTCATGTACATGCACAAGTACAGTTGGGAAAAAGTGTTATTTTTCAGCATACAATGAAAGCTAAAAATAGAAAAGATTTGGCTTATGATGATGGCCAAAAATAGAAAGAAACAAAAGAGGATATAAAGCCTTTAACTAATATGCTTGAGGAAGCTGGGAAGAAAGGTAGTGAAGACTTTCTGAGCACTGAAAGAGAATTAGAACTACAGGAGGAAGATTTCGTGACAAGATCATCAAATGGGACCATTGGGTTTTGTGATTTTGAGATTGATAATTTGACTAGGTTTGTAGGTGTTGCAGAAGGAAATCCATCTCTTGGAGTTGTTTTGAATGAAGTTGAGAATTGTCAACCAAGGTATGTTGGAGATTTTATTTCTTATGAAGACCAAGTTAAGTTATTGTAGCAGAAGGAACTCATACATTCCTTACACAATAAGGAAAACATCTCCAAGGAAGGTCAGACAATCATGTCTCATATGAAGGAACCTGTTATTGTTAAGGACGGGGATGAATTGGCTTATTGGATTGGCCAAGAGAAGACTATAGGATAGATATTTAGAAATTTCATAATGGTGGAGAATCATAATTCTATTCTGATAGAGGATGAAGATATAGTGTCACAGAATGATTGGAATTGTGACAAAGAAGAGGAAAATTATGAAGACTGTACATGGTTTTCAGGAGAAATTCCATGTGAGATAACTTATTTGTAGTTTAAGCTAAATATTTTGGAGGATAGACTAGCAAGTTAGAGAATGAATATTTTTAATGTACAATTGATTTTGGATGAAGATGAGGTAGACATGTCTCAAGTTTAAGGAGAGTCAGTTTTATAAGTATAGAAGACTAGAAATTTCCAGGTAAGGCATAACGATGAGGAAGATGTAAAGCATGAAGATACAATGTTTGAAGAAGCTGAATTGACTGTCAGAATAAGTCAAGGAGTTGAAATAAAATAACTAAGGGTTGTCAAGGAAGAAGAATATGGTTATGCTGAAACTAAAATGTAGCATATTGATGATGTGTATTAGATGAGACAAGTACAAAGGGAATGGTTGAAATGCTTGCTGGAAACATTTAAGAAAGAAAAAGGAATTACAAACAATGATTTGAAAATGTCTCGAGTTGTGAAAGAGGCAGGAGGATATACTAGTTTTCCAAACTTGATTATGTTTGCTAGTATACAAAGAGGAATGAATGAGTATATTACTGTAGTCAAAGAATCAGAAGACAATTTATTTTTGACAGTAAATTTGCAGGTAGTGAGCAGAAGAGGATGTTGTAGAGGGATATATCTTAAGATATATTTAGGAATTTTGGGAGGTAGAAATGTCCAAAACAATATTTGCGGCACTAAATGGAGTAATTCCAAGTGAAAAAGTAGAAATTGAAGTAAGAAGAGCTGAAGAAGGAAATCAACAGTTTAGTGATGAATGGATAAAGTGCAGCAAAGTATAATGGAAAAGTAAGGAAAACAAAATTAGTTTGCAACAACAAACTAAATTATAAGAAGACATAGATGAACTATGGAACCTAAAGTAGATAAATAATATGAGTTGTAGCAGAATGAAGAAATTAGTCTGCTATGGAATTGTGTTGAAAGTGAATAACAGTGAAGGTAGAGATAGTGGAGCACTACAACATAAAGTATGGAGACCTGGAGAACAGCAACAAACAACAATAATAACAACAAAACAACAGAATGGAAGAGAGGTAGCCAAGACAAATTATAGAACAAATTCTAGGATCCAAGAGGAAAAAAACTAAAGCCACATGATCTGGAGAACATGATTATTTTCTACCTTGGAAGTCTGATGCAAGAGCATCATGGTTCCAAATTTTTTACATTTAGTAGAATCTAGGGGATCTTATATTTTCAAGGGAGTTCATTTCCTAAGTATTTAATTAAGGTAATTTTAAATGTTTTGAGAGATTTTATGTGAGAAATTTAATTAAATACTCTAAGGAATATTTGTAAATGTTCTCGAATGTAGGAGAACATGAGAGGTTTAAGCTAGTTGAGATTTTAAGGGGATTGTGAATCCTAGACTTAGTAATTCGTTGATGATTTTTTTGGATTTAGAGGATTCCTAGGATTTATTTGAGAATATTGAGGATCTAAACCAGAATTGGTTGCAGAACCTTTTTTATATATTTTTAAGATTTGAAGGCAGTAGGAGACCATATTCTTAGAAAATTAGAGTAAAGTGGAGAGATCCAAGCACAGAGAGGGTTCTATTGAAGAGAAAAAGTGTCGTGTAAAGGTGCATTAGGTCAATGAGAGAATGTAACAAGTTTTTATTGTATATGCACAATTTATTTGATTAATGAGAAATCAAGTTCATTATGACTATTTTTCTCTCTCTTACGAGCTGAGTGATCTGTAATTGAACAAATCTTATTTCTGTGCAATAAATTGTTCTTTCATGAATTTTAATGGTTGTATAAGTCTTTTACTATGTAAAAAAGGACTTACTGTAGAATAAGTTGGGTAGAATCATTATGTGATTCCATTTCTTGAAGGTGGCTTGGAAAGAGTGTGCAAGATGTTGTAGAGAGCGTGATAATTCTAGATGATATCCAATAACAAGAAGAAATATTAGGAGGTATTTAACGTGTTGATATAGAGATGAAGGTACAGTAAGGTGAAAATCTATTAAGACATCAAATCTTAAGTTTTCCTCAAACCCTTAAGAATATTTCTGGAAGGAGAACCTTGGACGATGCAGATTAATTCACAAAGTCCAGAGCAAATATCAATGACCCACATTACTTCGCAAGATAAGATGGGAAAGTTGTGATGAGGACATGTTTCATCACGTGATTCTTGTGCATATTGCATAGATGATGCGATATGGGGGGGAAAAAACTTTGTAACTATAAAAGTGGTGTAGTGCGATAAGTATAAACTTGTGAAGTGCTAACGAGTTTATATGTGCGACAAGTCGAAGAGCCAATGGGTTAAATTCCATGACATGCAATAAAATACGGGTTGCGAATTGCGATATAATAAAATTGCCGATATGTGAAGTCTTATGTTTGCTAATATGTGAAATCAGTACAGTTTTGGAGCCGCAATTCCAAAAGAAAAGATATGCGATGCCATATATAGAGAGATTCATTAGGTAAGGTGAATAGTCACGGATGAGTGGCAAATAGGAAAAAGTTAAGAATAATTCATAAAGGGTAAAAGAATATGTATGATTTTTTGAACCAAAAAATCAATTTTAAAATAAGCTTCTTTAAGGGAATTAAAGGATTATATACAAAGTATATAGTGGGTGTATGAAATAAAGGGTTCAATTGTAAACGCAATGAGATATTAGAGGAAAACCCATTTGATTGGTGGTTAATGGAGAAATATGTACTCATAAAGGACTAAAGTGGGTAACAAGTAGGGTTAGCTTGCTGACCCTGCATCAAAAACGCATAATCAACATCAAAAATTGTTCAAATATTTGTTTGATAGAAGTTTAGTAAATAATAAAAATTTTGAAATTGGTGACTTAGTTCTGAAATGGGATAAATTCCATGAAGAAAAAGAAAAAAACACAAAGCTTCAAGTACCATGGCTCAGCCCATTTTAGATCATTGAGAAACTAGGCCCATCAACCTTTACCCTTGAAAAATTACAAGGAAAGAGTGGTGCTCTTACTGTTAATGGGCTAGTTTTAAGGAAACATTTTTCTTGAAAATATTTGTTCTGTTGTAAATATGTAAATAATAATATGTAAATATCAATTTATTTATCTTAATGGTCTTGGGTAATACTCTAATAACTTCATATTGGGATCTCTCATCATTAACATGAAGTTTGATTAATTAAACAAGAATTTATTAAGATAAAATTATAGCAATGAAGTTTAGTATTGAATTTATTATAACCTCTAAAAATATTCATATCCATTATTTTGTAAATATTTTATCACTTGAAACAATAAAATAGATCATTATCCTTTCATCAGTCATAAAAATCATCTTATGACTTTAATTGTCATCCAAAAACTTGTAAGAATTAATTTTACCTCGCCATTCAGTCATTTTACAATTCTAGAGTGTAATTCAAAGATATCTAAAACTTGAAAGATAAGGGGCCTCATCAAGAGTTGACTTATCATGATCATAAGGAACTAATGATATTTAAATTATTGCAACTAGTCACCAAGCTAGGATAATGGCTTATGGCCTCATAACTGTAATACACTAGGTCTCATCATGAGTCTAATTGTTCAATTTCATTATAACTTGTGAATGGAATTGTTATTATCTGGCCACCAAACTAGGGAAATGGATTTCAGGAAACTTAGAATAAAAAATGAATGAAAAAATAATATCTCCAAAGAATTACTATAAGTGGATAGGATACTGATATTATTTCGTTAAATGGTAACCCTGTTGAGGCTAAGGATGCATGTTGGCAACAATGGCTCTACGAGTGACAAGTAAGTCAATATTACTGCTTGTTACGCAACCATCTCACAAAATAGAAGAAAAGATAGAACCATGACTTAAAAATTATCCACTTCAAGGGAGAAACCTTCTTTACATTACATAAATGAACAATTCCTTTATGATACAAATGAAAAAACATACTTTCGATATATATGGGATCCTAAGGGGTCACAATATAATCTGAGTCTACATAAAAATAATAATGTAAGGGCACAACAATAACAATATTGGGCTTCTATGGGTCACAATTATAACAATATGGGGACTACATGGGAACAACATTAACAATAAGGGGGCTACACTAACAATAACAATAAGGGACTAAACTGGTATTATACGGACCTAATATGTCCCTTTCCTTCAAGAAGGTGTTTTCCTCAATGCTTGAGTAGTTATGGATGATTCTTTATAAAATTCTTATCCTCCCATGTGGAATCTTCAGCAGGTAAGATCTTCCACTTGATGAGATACTCTGAAATTGATCGATATTGTAGATATCGATTTCTTATTTCCGTGACTGCTTCATGTTCCAACACAATTTTTCCTTCCTCATCAAGTTTTGGAAATATTGTTTGAAATCATATTTTTCCACCTATAACCTTCTTTAAGCATGAAACATGGAAAACTGGGTGCACTCAAGAAGATGCAGGAAGCTCAAATTTGTATGCCATAGTACTAGTCTTTTGCAACACCTTGTGAGGACCATAGTACTTTGGTGGTAATTTATTATCCTTCTTAGCTTGCTTGAGGGAAATATTTTTGTATAGTTGTAGCTATAAAAGTACCTAGTCGCTTACTTCAAAACTTCTTTCCCTGCAATGTTTATTTTCCAGTTGTTTCATTCAATTTTGCGCAAAAGTTTGGGTATCCTTTAACATTTGGATAATTTTTTGTTGATGCTCGATGTGATCTTCCACTACTTAAAACTTAGAATTTTCTCTTAAAAATGATGTGATGGACAGTGGATGATATCTATAAAGTACCATAAATGGGGTCATTTTTGCTACAGTGTGGAAGGAAGTGTTATACCACCATTCATCCATCGATAAGAACTTGACCCATTGTGTTTGTTTATTAGATATAAAGCAATGAAGATATCCTTCCAAATATTTGTTCACTATCTTAGTTTTCCCATCATATTAAGGATGATAAGATGAGTTTTATAGGTCAATTTTGGCACCATTCCCAATGACCTGGTTAACTGGGCATCATCTCCAGGACCAATAACTAAGGGTCTATCATTCCCTATCATTTCAAGTTGCTACATGCCCTAAGAAAGGAACAAGACAAATCAAACAAGACTTTCATCAAGCAAAGGTTTTGAAGGTTTGAAGCCTATTATATAAAATATGAGAGCTCACCAACGAAGCCTCTAAAGGGGCTAATTGCATTACATATGCGGGTAGCCCCATGCAAGGCTTCTCTACAAAGCACTTGCCAACATTCATAGGTGCGTTGGTCACATTGGGAGCGAAATTCTCATCGTTCCGAAATCTCCATTTGGCCAGTGCCTTCTAGAAGAGTTTGCATGTGTCAAGCTACGAATCCAAGTGTCCATTTGAAATCTACAAGATTGGGAACATGGCTTACCTATTATTTGAAAGTCATTGATTGCGAAACAACCTTCAACTTCTCTATAAATTGAGCACAAATTTGAGTGCTTGGAAAGGAAGAATTTGAGTAGAAATATAGTGGTGAATTTTCATTTGAGAGTTATATTTGTGTAGCTACTGCTGGATAGATTTATATTGTGATGAGGCTGGGGAATGTTGCTGGAAGGGTCACTTCAAATCAATCACTTGGTTGTAACCTCTCCTTCTATCATTAATAAAGAGTACAACTTTTTTTTCCCTATATGCATCTGTATTGGCTTTGATTTTCCATATGGCAAGATCTTAGTTGATGTATATGGTTTATGCTTTACTAATTTAGAAAACTAACTTGCATATACATCTGTATTATTGCTATCTTCTATTGTTTAGTGTTCATTCTTGCAGGAAGCATTTTGCACAAACTACTTGAATTTGAAGCTGCAATGGAAGTAATAGAAGGAGCCATTTAGAAGTGCTTGGATCACAGGTAAGCCTCTAAAACATTCTGTGTGTATGTTCTTAGTTAGGATAAATAGTCATATAGTCTTTAATCTATTGTTGTAGACTAGCACCTGTCTAGGGAAGCATTTTTTATCTGTAATTCACAATTTTGGCCCAACAAATTGGCGACTCCACTAGGGAGAATTTATCTTAGTTATAGGTGTTTAAGCCTTTTCTTATCCACCCAGTAGTTGTTACTCATAAAGATTAAATTTTTTCAAAGCCAAATTTTCAAAGAAAGTGAGTTAAACAGTAGTATTTTTCCTTATACACTATGCCAAATGCACCCTTAGACAGGACACAGTGCTTTGTAGAGCACTGTCTCCCTTTCAAGCCTGCGTTGCAGAGCATTGTCTCCCCTTAGAGACTACATTGAGTCTTGAAACTATCCAGATTCCTTTGAATTTTCATTTGCAATTTGATTTAGTTTGTTTTTTGTTGTGTTTTGAAAAGTTTGATCCTCATATTGACCAATGAATCTATATACTTGTTCCTCCTTTGACTGCAATTTCTTCAATGTTTGTTTAAAAAGGTTTTATTTATCACTAACAAGTTGCTTTCAAAGTATTTTTTATGGTTGCATTAAGAATCATTCGCTTTTGAAATAGGAAATTGTCGTAAATTCTTCATTTCCTTTATAGGTGAAATTGTTGTTAAAATCCTCATTTTTACTTCAAAAGAGAAATGTTGTTTGTATTCTTCATTTCTCAAAAGTAAAAGGAATTTGAATTATTGATTTAGTGCACCTAGTTCCTTTTATGCATTCATAACATTAAAGAAACTGAAAAGAAAAACTTGCATTTGCATGTAGAAATTCTGTGTTTTGCAAAAGGAACATTAGGAAATCTGTATTTAGTTTGTGCTCATTTAGTTGTTTACTCACAAATTGTTTGCTCTTTCCCCTTAGTAGCTAGGTTTTTCATTGATGAAACTAAAAGTGAAAGATAGTTTATCATTATTAGTTTGCATTTTAGGAATTTCATACACATCGTCACGGTGAACCTTTGAAAGGAAAATTGTGAAGAAATATCAACATAAAATTAATCTCAACTTACCTAACAAAGCATTGGAACTATAGCGATAAAATTTAGAAGGTCTAGGCTAGCGATGTGTTCCGATGTCGTAAAACATAGTAGTTGTCATTAACTTGTCTGTGATACATTCCGAGTGTAAGACCTCACTCCACGTACGTAATTATATCGTAGCTCGTCCATGTACTTTCGGATATATCGAGCACTGTTACAATACGATAAGTATAAAGGGGTGCTCTCACTGTGAATTTTTTCATCAGATAGCACTAATACAAAATTGGGCCTCCATGTACCTTCAGGTATATTTGGGAGGACAAATTTTATGTGTTATCCATCCATAGTGAATCGAGTCGACCGCCTTGTAAATTGTGATACACCGAACACAGCATTCGGGGAGATTGCCTGCCCATACTCCTTGGGTCGCCAGGAGGTATTCTGTAGTTCATAGTTTCTTGGTAAACCCTGTTGCCTAGCATTACCCTTTTATTTTGTTTATTTGTATTTGGTTAAAATAAATCAGTAATCATGGAAGAAAAAAATCCTTTCCCCATCGTTCACATAGATTATCTTTAAAACAACCTTTACCACCAGAATTTACTTCTGGTAGGCGAAGGAAATCATGATCTGTTGAATCAAGTACAATCCATACCTTTGGTGAAACATCATTTTCCAATAAACCAGGGTTAGCTCAAATTGTTTCTACACATCCCGGTTCATCTACTATTGTCGAAACAAAGTCTTCACAGCTACCTGTGGTCACAATCCATCCAATCAGTGAAACCATACCTCCTGGACCCGACGTTGTTCAATCACAAATTGATCCAGATCATGTCTCTTCTTTTCCAGAACATCTAAATCTAGAATTTGAACAACCAGAAGTTGTTCCTACCTTGGTCATCCGACAAATTTCTGTAGCCATTAAAACTCCTATATCACACAGTCACCCACCTGAAAATCTTTTGGGCTAGACGGTGAAATAATTCCACCTGGTTTAATTGTGATTGAAGAAATCTTGTAAGACGATACACCTTTAACTTCAACCCATTTTGGGGGGGACCTTTACCTGTACGAGTCTTTTCCTCAATCGTTTCCATCTGCTTTTGTTGATCCTATTCCCATTCAATCTCTCATCGATTTTAAAGGATATAAATTTGGTCAAAAAACCATGCCTAAACCAACATCTTCGATTGGGACAGTTGTTCCAATTACATCAGCTCCTACCATCGCTACTCTATCGATTTTCACAACTTCACCAGAGTCATATTTTCATGGTGGCCCTGTGGTCCCAATAGGTTACAAATCATTATCTGGCACTTTCTCTGGTGCATATTCAAGACCATGGTCTTTACCAATGTCATCATATGGTATTTTAATTGGTAATCCTATCATCAGTACTGAACGGCTTGATTCATTATACACATCATTAGGGAAATATCAAGCCGGTCCTTCTGGGTCAATTCCTTCGAGTACCATATCAAGTGGACTCCCAGCATTTGGAGAGAATTATTTTCCATCTTATTATTCTCATCATGCTAGGGGGCAACATTTGGTCACCCAATATGACAACACTTAGTCATTTTTTGTTCAGCCTAATGTTGAATTGAATGTTTGTCAATGGTAGTCGACTTTTCCTATCTAACCACAAACGGTTGTACACTTGTATCAACCGGTTCAACCGATTACATCCACTTCATTACCACTTATTAATACATCTTTACCCCTATTAAAGAATCAAAATATTCTACATCAACCTTATCAAAGGGGTCCTTCAACTCAATATCATCAAATGTTGGGTCCGCAGACTCCAAATCCTTTCTTTAATTTACAACAACCTGTATCAAGAATCATTTAATCACAAGCTGGTATACCATTTTATGGAATGTCACAACTGCAACTAGGTTATACATATCAACTGAATCCAAGTTATCCTAATTTTGGTTATAAAATTGGTGGACAGACCCCTTGGAAACCTTAAGTGCAAATGCCTCAAACTTCATTTCAAGAAGTATCATATCCAGGTTTTGGTCAATAGAATCCTCAAGCGTTTTCTATGAAAAACAACCCCTATCTGGGTTACCAACAACATATTCCTTATGCTAGTGCTCAAAGGCCTGTTTCTCAAGAAATTCCATCATACCCTAGTTATGCTAAAACTGACCTTAATAGACAGTTGCCTTTTGTTGCAAATTTAGAATTGCCAGATTTAAATCGGTTAACCAATGATCTTATCAACTATGCTCCTTGGTGGCTGATGATACCTCATAAATTACCCTCTGATATTCCTAAATTCAATGGAAACCTTGGAGAAGATCCGTCAACTCGTGTCATGACTTATCATTTATGGTGTTCATCAAACTCCTTGAATGATGATTCTGTTCGACTACACCTTTTCTAGCGTACACTCACAGGTCTGGCTACTAAAGGGTACATTGAGTTACCTAGAGCTTCTTTTGACAGTTTCACTACCCTAGCTACTGTCGTTTTGACCCATTTCCCATTACCTATCAGATACAAAATTGGAACGGAACTCATAACCAAATTAAAACAGACTATTTCTACTCACATCTCTGATCATATTCATGAGTGGCATCGTTGTCGACGAATGGTTAAGACATTTGTTCTGGATCAACTACTTGCTGAATGGTTCATTAAGTCCTTGTTACCATCTATAAATGAGGATGTGGCTAAGGGTGGCGTCATCACAAAAGAGCAATTTATCACTCGTGCCCAATATTTAGAATTGATTTATACTCAGTCTGGCACGCTCTATGAAAAAATTCCTAATGTGTCACGATCTAATTTCAATGTTCCTCTTCAATTAAAAGACTCTCATGCTAGAGATGGCTTGATAGGCACTGCAAACACACACCACACTACTACATCTGATCCTACTCCTACTTCTAAAATTAATGTCATGTCATTTTACAAAGGCAAAGGTGAAAAGTAACCAGGAAGTAAGAAAAAGGGGAAATCAAAGAAAAATAAAAATTCTAACCCGCAGGAAAGATCATCCGATCAGCCATATAGATGTCGGAAACCTCATTATCCATGCATAATATATAACGAGGAACACTTTGTTAGGGATTTTCCTCACCATGTTGAAGTCTCAAAAATCATCAAGCCTTCCCATGCCTCAGCTGTGTTGACAGAGCCATTTCCAAATTCGGACACTAATTTGGTTACTACGGATCCAACTCCTAGTTCCCAAGTGTTAATGTTATATGTCAAAAAACCCTCAACAGATATTTTGGTGTCAATGTGTAATAAATATTATGGTATTCAAGCCACTGATCTACCTACTACCTCGACTACAAATTCGTCTGCAGAATCAATACCACCTACTGTTATTCCCAAATTGACAATTAAGCCACCAAATGGAGTAATTCATAAATCAACATATAATCCTCGAGCAAGAGCTACAAAATTTTTTAATATAGTTGAATATTTGGCTCAATCCCCTTCAGCTATGTCTGCTCTTGAGGTATTACAAAATTGTCCCTCCCAGAAATAGGCTTTATTGTTGGCCATTGGTGGAATTGATCTGATTGATTCTAATCTTTTCGTCTTTAATCATACGGGCTATGTTCCGCAACTACCAGTAGAATTAATATTCTCTATAAAAGTATATGTTCTCAATCACCTTGTTCATCATACTATTATTGATGAGGGAGCATCTACATGTATTATGTCTTTAAATTGCTGGAAGTCACTTGGCTCAGCACGCTTATCAAAATCATCAACGGTGTTGAAGGATTTTGATGGAATAACATATAAAAGTTGTGGTATTATCAATAACCTGCATGTTGAACTAGGGGGTAAAACAGTGAATGTTGATGCCGAGGTCGTTGACGGACCCCTTGACTATAATATTTTACTTGGAATGCCATGGGTATATGTGATGACTGCAATTGTTTATACATACTTTAGAATGATTTCCTTTCCACATAAAGGTACAATCACAGTCATTAATCAACTATCCTTCTTAGCCTCTACTTTTCATGTAACTCGAAGTGTTCCATTTATTCGCATACCCCAACTAGAATTTAGAACATTGGTGAGGACTCTTAAAGGATTCCACTCTCATGGGAACCTTTGCATTACTACCACCTACGATGTAAACATAAATTGTAAGTATAGAGACCTGCTACATGATCTCTTCCACTCTATCTGGCTTAAGGGAGAGTATGGGTGATTCTGATATTTCTACGTTGGATGATTTTTTACCGCCTAGCCATATTGAGCTAGAATATCAATCAATCTATTTGGCTTGGGTGGAAAATCCGAAATCAATGTTGTTGAGTGTTTGGGTTGATCGTTCCTTAGATTTTGGTACTCCATCTGATCCATTTTCCTCAATGTTTTTGACAGATGAAAATATTTTTGAAGCTATGATGTCATAAGGAGAACCATGGGAATATTATCATCATCGTTCCCATCTTCCTGATTATGAAGAAAACTATCTTAGTAAACTATATCACCCATCAATCAAAAATTTATTTTTGAATTCTTTACCAATTATGTAATCGATTCTAAGCAAAATTTATCAAATATTGAAGAAACTATTTCTATTGATATTTCGACCAAACTTGGCATTGTAGAAAATATTCATGTTGGTGTATCTTGTTCTCCATCGGAACTTGAATTAGATCGCTCTCTATTTCATGAATTTCCTGATGTATTTTTTTGGTCTTACGAAGAAATGCTAGGCATAGATACTAGTATAGTTGAACACACTATTAATATTTATCTTGATGTCAAACCAGTGCGCCAACAGCTTCATCTTGTTCATCCAAATAAAGTCGCTTCCGTGAAAGCATAAGTTGAGCAAAATTTTGCGTGTTGGTTTTATTTACCCTATTCCGCTAAATGAGTGGGTTTCCAATATCGTTCTTATTATGAAAAAATAAGGAACCATTAGAGTGTGTGTCGATTATCGGGATGTTAATCATGCTTGTCCAAAAGAAAGCTATTCTACTCCCTTTATCGACTAGATTATTGAAGATTGTGTTGAATACGAAATATTTTTGTTCATGGATGGATTTTCCGGCTACAATAAAATCAATATCCACCCAGATGATCAACATAAGACATCATTCATTTGTCCCTGGGGAACATTCGCTTATAAAAAACTTTCTTTTGGTTTAAAGAATGCTGGCGAAAATTTTCAGAGAGAAATGGACTATGGTTTCAACGACATCAAGCACATTGTTCAACCATTTCTAGATGATTTACCAGAGCATTCACGAAATCATACTGATCACCTAATGCATTTGAGAGCCATTTTCTTATGTTGCTGACACTACAAAATATGCCTCAATCTACATAAATGTGTGTTTCTTGTTGGTTTTGGTCGATTGCTTGGATTCGTAGTCTCAAAAGAAGGAATTTTAATAGACCCATTGAAGGTTTAGGCCATTCTTGATTTTCCTGCACCATAAAATTTACTTCAGATACAGAAACTTCAAGGAAAGGCTAACTTCCTGAGAAGTTTCATTCAAAACTACGTCAAAATGGCTAAAGGATTTACTCTACTATTGAAAAAGGAAGTTCCCTTCCATTGGGACCAATTTGCGCAAGCTTCTTTTAATGTTGTCAAGGATAATCTTGTCCGAGCGTCATTAATGTATCCTCCTCATTATCAAAATTATTATTTCCTATATATTGTCATGGCTGAAATGACCATTGCTATGATATTGGTCCAAGTAGAAGATGAAATTGAACATCCGATCTATTATCTGAGTCGTAATATCAATGATACGAAAGTTAAGTACTCATATGTAGAAAAGCTATCCTTGGCAGTTGTTCAAGCTATCCAAAGATTTCACCATTATATCCTGCTCTAAAAAAAAACTATCATTTCGATTGCAAACCCATGACTTATATCTTATCACGTCAATTTATAGGGGGGAAATATTCAAAATGGATTGTCATTTTGCAGGAATTTTATTTAGAATTCATAAAATCCATGTCAAAGAAGTTTTTAGTTTTGGCCGAGCTTCTATGTGACCATCCCTCTGATAGTACTACAATTAAGTCGGAACCATCAATTGCAGACGAGTCTCTGTTTCCGATTGGATCATCTGATCCTTGGTATGGGGATTTCATCATTTATCTCCAAATCCAAAAATTTTGACCTAATACCTCTCGCTCTGAACACTAATGTATTCGATACCAAGCCAAATATTATCTGATCGTCGGCGATACACTTTATCATCGTAGTGTCGATACCATTTTAAGGAGGTACCTCACTCATGAAGAGGCTGAAAAAGAGTTAAGTTATTGTCATGTTGGGGCTTGTGGCAGACATTTAGCTGGATATGCTACCGTGCAGAAGATACTCTGCGCCGGTTACTTTTGGCCTACTATTTTTTGAGATTGTATCCTCGCAGTCAGAAGTTGTCATGCATGCCAGATTTTTTATCGTAAGATCCGCAAACCGCCAGCGCTAATGTATCTTGTTGTCTCTGTGGGACCATTTACGAAATGGGGTATTGACTTCATGACCTGTAACACTCATTCGTCCGAAGGGGCATGGTTATATTATTGTCGTAGCCGACTATTTTACCAAATGGACCAAATCGATGCCTGCATTCAACAACACAAGACAAACAACTACATTGTTTTTATTTAATCATGTTATTGCACGGTTTGGGGTCCCACAGGCTATATTTATGGATCATGCAAAGAATTTTCACAACCACATGATGTCTGAATTGACTGCCTAGTTAGGATTGTCGCATGATAATTCTACTCCTTATTATCCACAATGAAATGGACAAGTTGAGGCTATTAACAAAATTCTTAACCGAATGCTTCAACAAATGATAGGAGTTCGTAAAAGAAGCTGGCATTTGATCCTGTAATCCACCTTGTGGGCGTATAAAACCTTAGTAAGAAACACGACTGGATTTACTTCTTTTCAATTGGTGTATGTTATGGAAGCTATCTTACCAATCCAATGCAAAATATCATCGTTAAAATTCGCAATAGACTTGTTACCTGACACCTCAAAAGAAGAAGCGCATCTCGTTAACCTCATCCATTTTGATGAAATGCGCCGTGAAGCCCAATTGGCCAATGAATCGCATAAGCGATGTATAAAGGCGTAATATGACAAAAATGTCCAGCCTCACATCTACTCAGAGGGAAACTTGGTCCTTATTTATGATCAAGAAGATGATGTAATAGGTACACAGAAATTCGAGCCATTATGGCATGGCCCCTATATTGTCAAAAGATTTCTTGCTAAGGGTGCCTATGAGTTGGTTGATTACGATGGAATTCCATTGGCACAACCTAGAAATGGGTTGTATCTGAAACGTTACTATGCTTAATCATGAGCGTGGTAATTTTTTTTATTATATTCTATAGATTTTTTTGATTTGTATTCACTATCTTAATTTTTTTTAATAGTTTTCTTGACATTAGTAATCGACTTTACATTTCATTGCAGATGTCTGAACCTTTGAAACCATTTATTGGATATGCTGATGGTGGTAGTCGTAGTACACAGAATCTATCCTCTACAGTGTGGACCATTTTCGCTCTGAACAGAGAGTTAGTGATTTTTCAAGGGATTCATATTGGTAGATTGACGAACAATATCACTGAGTATAACGCGTTGATCGAAATTCTCTCTGATGCCATTCCATTTGGTATTAACCGCATAATCATAAGGTTAGACTAAAAAATTGTGGTATTACAACTCACTAGTGTTTATATTGTCAGAAATACAACACTTCTTAGATTGTTCCAAAGAGTTCGACTTTTGGAAAGACCTTTTGATGTTATTCAATATCAACACATTTCTAGAAATTTGAACACATTGAATGATTCCTTAGCTAATCAAGTTTTAGACAGACATTTAAAACATATGTAAAGAAAACATTCACATTGTTGAATAGGATTGCATAATAAACATAGGAAAAACTCTGAAATCATATAGATAGATAGTTATAGGTTTTGACAAAAAAAATTCCCAAGACACATTGGTCATATGACCTCAAAATGTATGCAAAATGTTACAAGTAAACTGGTGGTGCTCATGGTAACATGGTATAGATCTAGCAATCCTACGGAGTAACCGCATCCAATAGTTAGGAACCCCAATAGTGTGTCACTACAGTCGCATGGGTAACTCTTCGATACGGTAATCTGAAATCCTGAAGGTCAATCCCTCTATGTGCTACTAAAGCTCAACTAGAGTCTCAGCCATATCAAGGTCCTGAAGGACTACTCTCTCGACAACCCTCTCTACTGGCGCATCTGCTTCGCGCTCTGGTTCCTCTACTGGTTGAACACGACCAATATCTGCATTACATCAAAAATTTAGTTTAGTCTTGGGAAAACATCAAAATAAAAAAAAAATTGTATAAACCTTGGGAAACTAAAAAAACATGGTCAAAACATTTTTACCCATTGCACCCCGTTGAGCGCCTTCTGGTAATACTAAATTTGGATCTCAAAAATCAATGCCTGCGTATGCGTATTCATCGATGGAAATTATCTATAGTTGGAACCAGGTGAAGAATGTAGTAGAGAACACAACAGTCAATTTTCCTGCATGCCGACCCATGAGTTATACCAATCTCTGCATCCAAGGATCTCTAGGACTAGTTATATCTAGTGTCACATGATGTGGCACTAGAAAATTTGGCGGAAATTCCGACGGCCAATTCGTCGCTATTCTGACACATAGTCGTCGCAAGAGCGATAGTTTGAGGGCAGGAAAAACATGGTTTACCATGCCGTCGCAGTTCCGATGCAATTAAAAAGTGTCGCACTATTGACACCTTTTCCGTCGCTTCCAAACAAGCATCACTCTTCTGACGTTTCCCAGTCTGTCGCACTTCTGACCTTTGTAAACTGTCGCACTTTCAACGAAATGTGGTTTGACGTTTTGAACGTCGCTCTTCCGACGTTTGTAAACTGTCACAATTACGACAAAATGTGGTCTGAATTTTTGAACGTCGCTCTTCCAACGTTTGTAAACTATTGCAATTCCAACGCAATGTGGTCCGACATTTTGGACGTCGCTCTTCCGAGGATTGTAAACTGTCACAATTCTGACAAAATGTGGCCCGAAGTTTTGGACGTCGCGCTTCCGAAATTTGTAAATGGTCGCAATTCCGACGAAATGTGGTCCGACGTTTTGAACGTCGCTTTTCTGACGTTTTTATACTGCCGCTCTTCTGACATTTCTAATCTGTCGCAATTTCGACGCTTACAAGGCGTTGATATAGTGATGGAAGGTTCAATTTTAAAAAAATAAATGAAACTTTAAAGGAGGAAAAACATTGTTTTGAATATATTATATGAAGTAAAACATTCCATGAAGTCATTACATTTTCACATCTGAATATTGGAACCCAAATATCCATTCAGAAAAGTGGAAGTCCCACCCCAGACAATGATAGAAAAATACCCCATGTCACATATAGGGACATGATATAAAACCCAGTAATGGTCCACATGGAGATTATCGAAAATCTGAGAAAGCATCCAAATATGCCCGAGGCATCTATACGAAAGTGATATAGCAGTATGTAGAATAGTAAAGCAACAGATAGAGTACCGACATCCATTGTTCCAAATACAAATTAAAGTACCCAAAATCCTTTAACAGAGAAAAACGCTAATCATGTGAGGAGTGTGATATTTCCAAAATATAAAAAGACCATGAGACCATATCAACAAACCAGCAACATAGACCAGCATCGCTAGTTTTAAAGGCAGAGTGATAAACATTAATCATTTTTTTTTCACAAGAGAAAAAAAGTTGTTTTGAATATATTATATGAAGTAAAATAGTCCATGAAGTCATTACATTTTCACATCTAAATATTGGAACCCAAATATCCATCTAGAAAAGTGGAAGTCCCACCCCAGACAATGACAGAAAAATACCCCATGTCACATATAGGGACTTGATATAAAACCGAGTAACGGTCCACATGGAGATTATCGACAAATCTGAGAAAGCATCCAAATATGCCCGAGGCATCTATAAGAAAGTGAAATAGAGTATGTAGAATAGTAAAACAACAGATAGAGTACCGACGTCCACTGTTCCAAATACAAATTAAAGTACCCAAAATCCTTGAACAGAGAAAAATGCTAATCATGTGAGGAGTGTGATATGTCTAAAATATAAAAAGACCATGAGACCATATCAATAAACCAGCAACATAGACCAGCATTGCTAGTTTTGAAGGCAGCGTGATAAAAATTAATCATTTTTTTTTCACAAGATAAAAAACGTTGTTTTGAATATATTATATGAAGTAAAACAGTCCATGAAGTCATTACATTTTCACATATGAAGATTGGAACCCAAATATCCATCCAGAAAAGTGGAAGTCCCACACCAGACACTGATAGAAAAATACCCCATGTCACATACAAGGACTTGATATAAAACCCAGTAACGGTCCACATGGAGATTATCGACAATCTGAGAAAGCATCCAAATATGCCCGAGGAATCTATAAGAAAGTGAAATAGCAGTATGTAGAATAGTAAAGCAACAGATAGAGTACCGACGTCCATTGTTCCAAATACAAATTAAAGTACCCAAAATCCTTGAACAGAGAAAACGCTAATCATGTGAGGAGTGTGATATGTCCAAAATATAAAAATACCATCAGACCATATCAATAAACCAGCAACATAGACCAGCATCGCTAGTTTTGAAGGCAGAGTGATAAACATTAATCATTTTTTTTTCACAAGATAAAAAATGATGTTTTGAATATATTATATGAAGTAAAACAGTCCATGAAATCATTACATTTTCACATCTGAAGATTGGAACCCAAATATCCATCCAGAAAAGTGGAAGTCCCACCCCAGACAGTGATAGAAAAATACCCCATGTCACATACGGGGACTTGATATAAAACCCAGTAACGGTCCACATGGAGATTATCGACAATCTGAGAAAGCATCCAAATATGCCCGAGGCATCTATAAGAAAGTGAAATAGCAGTATGTAGAATAGTAAAGCAACAGATAGAGTACCGACGTCCATTGTTCCAAATACAAATTAAAGTACCCAAAATCCTTGAGCAGAGAAAAACGCTAATCATGTGAGGAGTGTGATATGTCCAAAATATAAAAAGACCATCAGACCATATCAATAAACCAGCAACATAGACCAGCATCGCTAGTTTTGAAGGCAGAATGATAAACATTAATCATTTTTTTTTCAGAAGAGAAAAAATGTTATTTTGAATATATTATATGAAGTAAAACAGTCCATGAAGTCATTACATTTTCACATCTGAAGATTGGAACCCAAATATCCATCCAGAAAAGTGGAAGTCCCACCCTAGACAATGATAGAAAAATACCCCATGTCACATACAGGGACATGATATAAAACCCAGTAACGGTCCACATGGAGATTATTGACAAATCTGAGAAAGCATCCAAATATGCCTGGGGCATCTATAAAAAAGTGAAATAGCAGTATGTATAATAGTAAGGAAATAGATAGAGTACTGACATCCATTGTTCCAAATACAAATTAAATTACCCGAAATCCTTGAACAAAGAAAAACTCTAATCATGTGAGGAGTGTGATAACCATCTACAGAAACCTAGGCTCGCTTGTAAGATCAGGCTCGCTTGATTCCAAAATTGGTAACCATCTGTTGCATTCGAGATGTAAGGTTCAGGCTCTCTTGCTTCCATTAGTAGCCTGCTATAGCATCCACCGTGTTCATAGCAAAAATGTTCCTGTAGATATACAGAGAAAGAGTATAATACGTAGACCATATAAACATGGCTCTGTATTTCAAAAAACAGGTTTAAAATAGAAACAGGGCAACATTTTTTTTTCTAAGTAAAGTTAATCTATTAACAGTGGGAATAAAATTACACAGAATTCAAAATCATTGCCCAGAATCATGGCAAATTTGTCATCAAAAAATCAAAAAATTAAGAAGACTGCCCTCATATGGGGAAACCAGTCTTGAACGTTTAATTTACAGAATTCAAAAATATTACAAAAGTCCAGCACAATAAAATAATCTAAAAGCAGCCCAATTAAGTAGGCCGCGAAGCAAGAAAAAAAAATTAACCAAACTACTCCTCCGGCTCCTCGACGATTCGGCACCATCCTTCGGAAGGTCCAGGATCGCTAGGTGCTACCTCCACATTCATGCCACGGCTCCCCTCCTGAAGGCCCGAATGCTGGCCAGCTTTTTCCGAGCTCAGACCCACCGGACGGGTGCATTCTTCCTCCGTTTGGGCCTCCTCGCGGAAAACCATAGTGACTGAAGCTGTGATTCGTGGGCAGTTGAGAGAGAAATTAAAGGAAAATTGTGCAGTGCGCGTCGTGGGAGAAGGTGAACTAGCGGTGGGGAAACAAGGAGCAGGGGAATCCATACGGTGGCCAGATCCTACAACCCGACCCCGCCCACTCCTAGTATTTGGATAGCGACCTGCGTAATAATCACTGGACTGGCCGGAAGACAACTCGGTTGAGGGGCTGGAGGGAGCGCGCAGGAGTTGACCTCTAGTGCTCCCCCTGCGGCAACGCATCCTTTGACGCACGCGAGGCATGGGTGCAGTCTCACTAGCAGTGGGCACAAGAGGAGATGGAGAAGCATAATTCCAAGAAACAGAGGAAGACAGACAAGGACCAGACCGAGAGAAATGAAGATATGCAGCAAGGTCAACGTAGCAGTTCAGCTGGCCACTTCTCCTTCTCGTCACAGTGAGCAGGCAGTGTAACCCAGCAACCGGCTCGTCTGAAAAACCATAGCGAAATTCCATTTTATCAATGCAATGCAATCGAAGGACGCTCGTCATAATTAATCTCTGATCATTAATGAGAGCCGAAGGCCGGATCATATTGGAGCATGCAAAATCGCTAACGGGAGTGGAGGTCCGATCTTGAACAGTGTTAAAATTTAATGCGATTTGATGTGAAAACCTTGGAAATTAATTGAACAGCGTTAAATCTTAATGAGATTGATATGAAATCACCACATCCATGTCCCATTGCCTTAAACGCCATCGAATGCACCCGCAGCCGGGAGCAAGGCAAGTTTTTATTGAGGACACGTGGCAGAAATTGATTGGAGCGGATCTTTGTTTGGGCCGCTCGCGCAGTGGAAATCCGGACCCGAAAAAGATTAGGGCGAATTTGATAAGAAATTCATGTCACAACTCTCCCTCCATACGCCAGCCCAACTTCAGACCCGAAAAAGATTAGGGTGGAATTCATTTGGTTTTCACGTCACAAAATTGGCCGACGTCAGCAGGCTATTTCGGAACGCGAATTTGGTTTGAATTATGGTTTATCGCCGTTTGAAGTCCGACGGGCTCGACTTAAGAACAATTTTGTTTGATCCCATCTTATAAAATTTGTGTTGGTTTCTTTGATAATACACATATTTATAATAAATCATGGGAATACCACACTAAACATGTGGAAAATTTATATAAATTATTGAGAACAATCATTTTTATGTAAAAATATCCAAATGTGCTTTTGGGAAATAAGAATTCGAGTATTTGGTTCATATTTTTTTAAAGGAAGGAGTGAAGTTGGAGCCTCAAAAGATGCAAGCTATTAAAAAATGACCTATTCTTAAGAAAATCAAGGTTCCTAGAAGTTTTTTTAGACTTACATGATATTATTGATCATTTGTTAAGAATTATGCATGCATTTCAAGTCCACTCACATATCCCTTGAAGAAAATATCATTTATATGGAATGATGAGGCTACTTTGGAATTCTCTCTTTTAATGGATGCCATGTCTTCTACACCAACATCGGTTGCACCTACTTTTGGTAAAACATCATAGTAGAGTGTGAGGAACTAGGACAAGGAATTTACGTAGCATTAACATAATAAGGGATATCATTGGCTTTTAAAAGCAAGGAATTCAAAGAAAATATTTGGTGAAATCTACGTATGAAAAATAAATGGAAGCAATATTACATGAAATAAAAAATGGGGATAGTATATCATTGGGAGGTACTTTAAAGTCAAGATATACCATGATAGCATAAAGTATTTTTTGAAGCTATGGATTTCATTAGAAGATTAACAAAAATGAGGAGAAAAAATGAAAAGTTTTCATTTTGAGATAATCTGCAAAAAGGGTAAGGAAAATTTAGTACATTATGCTCTTTCTAAAATAGAAGAGGCCTCAAATTTATATCCAATTACATTTTCTATTCCTAGGTGGCTAGAAGAAGCTTGCCATAATGGAAAAATGACAATAGTACTAAACAAAAACTAAAATTTATAAAGTATGGGATGAACTCTATGGAGCATTGGGATTGAAAGAGAGATATACTTTAGTGCAAATGTAGAATATTTTTATGCATGCAAGCATATTTGAATAAACAAATATTAAGATATTCCCATGTCTCTCTGATGGTAGGACGCAGGGTTCCTTAAAACATCTCAAAGGATCAAAAAATATATTTTTGGAAGGAATGAAGAAAGATATTCAAAATTTTGTAAGAGAAGGTCAGGTTTGCATAATAAATAAAAGAGAGATAGTAAAATCTCTAGGATTACTTCAACCATTCCACATACATATTCAAAGACTAGAAGATATATCAATAGACTTTATTACAGGGTTACTGAAATATAAAGGTAAGTATTACATTTTTGTGGTCATTTATATAGACAAAATTTGTAGATTTTTTTTGTAGAGCTCAAAGTACATAAACAACAAGCCAAGTGGCAGAAGTGTCCGTGAAAGAAATTCATAGTCTTCATGGTTTTCCTAAAGTAATAGTAACAAGAAACTTTTGGAAATAATTATTTAATATGAGTGGAGAAACACTAGCTTCCATGAGTTCTACATATCAAACACAATCAAATGGTAAAAAAAAAATAGTTAACAAATGTTTTTAAGGTTATCTACAATGTTACTCTTTAGAAAAGCAACTTAGTATGCCATAATTAATAATCATTCCCTGTTCACTTTTGTTAATAGGTTTATGTCAGACGATGATGCAGGGGCATTAGGCACTAGCCAACAATGTAGGAGGTTTTTTCCACATGTTGTGGCTAGGAGGGTTCGAAAACATTTGAGTTGTAACAGCTAGGTGTCAATACCTCAGCTGACTGTATTACTTAGACTAGTTAGAGTTGTAGGAGTCTAACAGTTTCAGTTAGTTGAATTATTATAATTAGACCTTTTGATTTCTAGAACGGTCCTCTCGGAGGAACCGAAGAGCCATATGTTATGTATATAAATTGTAATTCCTCGGATGAATAAAAGTAGAGAGGGAAGAGGAGAGTAGAGAGGGGATTTCTACAATAAACCTTTGTGTGTGAACAATTGTTTCCAGTTAAATGATTTCCAAGCTTAGTTTCCATTGAATTATCTCGAACTGCTAATTGTGAAGAATTGTTTAATTGTGAGGTGATTAGGTACTGATAATTCCATTCTTCTGTCTTTGAATTCTTGTAAATCGTTGGATAACCCTGTGAACTCACCCCACCCGAAGGCGAGGTCTGTGTAGAGAACCGGGGTCGTGAACACTGTTCAAATATAAAAATACCGCTTAATAAAGAGACAAAATTTTTGTGCTTTCGGAACCTGACCTGAGGATTGGACATGAGTTAACAAACAAAAGGATAGCAGAACCAGACTTGCACCCGTGGTCAAGCCCTGTACCAAAACCACTAGCGGAATCACAAAAGCGGGTTGCCCATATCGCACCGCTTTTGCAGAGTAGGCGGTATTTCCTATTCGCGAGCAATTCCATAGGGAATGCAACACGTGGCGAAGTGACTCCCAAAAAACCACCTTTTGACCCGCACCATCGCACGTTAAAGCCTGACGTTGGAAGCCGAGCGAAATTGCCAAGAGTCGTTGATTTGGAGAAGGGCCATCGGACGGTGGTCGCACGTTGAACTTGCCTGGAGGTTAACTAAGGTGTGCGGAGGATAGCCATGTACGATACGAGTGTTTGATTGGTTATTGATATATATAGGTGGGGCTGGAGTATAATGAAATTGTTTAATTAAACGATTGGCAGATAATTAGTGTAAGTCTGGAGCGTGATTTTTGTAAGGTTGGGTGGTGAAATATAGAGCCGAAAGTTCATTACAAGTTATTTATTTAAAAAGAAACGTGGAGTATAAATACAAAGTGTTGAAAGTTAAACATTGGTTATAAGGCTTGGACATAATATAAAGTCAGGAAAATAAATTAAAGTCCAAGCATTGTGGATAGTATTTATTTATCAAATTCTACGAATTTGATAAATAAACCCGAAGAAAGAAGAAGTCAATTAAGACTCAGGCTGGAGGAAAAGAACGGGGTAAACCAAGGGAAAATGCTGATAGAGCGATTGTAGACACACCAGCTCTCCTTAGGGGTCCAATTTCAGTTTTGTTGCGTCACACGATGATCTCTCTTCTCTAGCATTTACTTGTATTGAAGATCACTATTCTAGGAATAAGGATTTATTTTCTCCAAAAATAACCCTAGCCAAACATTGACAATGCATCAAGGATATCTTTCTATGCTTCATAAGTACATATGTTCTACTTCTAAACTATGTCTTGGAAGTGGTTGTTTTGCTGGAAATTATTCACCAGTTGGTTTCATACCAAAGTCTTTTTCACATTTTCAGTATCCAATACATGAAAAAGATAATGGTTTAAAACAACATAAATATTTGAAATTTTGCAAGAATTGTCTGGCACACTTTGAATATGAATTTTGAAGTCAAGTGCATGATCTTGTATAGGATCAAGTGTCATTTTGAATACCAAATGTTTCACAAGAAACTTCTCAACATGCTACCCTGCAGTAAGGATTAAATGACAATATTGCATCAACTATTTCCATAATAAAAGTGCACCTCGGCCATAAGACTAAACAACTACAAATGTTGTAGATCTAACAAGACCACACAATCAAATGTATTCCACAAGGCCAATACTATATGAAAAATGGAAAGGAGTTTGCAACCAAAAATATCTTAGGCAACTAATTCAATTAGATACACCAAACCATCAGCAAAAAGGAAAAACAGCCTACTTGGCCCCAATATTTTCAACTGGGTCCTCTAATTGAACCAATAAAAAGGCCAAAACCATAGCATTGAGATACATTTCATTACACTGTCAATAACAATAAAATTTGACTCAGCCATAACCCTTTCCTTTTATTGTTGTGAAAATATTTATGCATTACTCTATTGTGGCTAGTCCATAGGCCAAGTAGACCACTAGGTAACAAATATGTTTCCTTTCACCTTTGAGTTTTCAAATTATGCCTACCAAATCTAAGACATTTAAGAAAGGGGAACTAATACAACGTTAAAAAGAAAACCAGAGCACACATCTACAAATTACCTCCTTAGCTACTATCACACCATCATTAACTATTTTCGGAGAACCATGCTTGCTCTCCAAGACAACATTTTTCCCTTCGCCCCAAGGGTGACTCCAACAAGATTAGCAAGTTTGTTCACACCGCCTGCAAGACAAATTGACAATGCTTTCAGTAAGTGTGCAATTGAATGCCAGACCATATGCCAAAAAAACCCTCCATGAAAAATTAAAATAACACATTAAAATCAAATATAAGTGGACAAGGAAAGATCCACCGCAGTGAAGTTTCACGTGCAGGTGACCTTCCTTTAAACATAATTTTTTCTCTGACCTACAATTTTTTTGTCACCGAGCCATCCTTGTTGAAGTACAACTCATTTTCCATAGCTCTTGTATTAACTACCTTCTCTATGTTGCGTAAGCTCAGATTCCCTCTTCTGCTTGAGCGATTAAAGGAAATGGGTGAAAAAACTGAAAGAGAAGACAATTGTCTGCCATAATTATCAAACATTGCACCCAACTTCTTCCCCTTTCCATTGTTACCCAATGAGGTAGATGTGGCAATTGTTGTCATACTGCCCAAAGCAGAGGCCATCTTCTCTTATCTTGAATATAGAATTACAAGATCTTCATATTAGTATGAACCTTAAAAAACATGACTCCCATTGCTAAAAACCACTTTTAAGTTGTAACGGGCAAACTAAACAACTATCGCAACTTTTGGCAACTTCTGGAGCATTAAGAGAGAAACAACCAAAGAGAAATACAACCACAATCCTCATTTTAATGAGGCCGGACTATATATTTGCATTAAGATAATAGAAAGAAATCACGACTATATTAAGGCCAGCACAAAACAATCTTTAACCAGTGTCTCTCGCGGCCTTCAGGTTGCCATGCTAGAGGTTGCATGTTTTTAATTTAAATTCTTGACCTCTCGTGCCCATCTATGAATGCATCCAATGGGATATCTACATCAAATGCTCCTTTATATCCCCAAAAACAAATTCCCTACTACAAGAGCACCGGTATTGATGGATCACCCCACACCATCCCACCCACTAGAAACGGTGAAAAAGGAAACCCGAGAAATCTTCTGAAATATCTCAAGATGACTATATGGGTGGTTCTTATGAATCAACCAACAATTCAGAACATGCTCATCAATCCAAACCATAAGTATTATGTGACAATATTCAAGCAGGCACTGAATCGGATTTCTGAAGCTATGTTAGAGAAACCCTAAACTCTCATTGAAAATAGGTGAAATGTGGCACCACTCAGAGATTGACATGTGCCAATTGGTACAAGTGGTAGACAATTGGCATGCTCAAACAACGAGGTGATGCAGGAATGACATGAGGAGAAAATATCAGAAAAGCCCGAAATCTGGAGAACTAAAGCTCATCACCAACCTGAGATTGACAACTTTACATGATGTAACCTATGAAATCGTAAATGGAGAAATCATAGTAACAATAAAGTAACCTATGTAACAATAAATTCGGATTCATCCTTGGAGTGGTAATGGGAGAAATCATAGTGAACAACAGGAAACATGCAGAGTTGCTTACAATCAAATAGATGAAAAAACACATACAAAAAACCTAGATAATAATCATGAACAAGCATAATATTGAATTATGAACTGTAAAGGAACTTACAAAATGTGACATTACGAACCTGGTCAAGCGCACAAGCAAAAATATCCTGGACATGACCCTGGTTGACAAGTTGTATTGCTCATGATGCAAGAGGATTTGTACCTGCACTGCCAAGTCAATCAAAATCCATCATTATCTATACAATAAATACAATTAATTGATGTACTATTTTTTACTCTAAGATGCATTCTTATGATAATGTTAGAACATATGTTGAAAATGTCAAAACATACCTGAATAAGCTCCTCTTTGTTTCAAGAAAAAATTATTGGAGTCGCATGAACTTGGAACAAGCCTCCCACGATCTAAAAGAGTAGCAACTAAGTCAACAGTGACTTTTTTGTTGCTACGCTAGATCGAGGGAGGTTTTCTCCAAGATTGAATCGCTCCAATAAATTATTCTCTACTAAACAGGGCCAACCACATGAAGGTGGAAGCTCTTATGGCCCCTCCCCCCCCCCCTTCACATCACTCTCAATTCCCCAATACCCAATCTATATTTCATTTTTTACTTTCATGAGCATAAAAAAAATATTGAATAACTAATAAAAAAACAATTCAACAAAAAGTATGCAAGGAAACATTTCAATTAATGCTTGACATAAAAATAGTATGATAAATGAGTTTTTTATATAACGCAAAAAGCGTTCCAAGTATGGTAACGTTTGTCTTATAATAATACAATATTTTACATTATCGAATTTTCTTTTTCTTCTTCCTATTTCTAAAGCTCCTAATTACATCATCAATATCATCATGCTCTGCTCCTATTTCGTGCCTTTCGACCCACACTGCTGACCTAGTTGCGTAGTCACGATGTCTGGTCTCATCCGGTGACGGGGCATCGCCTAAAAAACAGATAATATTAAATTTTAATTGTCAGTTTTTAAATATCATTGAACTAGTTCGGTAATATTAATAAAAAAAATTACAATGAGATTATTTACCTGGTGCACCAGTTGTCGCCACTAACCTAGTTGCGTAGTCACGATGTCTGGTCTCATCCAGTGACGGGGCATCACCTACAAAAACAAATAATATTAAATTTAAATTGTCATTTTTTAAATATCATTGAACTAGTTTGGTAGTATTAATAAAAAAAATTGCAATGAGATTATTTACCTGGTGCACCAGTTGTCGCCGCTGACCTAGTTGCGTAGTCACAATGTCTGGTCTCATCTAGTGACGGGGCATCGCCTACAAAAACAGATAATATTAAATTTTAATTGTCAGTTTTTAAATATCATTGAACTAGTTCGGTAATATTAATAAAAAAAATTGCAATGAGATTATTTACCTGATGCACCAGTTGTCGCCATTGGGATTGTTGCCCTGTCTTCCTCTCTGGTGGTAAGATCCTCAAGGGAAACATTCTCTGTCATTTAAACAAAAAACATTATAAGGAAAACCATCAAGGTATAATTAGAAAAAATTATAAGTGGAAATTAATTACCGTCACGGCCCTCACTGATAGTAGCATTTTCGACCTGGTCCCCACTACAATGATCGGTTACACGTGAGGATCATCTACATCTAGCTCTAAAACTAGATTATTTGCCTCGTCGGAAGTGTTGCTCCCCTGATTTAAACAAAGTTGTTAGACATTAAATTTATGGACGAAAAAAAACATATTGAAAGGTTAATGTTTTACCTTATCAGGCATTCTGGATCTTGGGACCTGCCCCAAGCTTCTGCGACGTTCAACTACGGCTTGATAGCTGAAATGGAAAGCGATATTTTTATCTTCCTCTGTAGTTTTTGTTCTGAAGTCATCACCCTACATTACATATGATTGTGTATTTTTAATCATATTTGATAGGATTACAAAAAATTTGGAAGGCGATACAATTAATTATAAGATGTTTAGCTACTTAATTACAATTCTTGCAGCTAATTTCAAGTAGCCACCCTGGCTTAGCTTGTGATGGCCCTTTTTCTCAATCCTAGCTTTTCTTTCCTTTGAGGTGTCAGGAAACCTAGCATCAACAAAATTGAAGTCAGATATGACGTAGCACACTTTTATTTTAGACATAGAGAAAATTAAAGCTATTGAATTAAAGTTGTAATTTACCTTGCGGGTCCAGTTGGCATTTTTCCTTCTTTATTTTCCCTTTTCTCTTTTCCATCATGGATGAGTGCTCTCCACTCACTCTCTAGAACTGCGAGAGGACGCTCATATCTAGGGTTAAATTGAAATTGCGTCCTATAGGTGTCCCTAGTATATTTCAAATATTTTCCAGCTACCCGAGCCACCGCTGTTCTGTCAAATGTGCCGACCACAAAAAGGGCTTCTAGATAATCTAGAAGTTCTTTTTTCAGGTTGGAATTCTGAGAATTCCACCCTGTGCGTATGGTTGGGCCAAAAATTACCAACGCATGGCTCTCCAGAAACCTGTAGAACTCATTGTTTCCTACACAGAAAAAAGAAGAAGAAGAAGAAGAATATATTATCATTAATTTAAAAATAAAAATCATGATAAATATGTTTTAGATAAAGTACATGAAATAGTTAAAATATTAAAATTTACCTGGGAGTTGTACATGCTTTATAGGGACACCTTCATCGTTCACCAACAACGTGCCATTAATGGTCCCTGTGGAGCTGGCATGTGTAGCTCCAGGAAACAAAATAATATAGTTGGCCATATCAGCCTCATCATTGCCAACACGTTCAGCGGTTGGCTGGGTGTCTGCTTGGGCAGGGTGTGTTTCTTGGCTGGCACCTAAAGGAGTAGAAGGTGTACGAGAGGGTTTTTGGGCAATCTCTTGCCCTTGTGTCCCACTACCACCAACACCGGGTTCAGAAAGTGCTAGAAAACGCTACATACAAAAGAAATTTTTGTTAGTTTAGTCAATGTAAAAATTAAAAATCAAACTATCACAATTCATCTCATGCAGAACAAAAAAAATATCCTTTTGACTTTTTATTATTACCTGATATCTTTCTAGCTAGCTCATAAGATGTTTTATCCTCTCTTCTGTTTCAGGTGTTTGAGGCGCGTCTATCAAAGTATTAAATTCCGACCTTGCATCTCGTGCCTTTTTTTGCAACAAGAACACTAGAGATAGGGATGAAGAAAGCTCTTCCTCAAAGAGGGAATCATCAAGCGTACCATGGCTAGGTGTCTGCATATTTGAACAAAATTAATATTATTTCAATTATGTAAATAACTAAAATACCTGAAGATAGAGCAATGCTGGCACTTTACATGTTCTTCCGCTGGCCTCTTTCTGCGATCATCCCGTCTCGGGGTTGTTCCTGTACTACCCTGATCAGTCTGCTACATTGCAATAAAATTATAAATGTAGAAACTTGAAAACAATATCTAACTTGAAAACACAAAATAAAAACTGAAATAATTTCTAATAAGACACCGGAAGACAGAGTTAGAGTTTCAAATATGCCTTGCATTGAATTCAGTCCTGGAAACATGTCATTGCACATTAAGGCACCCAAACAAGAGACAAGTTGACAATGAAGACCTTATTGAATATATTGTTGGAGCAACTTCTAGTAAACTTGTTTTGAATACCTTGAGGATATTTTTGGAGCAACATTGTTGAAGCTGATGGTATAGCATTGTTGGAGATGATCTTGAAGGGCCTTGAAGTGAAGCTTTTGGAACAACTATTGAAAAATCCTTAGAGCATTTAAGTAAGGCACTTTCTATCTTCCATCACCTTTTTCCTTTCAATATCCTTTAAACAATTTTGTTGATATTTAATGTTTGAAATCACATTATAATTCCTTGATTATATGTGTTTGGGGACTTTCCCTTTGAAATTACCCAAAAATACCTTGGAAATTTTATCTTCAGGATGCATGTCTGACCCTATTATTCAATATTTTGATTGATAGTAGTAAACATAGAGAGTTAGGGGGCTCTTGACTTGGTTTGGTTAGGCCATTAGATCCCTAAAATCTACTAGGGAGAACCCCCCTTGAGTTGGAGGAGAGCTAGCCCGAAGTGAAAAGAGGTTGGTGAGGTGACAATGGGGCTATTGAATTACACATGGTATCACACTTTAGCTTTAGGACTTTATCTTGAGAAGTGCGAGAGTTTGCTATATCAATTCTCAAATTGTTTACAACACTATTGTTAAGAACTAATAAGAAGTGATGTTGAGGGGTTTTTGGGTATAAGAAACAATACCATTTAAAAACTAGGGTTCTCAGTCCTTGGCATTCCTTCACCTGGGCCTAGGGGCACACTAGAATAATTTTCCACTAAACCATGGAAACTTAAAAGTAACTTGACAGATCCATAAATTAATAATAATCATAATTCCTAATTCCTATTGTACGATATGATGCAAATTATTCAGACATGAAGTAATGAAGACATGCAATGTCTGAATTTCAAGATTGATGAACAAATACAAGTTAGAAACTACAAATTTGATTCAATACTCTGTGTCCTAACTCCAGGAAGGAATCTAGTATGTAGGAATGAAGAGGTTGTTATCTTTACAATCCCATCCCAACATCAAATTCAGTGATAAGTTTCTATGATGTTCTGGGTCAAGGAAACATTCACTCCATGAATGATATATTTAAGTAGGCTTCTCCTATTCTAGGAAAACACCATACCTATAATGCATTCACTGGCATGTATAAAGGGAAAGGAAAACATGTTTTCATACAATGGTGACAAAGGCATCTTGGGGAAAGGTATCTTCACTTTTTATTTATGTTTTTCACCCACACCACTCTCGTGTTTTCACTAATCCTGTTTTGTAATTTTTGGATTCAAATTAAGTTAAGGCCTTAAGTATTTTTTGACCTTTTGATGTGGTTTTCATAAGTGGCATGTATGGATTTTCCATTAATTCTGCACTTTTTCTCTTCATGCGCATGTTTCCCTGGAAATCAAATGCATGATTTAGTCCCATACATTTAACAAGTTGTTGGATCAACTCCATTGGAAATATCATGTTTCCTATTCAATCAAAATTTATCTCAGTTAGGGTAGGTAGTAAGGTTTTCCCTTTATATTAATAGGGCACTTCTAGCTTACATTTTTATTATATCTTTCAAATTTAGTGTCGTTTCAATTAGGGCATGAATTTTTGCAAATTTCAAGGTGAGAATGAATAAAGACAAATTTTTGTGATGGATGACTGTATATGACTCCATGGTCAGAGGAAAAGGCACTAATCTACTTCTTCAAATATCTATAGTTCTCATTCACCTCATACGGAGATGGTCCCTGATTTTGAGCCAAATGTTGCAGCAAAAATTCCCCCCCCCCTCCATAATTTGATATTCAATGGAAATTTCTTAAATTGATGATGGGGCATGATTATGGAACATTGGCACATACACATGTAATGGAATTCCAAGATCATGATATATGTTTTCATATGTTTATGGAGGTGGTGGAGCAAAAAAGAGCTCAAATAGAGCTGAAATTTTTCACATAAAAAGGATTGTGGGCTTGACTAATGGTTCCATTTAAAAAATGATATCTAGATAGAGAATAAGTGTAGCATGCAAACATGCATTGAAAATCCATCTGAATTTGCATTGTATTACTTATGATGGATTAAAATTTGGGTTTCAAAATTCCAGGTTATGGCATGATTTTGACAAGAAACCCTTAGTTGGATTCTCATGTTGGTTTAATTTATATTTTAAGTTTTTTTTGTAGTCTTTGGGTGATATTAACTCATGAACTAGGTTACCAATGTGTAACAATCATATCTAAAGAATAAAGTTGTGATTTTTTTATATTATTATTATTATCTATTAGCTACGAGTATTGACACCTAATGCCTGGAATTTTGACATCTTGATAGCATGGATAATTTCGAAAATGTTTCTAGTAATGTTAACATAATAACTATCATTACGTGTCTTCACTTTTGTCACCATATTAGACCTGTGATATGGACTCATCACACAAATTCATATGCTATGTCCCAACAAGTTAAAACTGGTTGAACCTACCTCATAGTGTGGTTATTAAGTACAAGTTTCTTGGTATATAACTCGATAGCATAAACCACATTGCAGTTCTAAAAAGAATCCTCAAGTGTCAAAAAAGCTTCACAATATGTTCTACTATAAAGCCTTTTGGGATACCTAAAATAATATATGTATCATTGATGACTTTTAAAGTATGACAAGATCTAGAGGGAAAGAAAATCAATGGAAGAGTGATCCACCAATGAGAACCTAGAATTTAGCATCAGATGAGTTAGAGTCTAGGAAATTGAAACCCTATAATTTTAATTAGTGATGAAGGAAATCACATAGGTAATTATATTTTCATGTAGAATAATCTGTTAATTCAAATTTAAACTACATAATATGAAAGGCATACCATAAAGTTTTCCACGTAAGTCAAAACAACCTATAAAAAGGGAAAACCTTCTTTTTCCATGGGAAATAATTTACCTTTCCTTTTTCAAGATAATCTAAATCACAAAAAATATGAACTATACTGCACACATTCTTGGATAATGTGAAAGTGGAAAAGGAACACCCTACACAAGTGATGCACACATGTACATTTGAACACTAATAGATTTTTGTAGTTGAAATGCAATGCTTGTTTTCATTTAAATGTAGGGTTTTTAAAGCAGGGAGAAATAATGGCTGCCAAATTAATAAGCGTTTCTTTGGGAAAAATTTAAATCTTTTATTAGGTGATGAAGATAATAGAGGGTATTTAATCTTGATTCTTGACATCTAGAGAGAACCCTACAGCCTAACACAATCTAATGGAATTGACCAAAAAAACCCAAATAGAGTCAACCCTACTATACGAGGAAGGGCCTGCAGTAAGAACTTACCATTTTGCAAGAGCTGAGGGCGAATGCAGGGTGAATGCTATTTTGCAAGAGCTCAGGGCGAATGCTGTTCTACAAGAGCTCAGGGTGAATGCTGTTCTGCAAGAGCTGAGGGCGAATGCTGAGGGAGAATGTTGTTTTGCAAGAGCGGAGGGCGAATGTGCATGTGATATCAGAAGTTAATGTAGCACACATGTACATTTGAACACTAATAGATTTTTGTAGTTGAAATGAAATGCTTGTTTTCATTTAAATGTAGGGTTTTTAAAGCAGGGAGAAATAATGGCTGCCAAATTAATAAGCGTTTCTTTGGGAAAAAATTAAATCTTGTATTGGGTGATGAAGATAATAGAGGGTATTGAATCTTGATTCTTGACATCTAGAGAGAACCATACAGCCTAACACAATCCAATAGAATTGACCCAAAAAACCCAAATAGAGTCAACCCTACTATAGGAGGAAGGGCCTGCAGTAAGAACTTACCATTTTGCAAGAGCTGAGGGCGAATGTTGTTCTGCAAGAGCTGAGGGCGAACGCTGAGGGAGAATGCTGAGGACAAATGCTATTCTGCAAGAGCTGAGGGCGAATGCTGAGGGCGAATGCTGTTCTGCAAGGGCGGAGGGAGAATGTGCGTGTGATATCAGACGTTAATGTAGCTATTACGATGGATACGAAACAACAAAATCATTTTTATGTAGCGCGCATATAAGTTTTGTATTTTTATGTAGCACGCATATAAGTTTCGTATTTTTATGTAGCGCACATATAAGTTTCGTATTTTTATGTAGCGTGCATATAAGTTTTGTATTTTTATGTAGCGCGCATATAAGTGTCGTTATACCGATGGCGGAAAAAGCGTCGCTACTGGGACGGCTGCCTCCAAACATCGCAATTGCGACACTTAGACGTTGTGTCGTACTTGTGACGTTTGGAGGCAGTCGTCGCAATAGCGACGCTTTGGGCCATAGTGTCGCAATTGCGACATCTTCCTCCAAACGTCGCAATTGCGACACTTTGTATAAGTGTCGGTATTGCGACACTTTTCTATAAATGTCGATATAGCGACGGTTTCGGGCGGAATGGAAAAAATTTGGGGAAATTTCCGACATTTGGTCAAAAGCGTCGGAACCAAGTGTCAGAATTTTCGCCAAATGTAGTAGTGTGGTTGCATCAGCGGAATCTGTTCCAAAGCGAAGGATATAAGGATTGAACTATAACTAAAATTCTTCTTCCTTCCTCCCTTTGCATTGTTCATTTGTTCCTTTATCCGAGATAGAACTGCTTTAGACCAGTTGAATACTATTGGCTCTAAGCACTTAGTGCGTACTACATATATGATCTATTTGCTACATGTAGTGTAACGGTGCTAACAATTTTAGCGATCGTGAAAATAATAGTTTTCAAAGGAAAATCTCTGACATCTCGGATGTTCATTTTTCCATCTTTGCTACGTTCTGCCACTCGATAGAAATATTGCAGAATATAATCCCTCTCTGTCTCTCCTCAAATGGTAGACCCTAAGACTGAAATGGGAAAACATATCCTCGACAAACCTGTGAGAAAATACACATCCTCAAATATTATGGGAACCACTTGGTTCTTAATATGAAATGCCTCTATCACCAGATCCCATGCTCGAACTAATAAATTCAAGAGTTCTATTTTTTGCCACTTCCCTACAATTTAAAGTAATTAAGCAGTCCACAATCTCTTAGGGCTCTTACAGTACCCAGATCATTCAAGGCAATCATATCTTTCTTTTCATGTTCTCTTTCCCTCCATGTAATCATCATTTTAATCTAATGGAAACCTGAAATACAACCATAAGATCCATTAGATTCCATTAATTGCAAAAAACTAGGAAAATTTTGGGCATAACATGAAAATCGAAAACTTGAACTGTGCCCAACACACTCCCTAAAAAGAGACAATGTGTTGCACATGCAAGTACCCTTCATTGTACCTTCTATGAAATGCAAGTTTCGATATTCAGGGGTGTGTTACCCTCAATTTGGGCAGAATTTACCTTAGGGGCATTAAAACCCTAAAAATTTGCAAAAATTGGAGATGAAATGAATACCAAGGGAAAGAGAAGGTTCATGGTACTAACCTGGATTAAACGATGATGAAATCCATCCACATAAATGATCAAAATGAACGATTGAAGTTTGGAGGAAAAATCAGGTTCAGAGCTCCAAAATGCAAATGGTAACTATGGAATGGTAAAAATGAATAGTGAAACTGCTTTTAATAGTCATTTAATTATTTGCAAGATGAATTTATTGCTATGAATATAGTTTTATTATGTTTTTTATCATGAAACATGTATTTTTAATCTATTTAATGTTTTTCTAAATAGGAAATACAACTGATGAACAGATTAGTCAGGCAGATTTATGCAAAGAATGACTTGATCACAAAGCATACTTTTTCTCCTTATTTTTCAAGCTTTGTTAAAAACAAAAAGGATTTGAAGCGCACTTTTATGTCTTTTCTAAGCTTCGATAATAGAAAAAAAGGAAAGCCTGGAGTCTTCTTTTAGCTCTTTTCAGACTTCGATAATGTGAAAATATTGCCGAGTACTTGTCTTTTCAAGCTCGTAAAAGTAAATGAATCGATATCTACTTAGTATAAGTTTAACTCCGAGCGCCTTTTGGTAATACTAAATCTGGATCTCGAAAATCAATGCCTCGGTATGTGTATTCATTGATGGCGACGATCTTTCATTGAAACTAGGTGAAGAATGCAGTAGAGAACAAAATAGTTGATTGGCATGCATTCCGACCCATGAGTTTTACCGATCACTTTGTTCAGTTGTTCCTTTATTTGAGATAGAACTGCTTCAGACCAGTTGAAGACTGTTGTCTCTAAGCAGTCTAGCGTGTACTGCATATACGATCTATTCGCTACATGTAATGTAACGATGCGAGCAAGTTTAGCGATCGTGAAAAGAATAGTTCTCAAAGGAAAATATTTGACATCTAGGATGTTTATTTTTCCACATTTCCTAGGTTCTGCCCCTGGATAGAAATATTGCATAATATAATCCCTCATTGTCTCTCCTCCAATGGTAGACCTTGAGAGTGAAATGGGAAAACCTCTCCTCGACAAACCTGTGAGAAAATAAACATCCTAAACTGTTATGGGAACCACTTGGTTCTTAATATGAAATTCCTCTATCATCGGATCCCATGCTTGAACTAAGAACTCCAAGAGTTCTATTTGATGCCCCATTCTTAACAATTTGAAGTACTTAAGTAGTCCACAATCTCTTAGGGCTCTTACAGTACCCGGATCATTTAAGGCAATCATATCTTGTTCTTCATGTTATCTTTCCCTCCATGTAATCGTCATTGTACTCTGATGGAAAAATGAAATACAACCATAAGATCCATTAGATTCCATTCATTGCAAAAAACTAGACAAATTTTGGGCATAACATGAAAATAAAAAACTTGAACTATGCCCAATGCACTCCCTAACAAGAGACAATGCATTGCACATACAATTACCCTTCACTGTACCTGCTATGCAACACAGGTTTCAATATTCAAGGGTGCGTTACCCTCAATTTGGGTAGAATTTACCCTAGGGCCATTAAAACCCTAAAAATTTGCAGAAATTGGAGATGAAATGAATACCATGGGAAAGAGGAGGTTCATGGTACTAACCTGGATCAAACAGAAATCGCAATGAACGACTGAAGATTCGAGGAAAAATCATGTTTAGAGCTCCAAAGTGCAAATGGTAACTATGGAATGGTAAAAATTAATAGTGAAACTACTTTTAATAGTCAAATAATTATTTTCAAGATGAATTTATTGCTATGACTATAGTTTTATTATGTTTTTTTTATCATGAAACATGTATTTTTAATCTATTTAATGTTGTTATAGATAGGAAATACAACTGATGAACAGATTAGTCGTGTAGATTTATTCAAAGAATGACTTGACCATAAAGCATACTTTTTCTCCTTATTTTTCGAGCTTCGATAATAGTGAAAAAAAAACCCCTGGAGTCTTCTTTTAGCTCTTTTTAGACTCCGATAATGTGAAAATATTGTCGAGCACTTGTCTTTTCAAGCTCATAAAAGTAAATGAATTGATATCTACTCAGTATAAGTTTAACTCTTTTCTAGACTAAGATAGATTATTTATGAAAAAGGAATACCTTGGTTAAACATGACCAAAGAGGTTCTCTCAGATATTATTTTACACTTTTTTGGGTCTGAGTGACAAATTTATGAAAAAGAACTTCCGGATTTTTCTTTCGTCCTCTTTTTCAAACTCTCTAAATATGAAAAAGGACCAGGCTATCACTATCGTTAAGATCATTAAAACATAAAATAGCAACGGGCTTGTCGATCATGGCAAGAATCAAGTTTCATTCATTGCTAGTCTCATTAAATTATTAAATAGTGACACTTTATTCGCCCGAAGAGTTGAATTATAGATCAAACAAATGTTATACTCCTCAAGCTTGTTAAAAAATAAAGAGGTACTAATCGACAAATTACTAGGGAAAATTTTGGAAAAGTGAGCAAGAATTCTTTATGGTAGCAAGTCGCTCTTGAACATGACACTTCCTTTACTCCATGTCTGTCACTATTCGGGTTAGGTAATCTTCTTGACCGTTCATTCACACCTATGGTTCATCATACCTTCACTTCGGTTTTGGGTCAATGCTACCAACTCATCACAGTTTCACTGATATGTTCAAGATAAGTCATCTAGTGAATAGTTCATCCTTCTGCAATACTCATAAACCTTCATTCTCATGACCTTCATCCCTGAAAATTGCTATATCAAGTTATACCTTTGTCTCTAAAATCAGTAACTCCTGTTTTGCAATAAGGTGACTTCCTGTCGATGAAAAATCAATATCCAGGAAGTCACTTAGAAACATCAGATTCCAGTACCATGAGGCTTGTTACAGCATCGAAAAGATCCTTGTTTCCAGACCTTTGACCGAAAGATTTGTTTTTTGGCGTTTGACTTCAAATCATCTATTCATGCCTTATGAAATGTACTACAGTACCTTGAGGGCCATTGACATTAATGGTGGTTCTCTCGCGTTTTTTAACAGCTCACATCATTGGCTGGTAATCAAACGATGTCTTTCCATGTTCGACTACAAATCATATATTCGCATGGCTAGACTTATACCCGAATGATCGAGTGAACGAGATAAGAATACCCCGAATATAGTTTCAACCAACTGGGCTATGATTTTAGGATTGTCGTACACGTCATCTGTACAATGACCTTCCATACATATTGTCATCAAAACATGGGCCTATATCTGTAGGCATGTCTCCATTTGGGCAACATTCCAATGAAGATGACTTTTTGCATTATGTACATGTTATTAGATTGTTTATGTGCTGAACATGGGAATGCCTACCCTCAAAAATTATGATAAAAGAGGATATATCATGATGTAATGTATTGTAATATTGATGCAGGTGACCATTCTGCTTCATCTCCAGCCCATCACAGTGTAAAGCATCTCAATCAAAAGTTATTATTATTATTTCAACTTCATGCTTTAGGGGGGAATTTGTTATAGTTCAATTTGGGCACCATTCCCAATGACCTTGTTAACTGGGCATCATCTCTAGGACCAATGACTAAGGGTCTATCATTCCCTATCATTTCAAGTTGCTACATGCGCTAAGATAGGAATAAGACAAATTAAGAAATACTTTCATCAAGAAAAGGTTTCCAAGGTTTGAAGCTTATTATATAGCATATGAGAGCTCACCAACGCAACCTCTAAAGGGGATAAGTGCAATGCATATGCAGATATCCCCATGCAAGGTTTCTCTACAAAGCACTTCTCGACATTCACAGGTGCGTTGGTCACATTGGGAGTGAAATTCTCATTGTTTCGGAATCTGCACTTGGTCAGTGCCTTCTAGAAGAGTCCACAGGTGTCAAGCTTCGAATCCAAGTGTCCATTTGGAATCTACAAGATTGGAAATTTTTTTTTCCTATTATTTTAAATTCATTGATTTAAAAACAACCTTCAACTTCTCTATAAATTGAGCACAGATCTGATAGCTTGGAAAGGAAGAATTTGAGTAGAGAGATGTTGGCAAATTTTCAATTGAGAGTTAGATTTGTGTAGCTGATGTTGGAGATATTTATACTTTTATGAGGCCGAGTAACGTTTCTAGAAGGGTCACTTCAAATCAGTCACTTGGTTGCAACCTCTCCTTCTATGATTAATAAAGAGTAAAACTTATTTTTCCCTATATGCATCTATATTGGATTTGATTCTCCATATTGCATGATCTTAGTTGATGTATATGGTTTATGCTTTACTGATTTAGCAAACTAACTTCACTAGACATCTGTATTATTGCTATCTTTGTCTATTTAGTGTTCATTATTGCAAGAAACATTTCGCACAAACTGCTTGAATTTGAAGCTGCAATGGAAGCGACAAAAGGAGCCATTTAGAAGTGATTGGATCACAAGTAAACCTATAATCCATTTTGTGTGTATGTTATTAGCTAGGAGAAATACTCATATAGTCTTTAATCTATTGTTCTAGACCAGCAACTACCTAGCAAAGCATGTTTTATCTGTAATTCACAATTCTGGCACAACAATGAGATATGAGATAGTTCAGTACCCAAAAAAGAAAATAATTCTGCCAAAAAATTGCAGTGAATATGGGACATCTGTCACTTACAATAATGTTTGGGTTTCCATGTACATTTCTAATTATTTCCATAAATGCAGTAGCAATTGTAATGCCTTTAAATGTATGAGAAAATTCACAAAAGTGTACATACTTGGTAAGTGTATCAGCTACCACCATGATGACATTGTTTCCTTCAGATCTAGGTAAACCTGTGATAAAATCCATTGAAACCTCCACCCAACATTAAATTGGAATGGATAAAGGTTGTAGCAAACCCATAGTGTTAATTGTGCCAAAAAAAATTTGTTGGCAAGCCAAACATTCTGCCAGACTTTTGAATATTAGATTTAAGTCCATCCCAAAAAAATATTTATTGCACTTATGATAATTTTTTAAAAATATAGAGTGTCCTCCTAAGGGAGAGCTGTGAAATTCCAAAATAATATTTTTTTAGTTGGGAATTCTTACAAAGATATAAGTGATCTTTCTACCATAACGAATAATTTTTCGAGCAAAATGTATCAGATTCATTAATATCTTGCAATGACCTTTGAATGAGTGTAAACACTTCTTTGTCATTCTTCCATCCCTCCATTGCTCCAATCATTTTGGAATGAAAAAATGATATTTACACTTCAGTATGCCCCTTAAATAACTTCAAAGTGATTTTTCAAGCAGAAATTATGCAATTGTTTTTAAATACGCACATTTTTCTTTTCTTTGTAGGAGCTTGATATTGAATTTGTTGTATCTCTATGATTTCGATTCCCCAATATTTTAACTTTGGTCTTATAGTAACCCTCAGTGTCTTCTTTCCATTGCCATAAGTCAGACCTTATTTTGATTCTTCAAGATAAATTTAAGCTCGATCTCCCACAATGACCTAATTATGGATTAGTTGAGTAGAGAGAAATTGCTCAACATGCCACATATCATTGTTTTGACCTTAGGCTTTGAAATTGATACAAAAGAAACTAAAGTTTGTGAAATTTCAGCCACTTCTTAAAGAATTTAAATCTGATGCCTGAAATGAAATTTATGATGATTTGGCCTCGGTCACCTGTTTGAGATGAAATTCTGGAGCCTACGAAAACCATAACTTCCTCAGATCATGTTTTCTAACATATATCAAACCAAGATCTTCAATTCATTCATGAGGTTCACTAGTATTTCTAATCCACATTGTTCCAATTTTAGCTTCTGAAGAATTTTACAAAAAAATTTGATATTTAAAAATCCAAGATGACTTGTTTGAAGAAGGAAAACCCTAGAATCCAAAGGTTTTGTTACTAAATGTTATGCAACCAGCTCACAAAATGGAATAAAAGATAGATCGACTTAAAATATATCCACTTCAAGGGGAAAATCTCCTTTACATTATATAGATAAAAAATTCTTGGATGATACAAATGAAAAATCCTACTTTCTATATATAGGAGTCTAAGGGGTCACAATATAATCAAAGCCTACATAACAATAATAATGTAAGGGCACAAAAATAACAATAGTGGGCTCCTATGGGGTACAATAATGAAAATATGAGGACTACATGGGCACAATAATAACAATAAGGGGAGTACACTAAAATTAAGAATAAGGGGCTACACTAGTATTATAGGGACCTAACAACGTTAGGATTCTATAATTATCTATTTTTATCATTCACAACTTATTAAGTGACTCACAAAGATAATAAATATTTTCTTCAATAATTTTTTTTCAATATCTACAAAATATTGACTCTGTTCTATTCATATTTATTTTAATCAATATAAATTTAAAATATTTAAAATATTTCTATGTATTTTTCCTTAGTTGATAAAAACTCATTTACTTTTACAGAGATAATTGTTTCGACTATTATGTTGCCAATTGTTATAGTACTAAAACCCCCCACCCCCTGCCCATTTATTTATATTTTTAGTTATATAATAAATAATGGGGAACCTTATTTTCATGTTAACAAAACACTTTAGTTTTCAATAAAAGGGGATAATTTTAAATTTATTATTAAATCTCTAAGTCTTTAAATTTTTCCTTATTCGAACTCAACCCTTCTTTAAGTGCTTAAGGTTTTCAAATATCGGAAAGTTAAACCCTTATAATGTCACAATAAAAAAAAGCCTATATGGGCCTTCTTTATTATAAAATTAATGTATTATTAGAATATTTTTATCAGACTCATAATATATCCTAACTTTCCTTTCAATAATGTTACGATAAAGTCATTCTCGATGATATTTACCCAATGATTACTTTAAGAAAGGGATTTTACTTAAGAGAAAATTTAATATAAAAGAGTATTGTAAGAATTTTTTGGCCCCAACATTGCCACCTATCATATTGGACCTTCAAATATCGTAACTTTTTAAATGCGTCATTTATAAAACCTATAATATCTATTATATCTAACAGTTCTATCTTGATACATTTTCTGTCGATACTTCACACCATCTATCTCTGATATCCACTTGGTTCTATTATAAATTTATATTAGTAGCGCATCCTTTGAAAGCTCTGATAATTCTATCACTGATATCAATTCCCGCCTTTATATCATGACCATTACAATGGGGGTTTTTCTTTCATCAGAACTTCATTATATCATAAATTTTAAGATGGACACTATTGTATTCTTCTGATATTTTTTCCAATTTCTTGATCTATCACACCCATGTGAACTCATTCTTCCACATTTAATTATATATAGTGGTTAAGCTATGTCTTCCATATCATAATAATTTTCAATCAATTTTCTTTGATTCTATCAAAATTTGCATTAAGGTGTGTGAAAGTATTTATTATAGAAAAAAAATCCTCGCTTAATTGTATGAGTTAGGTTTATTTCTAACCCTTACACTCTATTATAGGCTAATACTAACCACTATAGGAGTGAGGAATTTTTAAATCTCAAAAGGGGAAGAAGAAAGTTGCAGCATAACAATCACCTACTCCTCCCACAATTGAAATTGTTGAGGAAAAGAATGAAATGTCGAGATTATTCTTGGATACAGTTTGTAATAAAGACTTAGGGAATTCCTCATGGGAAGCCATGTATAAGTACTTAGAAGAGTAAAAACCCATTGTTACTAAGAGGGGAGTAACATCTCATGATTTTGTTCTAGTTTCCAATGCTACTTACAGATATTTACCCAAATATTTCCTTCACATAACTGTAGATAGACTGAGAATTATTCCTTACATAGATATGATTCGATGGGTCATTTAGAATCTGAGCATTACCAAAATGAATGTTGTAATTAAACATCAAACAATTATTGGTTCGTTTTCAAAATAAGAGTTTACCTGAATGTATAAATTACATGACCCACAGACCATGTATGATAAAAAATTTGTCGAAGCCTTAATTAAGGAACATGGATATGAATCATAACCAATTAGACAATGGAGGATATAATCAAATAAATAGAAGCAGGAAGAATTGGGTAAGTAATTTTTTGATTCCCTTACTGCTCCCTTTTGTCAAGAAGTTCTTGTGATTTGTATGCTTTTGGGTTTACCCAATAATCAGAATATTAATGATCATTGGATGCCACTTATTGATGTGACTTAAGAGGGTTTTATCATGGAATCAAGAAATATACTTTCAGATAACCTAGCCATGAGTATTTTTCTTTAAGAGGCAAGCATACATCCTTTGATAATACAATTCCCCCTTTATACTTGAGTGCATACATAAAGGACTTCCTAAGTTTTACTATGGAATTTCCCTCTATGGGTTCGAAAAGGACTGTAGAAGAGCTAGCTCCAATTCATATTTACCATGACCTCCTTTAGGATACAAAATACCTACCCCGTCTCTATAAAATTGGCCATAGAGTCATTCTTCTGATTAATTTCACTATATTTGGTAAAGATTCCCCTCGGTTATCCTCACAAGATGAAATTGATTTACTCTGAATAGGGAACGAGTTTGGGGAAGAATTATTTACCTATATCTGAGTCTTTGGAAGCCTAGCCAAACCTCACGTGTTATCTTTATTTGTTTAGGAAAAGCTCATAGCTAGAGAAATTTCCTATCAAGCTATAGGAAATGGTATTTCTAAAGTCTTAAATGAATCTAATAAAAATATGTGGCCTGCTTTTCCTCTCAACTGTGCTATATTTTCCCTTGATAATTTGAAAATTAATTCCATTCAAGAACTTGGTTTTCCTACCATTCATAATATACCGTATTATCCTCATCAAACTATCAAGAAGGTTACAAAAACAACAAGCATTAGATAGTTCGTCCATGAGGCAAACATATTTGATGATTTTCCTGAAAATATTGCTACATATTTAATGGTTATATAGAAATAAGAGAAGAAGCAATCTCCACAGAAATTATCCAATTCACATAGTACAAATATTTAAGATTACTGAATGTGCCGATAGATTCATTGAGGATTTCTCTGGAAGAAATAATTGCTATTGATAAAGTAGTGGTTGATCCAACATTGTCTATTTCGACTTCTCAGCCAAAAGAAGAAATTGATTCTTCTTCTTCCCAAAATGAGGGTTTTGTACCTAATACAAGGCTAGAATAAATACATGAGTAGTAAAACCAATCTTTAATGACTGGTGACCTTGAAACAATTAATACTCCATTACAAGGGAAATATTAGGACACTTCTAAGAGCTTCGAGTGAATTCCAATTGCAACAAAGGGTCTTCAAAATCCTTTGGAAGAAAAAGACATTGAAATAATATCAGTTAACCAACATCTAAAGTTGTATTAAAAGATTAACAAATTCCTCCACTAGACATCTATTATAGCCCTCTACACGAGGTTGTGGTGAAAAGAGGGAGGATGAAAATAAAGATATATCAATCCTAGGCTTTGATATCTAGAGATACATATTTTCGGGTACTGTGGAAAGGTTCAAGGACTACTCCTACAGAATAATTGGGTAGAAATACCTAATCCATAGGTGCTTATGCCTCTGCAACAATGGAAAAAGCTGCAGAAGTCCAAAAACTTGTGAAATAAAAGGAAGACATGATTGTACAGTTGGAACAAAATCTCAAAATCAGAAAGAAAAATATTTCCTATCAATGGAAAATACAAGTTTTTGAACTCCATAAAATTTTTAATTCCCCTAAAGTACAATGTGACACTAATTTGCAAGTCTAGGACATGCAGATATAGGAATTAGAAAGAAGTATTGAAAAACTATGAATCAATCCTGAATTGAATGAATTTAAGAAAGAAGAAAAAGAGCTAAATACTCTTCTTTCTCAGCAACAAGTTATCTTCTGCTAAAACTTGGAAACTATTCATGATATTTAAAACACAACCAATTCTATGATCGAATAGCTCAATGATAATAGGACTTACTTTGATGATGTTGAAGAAAAAATTGGCAACTTTCTGACTTGGAAAAACAATGTAGAAGGAAGCTAATCTTCCTAGAATTGAAGAATCACATAAAGAGATTGTCTTCAGGGAGTGGTAATTTGTCTCAAAGCAAAACGAAGCAGCAGTATTCCAAGTGAGAGAAATTTCAAATAATCTGATTGAGTTAATTACTGATAGTTTGTTTCGATCAAATGTTTTCTCCAGTTGTCCCGAGGAAGAACTTCCAAAAATTAAACCACTTACTAGAACATGGCAAGAAGTATCCAAGAAATGTGCAGAAATTATAGAGAAACTTGATAAAATCAATTTATAAAGTTGCATGAATTTTCAAGTCAAACCATAGAGTCATTGGTTAATATTTTGTTGCCTATCTAGTACCACCACTTAGATGCTTCCAGCATTAAGGGACACCATGTTTATAAGACAAATACGGATTCAACTTAAGGCTCCACCAGAATTGAAGAACATGACTGATATCTATGAGATGCAAGAACGAATGGGAAAAAAATATTCTTTGCATACCTAAAGAATTTGTTACAACAAATTCTAAAAATATGTCTCTTGTTTATTTTAGAGTTGTTTGTTGAAACCACTTTCAAGTTGTTATTTTATTTTCTTTATTTTCATTTCATTATAATACAATAAATCCCTTTCATTTTGTGATGGAAGGGGTTCTGAATTTTGGAAAGAAGGTTTTTTCTTACACTATTGTAACTTAATTCTATCTTAATAGAATGTTGAACCACTTCCATTTTTATCATGAGGAGAACAACGATTTATCAAGTACTAATATCTATTTATTATTTCCTTGTTTAAGAGTTGAATGGTAATTTTATTTGTTTATCATATATGTGTTACAACAATTGTACATTTTCACTATTGATATGTGTGATTTGAATTATATATTGTATGCATAAAAAACGAAATATCATATTTATGTGACAAAATTATCAGCTAATTTAATTAACTATTTAATTTCATTACTTATCATAATTGTTTTAATATCATAAGCACATATTAATCTATAATTTTATGCTATTTATATAATAATTAAAATCAGATATATGCAAATAAGCTATGAGGGGATAGATATTAAATTTAAATAGATGCTATTCTTTATTTTTAATCACATCATTACATTATCATGATACCCCACTCTTTTCTTATAATTTCATTTCAAGGGAAACTGGTCCCATAATATCCAATTTGAGCCAACAATCCAAACAGAAAAGGATCCTCTCTAAGGCTTTGACTAGGTGGTTTTCCCTGACGTTCAGGTAGACATTTCGAGCCATCAATAGGACCCAAGTATGGGGGTGAACCCAAGAATGGGGGGTGGACCCAAATATGGTGGAAATACCTACTCATAATTTTGTGCATGGATTTTTCACATAGTTTGGGGCATGATGGTTTTTTTCCCATGGTATTTTGTAAATATGGTCAAGTGAACTATGGTTATGTTCTAATCTTCGGTTACTGGAATGGGATTTATTTAAATATATATATATATATATATATATATATATATATATATATATATATATATATATATATATGTATGTATGTATGTATGTATGTATGTATGTATGTATGTATGTATGTATGTATGTATGTATGTATGTATGTATGTATTCTAAAATTGAAAGAAATCCAATGAAAAATAAATCTGGTAGCCTCGGTTTTTGGATCGAGGGTAAAATCTCAGTGTGTATTCTTTCTTTTGTTTTATGTTCTCTGAATTGTTTATTTTTTTGCTTTAAGAATTCATTTGCAAGAAATTTATGTACAAGGTTGAACCCTACATGACATGGTGTACTCTTCCACTACCTGCCTACACAACACAAGAAATTCCTTACCCTTATTTTCTTACCTTCCCTTTAGGGATGTTCATCGATTTTTGTGCTCTTCAAAAAACACAATCCATTGATTCAATTTTGGGAAAAGTTTGGAAAAATACAAACTAGTTGTCAAACAATCAAAAATCATCAAAAATATATGTCAAAGTATTTTTAAATTCCCACTCCTTAATAGTCATCTATAACCTCACATGGTCTAATTAAGTGGAAGGTAGAGTATGTACACCTCTATAGAATTTAGTAGTTAAATCACTACAAGGAGGTGAGTCCCTTATCTAATAAACAAGGGGCTCTCATATACCAATTTGTTTCCACAAATCTGAAATAAAGTACATAAAAATCAAAGAATGCTACATAGATCTATGACATAGATACCACCTCCAATGCATGTATATGGACACTAATGCAATGAACACACCTATAGTAGTTAGTCATGCCTTTATATGTAGTAATTATACAAGTTCTTCCTTCCAATGTTTCAATAACTCATTGAAATTTTACACATTAGGCTAATTTCAACCATGGCATTGAAAACATTAAACTAAATTACATATGACACTTCAAAGACCAAGAAACATTTTTTGTATTGCTAAGTTATAATTAGATAAATGTGATGGATAATTTATGGAAGTAAGAAGGGGTAAATTTATGAGGAAAATTTCATAGTCATATATAATGTGTAGGTCTTCTTTGGCTAGCTTTCAATACATATAACCCTTCGTTTACATCCATGATGGCCTTCATGAGGGTGCATGAGACCTAGAGTTCACACATGGCAATTATTTTTACTACCCCATTTTGCATTTATCTCTTTTGTTTTTCTTTATTTCATTTGAAGAACCATTTTGGTTTCTTTTTTCCTTGTTTCTTTGAGTATGCATTATTAAGCATATGACTAAGGGTTAGGGGTTTAAAATGAACTAACACAACTCAAAAATTATTATATTTTGGTTTTTAACTGGTTTATACATGCTTATACCTCAAGCATTTTCACTTTTTTACTTTCAAGGATCTTACACATAGGTCTTCATTACTTTTATTAGGACCAAGAGGGATGAATTATCATAAGATAACAATGCTTTGAAAAATATGATGTATGGAATGGAAGTGAAAAAGAAATATGGAAAGTATTAGGTATGGTTTGGATATGAAGTATGGTATTTTCTATGGAGTTTTCTAATAGTATAACATGGCTCATGAAGTGATCACCATGGTATCCTCTAAGAAATAAAAGTAAAAATCTAGATTCTTATTATACATTATTATATTAAACAGAATGCCCACCACATAAAAAGAACACATGTGAAACCTTAAAACCATGCCAAAGCAAGAAACTAATAGATGAAACCATATTAGATAAACTAAAGTGAAAAAGATAAACCATGATAACATAGTACCATGTATGTGAAAGTATAGTGTGATATATGTAAGTGAATTTTCAATCTAAGATGTACCTGATAGTAGTTAACATAACATGGTTTAAAAATCTAAAAAAATAAGGAGGACCGATGTGAGATGAGATCATCATATATCTAAAGTAGAAATAGAAGAAAACGTTGTATAGATACATGAGCAAGAGAGCTCGTTCAAGTTGGAACATGACACAGTTGAGAGGGTAGCTCTCAAAGTAGTTACCCATAAGGGGGGAAAACCTCACTCAAACCAACTCATTTCTCTCATGGCTTAGTTAATCCACCCAATATATATCATTATAGGCCTATCATCTAGTGATCCAAGGGCCATGGCACTCCCTTCCACTACCCTACACAACATAAGAAAAGTATTATACTTCATTCCGTTTAGGGATATTTAGTAATGTACTCTTGTCTTGGTGCATTTCGGTACTCTTGTCTCTTACCTCACTAATGTGAATAATTTGGAAAAATATAACCAATTGGCTCTCAAGAAATCAACACCCATCAATAACCTATGTTGTCATATTTATACCTCTCCACTCTTTGTACTCATTTATAGCCTCACAACTTCTAAGCCAAAGAAAGGGAGGTATATTTTGTACACATAAATATACTTGTGTTTTTTTTTTACAGGAAATACCCAATGACTAAGAAAGAGTGGAGACTTACCATATTGACCACGGATGAAGTGAAAGCTCCCTAGGGCTGCATACTCCTTGAGCCTAATCAATAAAGGTTACAACATGCCTCACGAGACTTGAACATGGGTGGGTGACGTGACAAGCCACAATCCCACTCACTTGAGCTAAGAACCACTGGCTACACCTCAATAGACGTACGTTCTATGCTGAAAGGAAGAGAAATGTGGGACAGGCCAACAACTTATTTTCTTGATTCAAATAAATATCGATGAAAGAGATATGAATATCTTGTTTGTAGAAAGGGTATACGACCCTCTGAAGGGCACCTGGGAAAGGTTACCTGCAATTTATGATCCCTAGATTAGTGGAATACTAATATGGTGTTAGTGCATGGATGTGAATCAGAAGCTAGTTCTAATATTCATAATCCACCCATCAAAAGAAAGCTTGAAGAATAGAGTTTACATTTATGACTTTGAGTCTGCGATATGGCACTGCGGAGCTAACATGCCTACACCTCGATCAATGTTTGCGTGCTCTAGCTCTTCTTCCAAGGGACTTATCTATGTCGTTGGTGGTATCTATTAGCATGGAATGATTTTACTTGGAGCTGCAGAAGCATATAACGTGGTGATTTTACTTGGGCATGCCACAGTTTTTCGTGGAAGGTAAATTCATGGTGTTGCAAGAAGGACAAAGTGCACAATTTTTTGATCCGAGTGAGGGAACGTGGAGAATGATGAATTTCAGGGGAGGAGTATGGAGAATTTGTGTGATTTCTTCTTCTTTGGGGGAGTGGTACAGTTTCACCGCACAACAATAGGTGGACAAATATGGTCTCTTCCGAATAGCCATGATATTGTTGTCTTTACGTGTGCAACACAGTGGCACAACCAAATTTTCATAAGCGAATTGGGCGATCGACGACATTCCAACATAGAATTTGAACAACACATCTCTTATTTGTTTAATCTATCAACCAAGGAGTTCACATCTCTTATAGGATCATGCTTTGCATGTTGGAATTTTTGAATGATTCCAAACAACAGAGGAAATAAAATTCCTCAACTTCAACATAGAGATTTAATGTAAAAATTGTTGGACAGAGATGCTTTTAAAAAAACTTCTATTTCATTAAATCAAAAGCTATTACAAAATGGAGATTTCCTCTAAACTTCATTATTTTGGATGACAAAAAAAAATCTGTTTGATAGCTACTGAAATGCAATGATATTCACTCCTTAAACTGGTCTCTGTCGTCTTTTTCAATTCTGCCTTTGGGCAACAAATAAAAATACACAGTCTTGCATATAAATTCTCTCTCTATTTTTTTTAATACAGAGTCTCACATTGCCTTTGGGATTTTTTTTCATTACAATACACAGTCAACTCTATTGCTGCATTATCCATTTTTTTATGAAACAAACTACTGCTTTATATATATATTATAAACTTTATAAGTTTATCATATATATATATATATATATATATATATATATTATCCTAAAATCAAATTAAGTTGAAATCAAGTGCGTCGTGGCATTAAAATCATAAAAAAACCTAAGTCATAAACCTTTATCATGGATTTAAAACACGAAATTAAATTGTCTTCATAATTTTTATCGCATCCAAAATTGGCTGGTGTGACGTTAGCCACCAAACGCGTGATAAATTTAATTTAGCTTATAATTCCTTATTGAGTCTGAATTGGGCCTATCCACATCAACACAATTCCTATGTGATCGCCTCCTGATTGGTTTGCGATTGGTGATGTGGATTAGGTGGGCTCCCCAACAGTTGACATGAACCAAATTCAAAAACAAATGAGCTCGGGGAAGGATTGTGGTTTCAATGTGGTATGTACAGGTTTAAAGTGACATGGCAGATTTTAGAAAGGTGGTTGAAGAAGATGATGGCATAGATTAAAATTGAGGTGGGTTGCATGGTGTGTGAACCACGAAATTTTACTACATATACAGGCTATGGCCATGAACGAGAAATTAAATTGCAGGTTTTGAATGTAGGGTTTTAATGTTTGATGGAGTGTAGGAAACGCTGAGAAATTTGCTGCACTTGTTGTCCTTCAAATTCCCATCACATTAAAAATCTGCTACTCTGGTGGTTGAATTAATATTTCCAACACTCCCCTTTAACTTCAACTGCTGGATTCTCTTCCATACCCAGGATTTTCCTCAAATATTTAAAAATTTTCTGCCCCAATGGTTTTGTCATTATATCAACAAACTACTCTTCAGTTGTGCAACGTTGCAAAAAAATTTCACCATTGTTCGCTAACTTTCTAATGTAGTGATACTCGGCATCCATGTGTTTCGTTATTTTGTGAAACACTGAATTATTTGACAATGCTATTGCTGAGCTATTATCACAATAGATTGTTGTGACTTTTACCTGTTCATGACACAAACTCCTCAACATTCTTCTCATCCAAACTGCTTGATATGTTGCTACTATAGCTAGCACATACTCTGCCTCTACTATAGATAAAACTGCAATTGGTTGTTTCTTAGAAGCCCATGAAATGGCTCCTGAACCCATATGGAAAACATATCCAGAGGTGATTTTCCTGTCATCTATACTTCTAGCCCAATCACTGTCAGTATATCCAATCAATTCAGAGTTTTCTGAAATGGTGTATAAAATACCATACCTTCTTTTCCTTTCACATATTGTAGAAATTTGATAACTGATATGTTATACACTGAGATTCTCCTGATCACACACTATTTTAACTTCATGCACAATGCATAATCTCTTCTACCATTGATCATTAATTGCGGAAATAAAAACAATCGCACGCGCACATTAAAACCATAAACAATCACACATATGAACATAGTATTTTATGGAAAAGATTAAAGATGAAAACCCCCAACTATCTATATATTATATGTCATAGAGATCATGTAGCAATAATTATACAAAGCTCCTCACAAATCTCTCAGTACAATCTCCAATTGTTACACACTAATCAAGCCCAATCTAGCAAATCACATGCTCCAATCTCTACCACCTGATAGCCTGCCTCTACTGCGCAATCACTGCTGAAGAATGGCTTTGAATGAACTCTAATTGGACCAGCCTTTCTCACGCAATCCTCATTGGCATCTCTAATCACTGGTTGTTGCAAATCATGCAACAGTATAGTCAAAACTGATAGTCACACTTCTCTTTAACCTACCTCTTCACTGGTCTCCACTGAAATTGTCCATGCACTGTAGTTAACTGATGTATTCTTTAGTTGATTAATGAGTTAATAATTAGTGAATTAATTAATAATTAATTCACACCACTCTCACTGGTGTATCAATCAGTTAGACTAGATACAACTAGCTCAACTATGTTTAACTCAGTTAAACTGAACACAATTCCACCAACTACTTCAATAACTCCACCAAAATTTGTCACATGAGTTCTAACTGAAGTATCCATGCAATAGCTCCACTTAACCCTCAGGAATAGTATAATTCCTTATGTCATCTCCTGTGCCACATCTGTGCACTTAACTGAAGTGCTCCAAGAGAATAAGATAATGTTTATAGTCCAAATATTATTAAGAGTTAATAATATTCGACATATCTATTTTTAGACTGGCAATATAAAAATAGATTCTGCCCAATATGTCTAAAAATATAAGTCCATATATTTTTCCAACTTGACCAACCATCCAAAAATAGCATCCTGCAACTCATATAATATGATCGACATGTCTAAAAATAGACATAGTCTAAAAATAGACTTTGCGCCAAAAATAGCTTGCGGGCCCACTTAGTGAAGGTGACTTCTTTCCACTAAGCTCATCATCTTGTTGCAATCTCAACTCTTCCTCTCAACAAGATAAGGATTATATGCCACCCTTATCCTACCCCTGTGGTATTCGAATTTTCTCCTGGTGAGCGCCTTCATCAAGATATCAGCATCCTGATCCTCCATGGGAATGTATGAAAGTAACATGATCTTCCGCTGCACACAATCTCTGATATGATGATACTGGATGTCAATGTGTTTAGATCTATCATGAAATACTGGATTAAATAATATTTTGATGCAAATCTAATTATCACAATATATCACAGTAGGATCTAAGTGTGAACCGAACAACCCGACCAGGATCTTCCTCATCCATATAGCCTCGCATGCAGCCAAACTCGCTTCCATATACTCGGCCTCTGCTGAAATGAGTGCCACAGATCTCTGCTTCCTTCTATACCAAGAAATTGTTGTCAACCCAATACTAGAAATCCCTCCAGATGTGCTCTTTCTGTTCGTTGGGCTCCTTGCCCAATCTGCATCCATGAAGCCACACAGCTTCACCTCATCTGACTGTTTGTACCATAATCCATATCTCGATGTGCCTCTGATATATCTCAATACATGCTAAACTGCCTTCAAGAAGAGCTTGGTAGGCTTAACCATAGCTTGTGAAAGCTGGTTAATAGCATAGCATATGTTGGGATGTGTATTGACCAGATACATAAGCAACCCCACCAACTCTCGGTAAACAGTGGCATCCACTAGCTCTACCGATGTAGCATCCTCTTTCATCCATCCAACAGGAAGGGAAGTGTCAATAGGCTTGCAGCCATGCATGTTGAACTTCTCCAGTATCTCCCGAGAATACTTTTCTTGAGACACAAATATTCCATCACTGCGCTGCCGAATTTCCAATCCCAAGAAATAATGAAGGAGGCCCAAGTCCTTCATCTCAAACTCCTTTGCCAGATTAGCCTTGCATGAGTGTATCAACAGTTCATTACCCATCAAAATCAAATCATCTACATAAGTACAATGATCAGCAACTTACCCTCCACCACAATCTGGTATAGGTTCGGATCCGCCTCACTCTTGGAGAATCCAAGTCCAGTGAAATAACTATCTATCCATGTGTACCAAGCACGAGGTGCTTGTTTCAACCCATATAGCACTCTCTTGAGCCTGCACACATGTGACTCGCTGCTGAATATCTCGAAACCTTCGGGCTGCTCTATGTACACCTCCTCCTCAATCACTCCATTAAGGAACGCAGTCTTCACATCCATATGATGAATGTGCCACCCCATCTACATTGAGAGAGCAAGAATCGTCCATATGGAAGAATACCTTGTGACAAGTGCAAAGGTTTCCTCATAATCAATCCCCTCAATTTGTGAGAAGCCTTGGGCAACAAATATTTCCTTGTACTTCTCCACACTCCTCTCAACCACTTGCTTCACTTTGTAGATCCATCTCGAACCTACCACTGATTTCCCTTCCGGCCTTGGGATAATCTCCCATGCACTGTTTCTGACAATCGAATCATATTATTCCACCATGGCATCTACCCATGCGGGATCCTCCATAGCTTCCTCGAAAGAGGATGGCTCTGTCACGATACACTTGCTCATAAGAGCCGTGTATCAAGTGTACCGGTCAGGTGACTGTCTCTATCTACACTATGATGTAGGTGCTCCTACAATCTTCTTTGCATCTTGAGCCAGTCGCTCAGCTTCTGTAGTGCGCTTTCGCCCTCTGATGGTTGGTGCTGCATGAGTGGTCTCTTCCACTCCATGAACCTCCTCTTATGGCTGATCCACATCCTAAGGCTCATCCTTAGGAACTAATAGCTCCTCATCTGCATGCAAGTGTGGCTCCCTCTCAAGCAAACACTCCATGGCTTTCTCCTCATTTGATATCCAATTGCACAGCAGTCTTCCGATTGTCTGACAAATACACACGATAGTTGTGGAGTGTATCAGTGTACCCCACAAATATCCCAACCTCTGCAGTCGGCTCCAGCTTCTTCCTGGCATCCTTTGTCACATGAATGTAAACAGGTGAACCTAAAATCCTCAAATGGGAAATATCAGGCCTCTTACCAGAAAACACCTCCTCAGGTGTACTCATGTCAAGTATCCTATGAGGACAACGGTTTTGCACATAAACCATAGTATTGCATGCCTCAGCCCATAAGTGTATGGGAAGGCCTTGAACATGAAACATCACCTGTGCAGCACCCATGATCGTTTTGTTCTTTCACTCTGCGACCCCATTCTGTTGTGGGTTATGAGGCACTATGAGCTCTCTTCGAATTCCTTTTGCACTGCAAAAGTCCTTGAATTTGCTAGAGATGAATTCACCACCATTTTCGCTCCTAAGAGCCTTCGGCTACTTCCCCGATTCTTTCCCAACCAGTGCCTTGAACTCAAAGAAATTTGAGTATTTCTCGCTCTTCTTCTACATGAAGAAGATCCAACACTTCCGAGAAAAATCATCAACAAATATCACATAGTACCTGTGCTTTGTTGTCAAAGCTACTAAGAAAGGTCCACACACATCTATGTGAATTCTCTCAAGGATCGTCGTGGCGTGACTATCCTTCTTGTGAAAGGTGGCTTTCACAAATTTTCCCAAAGCACATCCCTTGCACTGATCTAACTGCACAAGTGTACCTTTGGGAAGCCTGGTAGAAATCTGCTGCAAAATTTTCAAAGCTCCATGGTGAAGGTGGCCCAATATCCTGTGCCACAGCTCGCCATCATCCCGGTTCACCACTCTTTTTGCCTTGCCTGCCATTGATGCGCAGCCATATACCTCCAACTAATAAAGGTTCTTAACTCAAACCCCTATCCTCCAGGTTTCACCAGTGGCCTTACTTGCAGGAAAGCCTTTCCCTCGCTAAAGACAACATCATATCCCTTGTCTTCTAACATCGCCATAGAGATCAGATTCTTCTTCAATCCTGAAACATGCATCACTTCCTTCAATATGAAGGGTTTACCACACTACTTCTCAAAGGAAATTGTACTGATACTAGTCGCATTGTATCTACCATCATCGCCCATCTCAATGTGCACTCCAATATCTTTCTCATCCAGATCAGTGAACAAATCTTTGTCTCCGGTCATATGAAAAGACACACCACTGTTAAGAAACCACACTGAACCCATCATACATGAGACCAAGCATGTGATCAATGAAAAATCCATCTCAAACTGCAAGGCTAAGGCCTCTCCAGCTGCAGATCCAGCAGCCTGCTTCTTTTTCTTCTGTGAAATTTTAGTGGCGTAATGTCCGTGTTGGTCATAGTGAAAGCACTTCACCTTGGACATGTCCTGCTTCTTTAATTTCGCACCAGATTGAGAAGCATTATTCTTTCTCTTCCCCTTCATTGCTTTGGCAACCAAAACACAATTTTCTTCATATGAGTTCTTTGATGAAGATCTGTCCCTGGTACTTCGCCTTATCTCCTTTTGCACAATATCCAACCAAAGTCGCTCCCATCCTGGCAATTTCTCCTGACCATTGATAGAGTCCTGATAGGAATGCCAACTCTTTGGAAGCCCAAGGAGAGCCAAGCTCACCCAATTCCTTGTCATCTACAGTCACCCCCACACTTCCCAGCTCATCCCTGCACTGTAAAAACTTCGTGAGGTACTTGAGCATACTGTCGCCTTTCTCCATTTTAATGTTCCTGAGTTTATCCTTGAGCGCAAACTTCCTCTAGTTGCTCTTGCTTTGGAATAAGTCTGTCAACACTTTCCACATCAAGAATGGAGAAGCCTTACCATGAAGGATGGACACTATGTGATCCTTTACACCTTCCAACAGAATTCTTCGACACTTTTCTGTCTTCTTTTTCCATGCGTCAAGTGTGGCAGCATCGCTAGAAGCAGGTTTTGGAATTTCTGCATCTATGAACTCCTTCAACCCATTTTCATATAGAACTGCCTCCATATTTTCCTTCCATGCAATATAATTCAAGCTTCCCTCAAGGGCATACTCCAATCGCAATCCGTTGAAAGAAATCTCAAATTTGACACCAAGAAAACACTGCTGCAAATTCGAATTCCACCAGCACAAAACTCAACCGCTTCAATGTTTTTCAATTTCTCCAATGATCAATATCGCTCTGATACCATGTAGAAATTTGATAACTGATATGTTATACACCTTGATTCTCCTAATCACACACTATTTTAACTTCATGCACAATACAGAATCTCTTCTACCATTGATGATTAATGGCGGAAATAAAAACAATCACATGCACACATTAAAACCATAAACAATCACACATATGAACACAATATTTTATGGGAAAGCTTAAAGCTAAAAAACCCCCAACTATCTGTATTTTATATGTCATATGGATCATGTAACAATAATTATACAAAGATCCTCACAAAGCTCTCAGTACAATCTCCAATTGTTACACACTAATCAAGCCCAATCTAGCAAATCACATGCTCCAATCTCTACCACCTAATAGCCTGCCTTTACTGCGCAATCACTGCTGAAGAATGGCTCTAAATGAAATCGAATTGGTCCAGCCTTGCTCACGCAATCCTCAGTAGCATCTCCAACCACTGTGTGTCGCAAATCATGCAACAATATAGTCACAGCTGATAGTCACTGCTCTTTCACCTACCTCTTCATTGGTCTCCACTGAAACTGTCCATGCACTGTAGTTAACTGATGTATTCTTTAGTTGATTAATGAGTTAATAATTAGTGAATTAATTAATAATTAATTCACACCACTCTCACTAGTGTATCAATCAGTTAGACTAGATACAACTAGCTCAACTGTGTTTAACTCAGTTAAACTGAACACAACTCCACCAACTACCTCAATAACTCCACCAAACTCTGTCACATGAGTTCTAACTGAAGTATCCATGCAATAGCTCCACTTAACCCTCAGGAATAGCGTAATTCCTTCTGTCAGCTCCTGTGCCACATCTGTGCACTTAACTGAAGTACTCCAAGAGAATAAGATAATGTTTATAGTCCAAATATTATTAAGAGCTAATAATATTCGACATATCTATTTTTAGACTGGCAATCTAAAAATAGATTCCGCCCAATATGTCTAAAAATAGAAGTCCATCTATTTTTCCAACTTGACCAACCATCCACAAATAGCATCCTGCAACTCATAGAATATGATCGACATGTATAAAAATAGACTTTGCGCCAAAAATAGCCTGCGGGCCCACTTAGTGAAGGAGAATTCTTTCCACTAAGCTCATCATATTGTTGCAATCTCAACACATACCTCAGAATTATTTTTTCTTCTTTTCAATGTGCCTCCTTTGGCCTTTCCATAAATCTGGAAATTAAACTTACAGCATGCATAATATCTGGCCTAGTTACAGTCAAATACATAAGGCTGCTAACTATGCTCTTGTACAAACTTGGATCAAAATCCTTGTTGTTGTCTTCTTTTCTTAACTTCAATCCCATCACTATAGGATTAATTTATGCCTTGCAATCATGCATGTTAAATCTTTCTAGAACATCATTTACATATTTAGCTTGAGAGATAAAAAATTTATCTTCATTTTTCTCTACTTCTCTTCCTAAGAATTATTTCAGCAATCCCATATCAGTCATCTCAAATTCATCTTTCATGACTTTTTTAAAATTCTCAATGAGGTAAGCATCATTACCTATGAATATAACATCATCAACATAAAAAAAAAACAATTAGCATCTTACCATATTTCTCCTTGATGTATAATGTGGGTTCTCCTTCACATTTCTCAAACCCATTTTCTAGTAGATAGGCATTTATCCTACTGTACCATGCTCTTGGTGCTTGTTTTAGCCATATAGAACCTTCTTCAATTTGAAAATTTTGTGCTCTTGGCCTTCTTTCTCATATCCTAGAGGTTTTTCAACATAAACCTCTTCCATCAATACTCCATTTAGGAATGTTGATTTCACACCCATTTGGTAAACTTCCCACTTGTGTTGAGCTACTATGGACAAAATTACTCTTACTGTTTTCATTCTTGCGACCAGTGCAAATGTTTCTTCATAATCTCTTACTTGTTACTATTTGTAGCCTTTGAAATCAAGTCCAGCTTTGTGCCTTTCAATCTTACCTTCAGTATTTCTCTTGTTTTTATAACCCATTTCACTCCAATTACTTCCTTGCCTTTTGGGAGATCAACTAATTCCCATGTTTTATTTTTCTCTATGGCATTCATTTCTTCATCCATGGCATCTATCAATTTCTTATCTTTCATTGCTTCATCAAAATGAATATGATCATATACATGACATTATAATGCAAATAAAGACTTCATACCTTCATTTTCTGCCTCTTTCTCATAAATCTCATTCAAAATTTTGAATATGGTTCCTTTCACTTGGTGTACTTGTGCTTGTAGAAGCACTCAAATATACTCCTTGTGATGTGCTTGGGGAAGCATTGTTATCAATTCTCAAGGGTGTTACCATACTTACTTGTGGTGTCCCTTGCTATCCTTGTGTTCGTTGAGGTGGTACTACTAATGAGGGATGTATTTCAGCCATTTTTTCCTCATTATCATCATGAGACAAACATATTTTAACATTCCTTGTTTTCTCAATGCTTCCATCCCAACCTTCTTCCTCAATGAACTATACATCTCTGCTTATAACAAACTTCTTGGTGGATGGGTTATACAGCCTGTATGCCTTGGATTATTCACAATATCCAATAAATATGGACTTCTCCCCTTTACTATCCAACTTCTTCCTTAGCTGATCTGGAATGTGTGCATAAGCCACACAACCAAAAACTCTCATGTGGGTGACATGCTGCTTCAGCCACTCCATGCTTATTCAAGAACTCTGTTCATAGCACTCTTTTTTGGGCATCTATTCAAGATATATGTTGCACAATGTACAGCTTCAGCTCAATACTCATTTGGAAAATGTTTTGCCTTTAGCATACTTCTTACCATATCCATGATGGTCCTATTTTTCCTTTTAGTAACTCCATTTTGCTGCGATGTATAACTTGCTGTAAATTATTTATGAATCCCATTTTCTCTGAAAAAATGAAAAAATTATTTGGAGATATACTCACCTCCTCTATCAGTTCTTAAGACCTTGATATGTTGCCCACTTTGTTTCTCTACAAAAGCTTTGAAGTGGCATAATTTATCAAACACTTCACTCTTATATTTCAAGAAATAAACCCAAGGTTTTCTTGTGTAATAATCAATAAAAGTAAGAATATAGTGACTACTTGCTAATGATGGTGTTTACATTGGTCCACACAAATCTGAATGGACAATTTCTAAGCGTGCCTTTGTCCTTATGCTATTTCCTGATGGAAATCTTTCTGTATGTTGTTTTCCCAAGATGCAGCCTTCACGTAGGCTGTCTGGTTTCTCATTCAATGGTAATACCTTTACCATTCCTTTCCTACCCAACAAATTGAATCCTCCAAAGTTGAGATGTGAAAATTTCAGGTGCCATAAATTTTTTTTATCTTTTGCTTCTCTTTGGAATGTCTCTTCTGTCACTGCTACAATGGCATCTCCTTTCTTCAAATCTGATGTCATCTTGAGAGGGAAAATGCTATTCCTTGTTATCTTCACTTGTGCAATGCATTGCTTGCTTGGTGGTTTATCCATGATTGTGCATACATCATCTTCAAATAAAACATTGTAGCCTTTCTGAACGAGCTGTCCAATGCTCAAAAGGTTACACTTCATACCAGGCACATAATATACATTTGATATGGATCTTCCTTCTCCTTTCTTTGTCAAAACACTTACTCTACCTTTTCCCATGACAGAGACCTTACTGTCTGTCCCCAATTTTACTTGAGACTTCACATTTTCATCTAACATTGAAAACATAGAAATGTTTCCAGTCATATGATTGCTACATCCTGAATCTAGAAACCATATATCTTCATTCTTTTCTTCAGCCATATTTCATGTTAAAAACAACTTCTCTTGACTAATATTTCCTTTAGTAAAATTAGCACTGGGTATATTACCCATGTCACTATGTTTCTTCCTACATTCATTGGCATAATGGACATACTTCTTACAGTAATGAAATTGGACTTGGGATTCATCATACCTTTGTCCATGTGCTTGATTTTTTCCACCTTGTTGGTTGCTGCCTTGGCCTTGGTTTTGATTTTGATTACTGCCTCCTCCACTTGTATTTGTAGGGCTGTTTCTTCCTCCTCTTTTTTGGCTTCTGTCTCTTTCTTTTCCTCTATAGTTTCCTCTGCCTTGACCTCTTCCTCTTCCAAATACATTTGGGTCTTGAAGGCATGCTTCAAATATGATTTTGTTGTTCTACCCAATCTTTGTTCACGTGTCATCAATGATGCATGAAGCTCATCAACTGTAAACTTTGAGAGATCCTTTGTCTCTTCAATGGTTGTGACTATCACATCAAACCTTGAGGGTAAGCTCCTGAATACTTTCTCCTCTATTTTCCTTTCTTCTACTATCTCTCCATGAGATCTCATTTGGGTAACCAACCCAATCAACAGAGTGAAGAATGAGTCTATTGTATCAGACTCTTTCATGCAAATAACTTCAAAATCCCTTCTCATTAATTGAAGCTTTGATGTATTTACCTTCTCCATACCGTAGTAGGTTGTCTGTAGGGTATCCCATGCATCCTTGGACCTATTAGCTGCTGCAATTCTTGGAAATAAAATTTCATGCACTGCTTGATAGAGATAAAAGAGGGATTTTGAGTCTTTCTTCCTAATACTCTTCAAAAAATCCTTCTCTACCTGTGTTAGGGCATTAAATTCATTTTCATCTGCTAGTTCTTCTAGACCATCTTCAACTAGCTCCCATAGATCTTGAGAGGCAAACATGGCTCTCATTGTGATTGCCCAATAGTCATATTTCTTCCCATTGAACTGTGGGAGTTGAGTATTTCCTATACTCGTGCTTGTGCTGGCTCCTGCCATGGATAGCTTTTTGAACTATGCTTTAAAAAACTTGACTGTGTTTTTAAACAAACTGTCTCAGAGGACTACACTCTTTAAAAAAAATAAAAAATCTGTTTTGACATAAATACCTTGCTTGTTGAACTTTTACATTGCTCGTCAAAAGCTACAACAAACTCCTTCTTCTTCCTTCAACTTCTTTGACAAGCTTCAAAGAGCATGGACTAGCTTTGATACCATGTTGGAATTTTTGAATGATTCCAAACAACAAAGGAAATAAAATTCCTCAACTTCAACACAGATATTTAATGTAAAAATTGCTGGAAAGATATGATTTAAAAAACAACTTCTATTACATTAAATCAAAAGCTTTTATAAATGGATATTTCATCAGAACTTCATTGTCCTAGATTACAAAAAAAAAAATTGTTTCACTGCTACTAAAATGCAGTGCTATTCACTCCTTAAACTGCTCTCTGTCCTCTTTTTCAATTATGCCTCCGGGCAACAAAAACCAATACACAGTCTTGCATATAAATGCTCTCTCTGTTTTTTTTAATATAGAGTCTCACACTGCCTTCGGGATTTTTTTTTCATTTCAATACAAAGTCAACTCTATTGTTGCATTATCCATTTTTTTATGAAATAAACTATTGCTTTATATTCTTATATATATATATATATATATATATATATATATATATATATATATATATATATATATATATATATATATATATATATATATTATCTAAATTAGACTTAACAAAAATGTGTCGTGGCATTAAAAATAATAAAACAAACCTAAGTCATAAACCTTTATCATGGATTTCAAACATGAAATTAAACCCGTCTTCCTAATTTTTATCGCATCCAAAATCGGTTGGTGTGACATCAGCCTTTGGATGCATGATAAAAGTTAATTGAGCTTATAATTCCTTATCGAGTCCGAATTGGGCCTGTCCACATCAGCTCAACTCCTATGCGATCACCTCCTGATTGGTTTGTAGTTGATGATGTCGATTAGGTGGGATCCCCAACTGTTGACGTGAACCCAATTAAAAAACAAAGGAGTGCAGGGAAAGATTGTGGTTTCAATGCGGTAGGTGCAGGTTTAAAGTGGCATGGCAGATTTTAAAATGGTGGTGGAAGAAGATGATGGCGCAGATTAAAATTGAAGTGGGTTGTGTGGTGTGTGAACCACGAAATTTTACTGCATATATAGGCTACGACCATGAACGAGAAATAAAATTGAAAGTTTTGAATGTAGGGTTTTAATGTTTGATGGAGTGTAGGCAACGATGAGAAATTTGCAGCACCTGTTGTCCTTCAAATTCCCATCACATTAAAACTCTGCTACTTCAGCGGTTGAATTAATATTGTTGGAACACCTAATCCTCATGGGTAGGTGTGGAATGCGAAAAGTCACAATGGAGTCCAAGTGACCTTGGAATGTGAAACCAAGAGTCACACCATTGTACTATAAATGTACATCTTTGTATAATGGAAAATAAGAAAGCCTCACGCTTATCTTTCATTGTGTGTTGTTTCTCTTATGTGTGTGTTCATCTTTCTCATACACCATGTGTGTGCTTCAACATGGTGTTTAACATGGTATCAGAGCGGGCGATTTCTGGCCCTGCTCCATATCTGCAAAAATTGTTGGTTTTTTTGCAGCACTCAAGTGTTTGTAGCAGCGTTTTTGCCACATACAGAAAGTGGTTTTGGAGAAGGAGCAGCATTCAGAAGAAAGAGCAACATTCAATGATTTTGCAGCATTCAGAAATTTCATTTTGAAGGAAAAGCAGCTGTGCCCATCTGAAGGTTTTCTCACTGTTTATTTCTTCCTGCAATCTTGCATTTTAAATTCTGCATTTTGAAGAGCTGCTGGATACGATTTATATTGGGTTTCTGAACAAGTTTCTGGGTTTTCACTGGAAATATTTCTGGTTTTTCATTGGAAGATTTCTGAGTTTCTGCAATTCTACATTTTTAAAATCTCTGCTGCTGGAAAAATTAATTTTTGCTGCTGTGTTAAAGATGATTTCCTACTCTACTCTGCTGTTTAAAAAAAAAAAAAGTAAATAAAAAAATAAAAAAAAATAAAAAAATACATTTTTTTCCAGGCACCAGGCCTCTCGGCCCTCCTCTACGCCTCCACAGTCCCTAACCTCTGCAATAAACCAATCCATCTCTTCCATTTAATAAATTTTCTCATATAAAGCCTCCATATACACCTCCACCCGCTTCCCCTTGCAATCGACTCGCCCCCACCTCACAAAACGCTCCATACTCCGGCCTCCCTACGTTAAACTCCACTCCTTGGCCACCCCTCCTCACATCTCCACAACCTACGGCTCTTCCATGCGCTCCATTTATCTTCATACGCCTTATCACTCCAACGTTCTACTTCATATGCCTCTTCCCATACTCTACTCACCTCTCTAACCGTGCGCTCTCTCACAATTTCTCACAAGCCGCTCCTACCCAGCCGACTCCCTCATCACGCCGAACTCTCCTTCCCCTCTCCGCCTACGCTGCTACACCACGGCTCCCTTACACCTGGCTCCCTTCCTCCACGGCCTTTCGGCCCCTTTTCTCTTACAGCTCTGCAAGCTCAGCCCACTTCACGGTAACGCTTCCCCCCTTCACACGCAGCTACCTGCCTCACTCTTCGCCCCTTCCTCTCCAACGATTCCCTCTCCCTTCTAAAATCCGCCCTCCCACGGCAGTCTTTTCCCTCTCTTTTGTAATTTAAAAATCGACTTCTGACTTTTTAATAATATCTCTGCTCCTTCCTACAGTTCGAATTTTTTAAATTTTAATCATTATAACATACCACGCCTCATTTTTAACATACCACGACTTTACAATACCACGCCTCATTTTTTAAATACCGCTCTTGTTTTTTAAAATTCGACTTTCCAATAATCCCTCCTCACCATTATAATAACCCTTCCCTTAATTAAACCCGCCCCTCCTTCCCATCTTTTTAAAATTTCCCCTTCTTATATAATACTACCCCTCCCATTACTACAATCCCCTCCTCATTTTTTAATTATTCCCATCCCAATTAATCTCTCTCCCCCAATTAACAAACTCCCTCCATATTTTTTATTATTCCCTCCTCAAATTTTTAATCCCAAATAATTATTATTTTTTAATTAATTTTCAATTAATTAAAAAAAAAAAAAAACAGCAGAGAGAGAGAGGAAAGAGAGAGACAAGAACAACAGAAATGAAATGAATAAAATGGCATATGAGGAGCAGATAGATTGAATACATTGCAGATTTGCATTTTTTGATTTGTGGCATTGAAGGGTGATTTTTTTGAAGAAATTTACACTTGAAGACAAGTTTGCCATCATTTGAACAGCTATTTGAAGAAGAGAATTTCAGTTGCCTTAAAGGCCTCTTGCACAGTGTTTTCAGCTGCACATTTACACATATTTTACAGAGATTTTGTATTGAACTCACATTGTGAGTGAATTTGCCTCTTCATTCATAGTTGGAATCAGTGTATTTGTGTTGAAAATTGTTGATTTCCCTCCATCATTTGAGGAGCACATTTTGTACTTTGAGTCATTTGTATTTCTTGTTGCATCACATTGTAAACGGGTGCATTTTCGGTTGAAGCCGACACCCTTTCATTCATTTTTGAGCCTAAATTGTTGAAAATGGCCAAAATCAATGAGGTATTAGTGTTGTTGAGTGACCTCATTCATTAAAATGTTGATGACATGATAAAAATGAGCAAGGATGCTCTATGTAACATTCAGAGTTGTTTGCTAGATGCACATGAAAAGATTGAGTTTTTGCAGTTGGAATCTCAGCTCCAACAAGAAGAACTTCAGCAAAAGAGTCACCATTCTGAACCTGTTTCTGTTCAGAACATTGTGAAGGACTCTCATCAGAAGAAAGAAGACAATGATGATTCACATTCAGCAGATGTACATGCAGATGCAGCAGTTCAACCTGCACTTCTCAAGCCCATCATCAGACCTTGGGAAGAGCTTGTCCACAACAAGCACCGAATTGGTCTTGGATATGACAAGGATGTTTCCTTTCATATTCCAGACTACACAAAACCCATCATATTTCAGAGTGCCGGATTCTTGTATGACAGTTCACCTGCAGCTGTTTCAGATCCTGTTCCGCTTCCACAACAACAGATCGTAAAATGCCAACACTGTGATCGAGTTGGCCATATGAAAGATCACTGTTTTGATCTTCATCCATGCAAGCACTGTGGCGGTACACCCATTCTTCAGACAAATGCTTCAGACACAAGCCTCCTGCAAGAACCAAGATTCATCTTGGATGGATCGCTTCTTGGCAATGGGCATCAGCAGCCAAGAAGATGTTTAAGTCGCATGTCAGAACATGTTCACGGATATTGAGCAAACTTGCAGTTGATTTTTCGCCATCATCTCACCTTGTCCCTGACAGGGGGGAAAATGGTGGTCATGTACAAGCTTCGACGTCAGATCAAGCGAGCCTGAGCCACAATCTCTCATTCCATGTTCAGAGTTGTAGCCAGCAGTTCAATCGAGCCTGAGCCACAATTCATCATTCCGGATTCAGAGATGTAGCTAGAGACACGGATGCCCATGAGCATACCTTCGGTTGGTGGATAACCTAAAACCATCATTTTCGGTTGGTGGATAACCTAAAACCATCATCTTTGGTTGGTGGATAACCTAAAACCATCATTTTCGGTTGGTGGATAACCTAAAACCATCATTTTCGGTTGGTGGATAACCTAAAACCATCATCTTTGGTTGGTGGACAACCTAAAACCACCACAGGTAGTAGACCTCCCTTCTTTTAGGTCGAAGGTCTCCCTTTTTATGAGGGACAATTCCTCTAGCAGAAGCCTTCAGCTTCTTGCCAGTTTTGGAAGAGTTCCGGGAACTGCAACATGTATTGCGTTCCAGTGTTTGTGGTCATCCTAAAACCACCTCTTTTTTCCAACATTTCAGAGAGTTGATTCAGCCCAAGTGCTGCCATGCATACTTTGCAGATTTTTATTACAACTCTTTTCTTGGACTCACACATACCCCTTCGGATTAAGGGGGGATGTTGGAACACCTAATCCTACATGGGTAGGTGTGGACTTCGAAAAGTCACAATGGAGTCCAAGTGACCTTGGAATGTGAAACCAAGAGTCACACCATTGTACTATAAATGTACATCTTTGTATAATGGAAAATAAGAAAGCCTCATGCTTATCTTTCATTGTGTGTTGAGTCTCTTGTGTGTGTGCATTCTTCTCCTCATACACCATGTGTGTGCTTCAACATGGTGTTTAACAAATATTTCCAACATTTTAGGCATGATATTATCTACGGAAATCGTAGAGTTTTGAAAGTAATATTTAGATGCACACCAAACATAATCAATGTGTTGTGCTCAATTCTATATTAGCTATCGCCTAGTCTACCTAATTTAGGAAATGGTCCTTTTTTTGGAGTTTTTTCCATAGTCATTTTTTTCTAAAATTATGTATAGATTTTTAAAAGTACCATTTTCCAAGTTTTCTTTTTCATTGTAAATATTTTTTTATATAATTGTTTCATATCATAATGATTTTTTTGGGAGTTTTTTCCATAGTCAATTTTTGCCGAAATTCTTTACAGGTTTTTAAAAGTACCATTTTCAAAGTTTTTTTTTCATTGTACATAAATTTTATATAACTGTTTCATATCATATTGACGTGTAACTATTGGTATTTTTTTAATATTAAAAAAATATAAAGAATAATGATGTTTCTAAATTTGATATATATGAAAAAATTAATTTAATTTAACTCTAATTTGGTGACATTCTTGACAAATGTGTTTTAAGGCCACGTAACATCATTTTTAGCTTGAATGGATGTGATGATTTCCCAAAGGAACTGGGTAGCTACGACCGTGACTCTACAATACCAATGACTATCCAAACTAGTTACATTAAGAGTTACTCTTTAAGCCCATATAGGGAAACTTATTGCCACACTTTTTCTACAAGCATCTGTATTTCCCTGGGTAGCGCAAGGAGAAGTTCCCTCATACCGAGACCCACCTAGGGTTTGAGGTGCACAATAGCCACATAACCTTTGGTTCTTCTACATATAGTTAATAACTATCCCCTAGAAATATCTGTTAGAAAGGGAAATTGAATGTGTTTCATTTCCCTCCATTTACCATTTTATTTTTATGAACTATAATATTTTAATATTATTAACATAAGGAATTTTTCCTAGTGATATTATAATTTTCTTCCAGTAATTCAAATGTAGCATAACATAAAGGTAGAGGCTTTGGTATCATAATATAAAGGTAGAGGTGATGGAAGAACAATGTGTCATTTGTTATTGTTGTCATTAATGACACGTGCAGGTAGATTTCTTTCCTCAAATTGATGAAATTGAAAATCCTCTTAGTGAGAACATGCCACCAATTTCTCTTGAGGACTCTCTTCAAATGAATAAATAAAACAACCATTTTCTTACTTATTGTGGCATAAATAAAAAAATCCTCCTCCTTCTACCAAATTGGCATGGGGTGGAATTCTTCTTTGCTTCCCTCTAACAACAGTTTCATTTGCATAGTGAATGTGTCCATCAACCTTTCCATGGTTTTCATCAATGTATCCATCTTAAGTTCTGACAATGGAGAAAGCTATTGCTTAACCACTTCCCTTCTTTCAACTTCCATTTTGGATTTTTTGATCAATATATTTTCTTCGACATCAACAATGCATTTTTGCATATTATCCAAAGTGGCGGGATTCCTCTCTCTGAGAAAATAGGAAATCTAACCATTAAAACCATCTCGATAATGTAGCATAGTCAATCCTTGGAGAGGCTTTGAATCAGTAGGTATGGAATCATATATGTTACTGAATTTGGTTGATAAACTTTGGGTTGTCTCACCAGGTTGCCTCCTTATATTTCGATACTCCTACATAATATGAAAAGCGCTTGATTTGACCTCCCATCTCTCAATGAAAAAAAATTTAAGCTGTTTGAAAGAAGAAATAGTTCAAGATGCCAAACTTCAATACCAGTCCCTAAATCCTCTCAAAATAATTTGAGTAAACAACCTTACCTTGAAACCTTCATGATCTACTTCCTCAAGGTCAATGAAGTCAATGATCTTTTATACATGCTTCCTTGTTGTGATATTACCTGTACCATCAAATTGAGGTACCCTCTAACCATACTTCTATGGTAACTCATGCAAAGGGGATGGAAGATTTAACGTGTCATACTGGGCAGCAGCCATGACTGAGGCCTGAGATGTAGTTGTATCAACTAGATTTTGATTATCATTTGTTTCTTTTTTAGGACAACCAATACAAAAAGGAAATTCATTTGCATCTTCAAGAGAATGATATACACTGCCAGAAGGGGATTCATGTGGATACTTGCATTCTACATTTAGATTGAGCAAATAGAAGAAATTATTTTGACATTTTTAGGAAATGACAGCAAGTAACTGATACAAAAAAAAATTATATTCTACAAAAAATCCAGGTTGAAGTACCTGACTCTCACACATCGTTCTTCCATCCTTCTCCTAACAAAGCCTACTCTTCTTTAAAACTGCTTTGAAATTTTTCAATGGAGTCACCAAGTGAATATTTGATCTTCTATATATTTTGAAATCCGATTTGCTAGGTTATCTTTTCAGCCTTCCTATGTTTGACTATTGTTCACCATCAATATCTGAATCTGAAAATTTGGGGATCTATCCTGAGGAAGATGAAACCTTTCGCTCCCCGGAAACAATGTGAATATTTTAGAACTTCGTGAATTATACTTGTATGAGGATAGAATCACGACGGTAACCACAAACCTCATTGGGTTGAGAGATTGGTCTTCTCCAACCGAAGGGGGCCCCCTCACTCGACAAACTCAAAAGGTAAAATACTTTAAAATGAAAATTTCTTAAAATAGGGACTAGATCTGAAGAGTTCTTCGAAATATTTGGCTAGGGAGTGACAAAATTTCTGAGGTATGGTGTAAATGTAGGTGATCTAAGTTTATAAATAATTACCATGCATAAACCTAGTCATAAAATAGGTTCTTGATACAAATTTTGGACAAATCAAAGTTATAATAGGAGTGGGAAAATAGAGAAATAAATTTATTTAACATACAACACAACTTAAAAGAAACATCTAACAAATATGGTGTAAATATGCTTCATTTAGAACTGAAACATTAGGATATAATAAGACTAGAGAAATTTTACTTTGAATCCTAAAATTACACAATTCCTCCTACATAATTTAAGGAAATGTAACACAAGAGAGACACAAGAAAACATATATCCAAAATGCCATACTAGATATACCTGTCCTAGAATTCTTTGGAAAATGTGTGCATCTAATCCATTCATCCATTAAAATAAAAACACAAAACAAATACAACAGAGTCTAAAAAATGGTATCTATACTCTCCAACCCTCTTTTTATTCATCTTATCATCTTATATAGGCATACATGATAGATTAGTTAGTAGTTCAGTACAATGCATCTTCAATCCATGGAGAGGATCAACACAAACTGAAAAATAGAAAAATACTATTGTTTACAATCCTTTTGTAAAATGGTAAAAGGAAAAATAATGATACTTATCTTTATCCTAAAGAAATAAAATTAATAGAAAACTATCTAACTCATCAAACCATATCCATCACAGGAAGGAAATAGAAAAAAAAGGCTGCCAGTGGATTGAGAGTGCTATGCAGTGACTGGGTAGCACACTACCCAGTCATATTTCTCCTCATGATTAACACTTGGCTGATGGAAATTTGGATGAGGTGGCATCCAAACATGTAACATGTTGACCCCTCTGACCTCTGATAGCTAGCACCTTCAAAACACACGTGAAAAGTTGTGGGCAAGGGTTGTGTAGCACAAAATTTGATGCTCCCTTCTTTCAGCGCTAGATTATATCTCATAAAAATAAAAACAATTATATGCCTTCATAATTTCAATAACCATCACAACGTTCCAACAAAAATACTCACAACCTTCATAAAAACCAAATTTGCAAAACAAATTCATAATTCCGCCATTGAAAAACTGCAAAAATATGCCCTCAAGAAACATTTGTAGCTCCCAAAATTTAAATGTTGTGTATAACCTGAGAGCTTCTGATTTACATGAAAATTTTTTGGACATAAACCTCCCTCAGGTTTTGTAAATGATTAGCCGACTTCTCATAAAATTCTTACAAACTCATCTATAAAACAGGAAATTTGACAGTCCGAAAAAAAGGCCTTAAAGATGTATTCAAAGCTCCTCATATGTGACACTTGTGAAAAAACTGAAGGAATTTATTATGACTTGGTTTATTCTTGAGGAAAACCTCTTTCAAATTATTGAAATTTGGCTCTATGTGGTCTGAAATATTGTTTCAACATGATTACTAGAACAAAGTATTTTGTGAAACGATTGCACAACAGACTCGGAAGTTTGGATTTGAAATTGATTTTTCCACTTCAAACTGATTGAGGAGCATACTTATCACATACATACACCTTGTAAAACCTTTTCCATGCTTTAATAACTATGAAATTCCTACACTTCATCAAAATGGGCACTTTTTGCAATAATTAAAAGGACATGACACATTTAACCAATAACTAAATTGTCAAACTAACTCTTATTATGGAGATGACTTTAGAAAACTGACGTGTCATGACCAAATATAATGAAACATCCCCTCTATAGTTCCATAATGGCTCATTTTCCCTCCATGAGTACAATTTTGAAATTATGATTTTATGACCCTCTCATGAATTTTAGACTTGCACAAAATTTTTCTTATCTTTATGGACCATCTATGAAAAAGTTGTAATGATGTTAGAAAATGAATCTTTAGACTATGAAAAAAACAATCCATAGGCTAAATTGTTATACCAAATATTAAAATGAATGAAAGAGACAAATACGTTTGATCTCTAAACCTTAGAACCCTAACAGATCCATTGTGAATTCATTTACAAGTAAGAACATGGAGAGAGAAATACATCATCAGTGATAATTTACATGTTTATGGCCATCATAATAAATAAAAATACAATAGCTACAATAGCAACAAAAGCTACATAATAATCAGTACAAATATACATCAATTACCAAATAAGAAATTACTCATTTACGAATGCAGAAACCAACGAGGGATAGGACTACCATGTTCCACCTGACCATAGATTGGTTGAGCCAAGTATCTCTTCATCCAACCACCCTTTTTTCATATTCCAAGCATGAATTTTGGACTCATAACCATCCAGAAATAACCAAACAGGCATGGATGCTACCGGAGTTCTCCAACTACATTGTGAGGAATTTGAGTGCATCCTAGTCTCTCAGGCTCTACTGACCATAGTGTGATCCATGGGTCACTAGGCCCTACACCAAGACCATCTCTCCAAACTTTATCATACATTACATCTCAGAACTACTAGGCCAAATAGAGAGAATTCCACCTCTTGGCTTTACTATATATCCTGCCATTCACCAACAATGATTCCTATGATCACTAAGGCACATAATTTGGCTTTACCGCAACCCATCATATGGATCTGGTGTTACTAGGACAATGGCTTTACTGTGATATTTAGTCTAGTTCAGGGACCACTATCCCATGTATTTTTCATTTCAGACATACACCCCACTCAGATTCGAATCAAATCCATCCATCCATCTCAATCGAAGTATGAAAGCTCATCTCATAAAATTTGTACAGAAATTGCAAGGATAGGATGAAAACATTTTCACACCTATAAAAACCCATGCTAAGACAACAAGTAACCACATTCAATACCATGCATGCTAGGACTAGGAAGGAAATCACAAATGCAAATCAATACCAACAAGGAATCTTGTCACTATGAATAATTTTTATATATAATTGTTTCATATCATTGTCAAGTTTATTTTTCCATATTCTTATTAATATGAATAATTTTTATATAATTGTTTCGTATCATTGTCAATTTTATTTTTCCATCTTCTTCTGAATAAGAATATTTTTTTATATAATTCTTTCATATCATTTTCAAGTTTATAAAAATATAAAAGATAAAAAAACTAAAATTTGAAAGAGACAATAAGGGTTGAGCGCAGCTGGGGGGTAAAAAGGGGTGGGTAGCCCCCCTACATAGGATTTAGGGTAGTGCCTCATGTTTTGTGGATCAATCCCTCTTGCGGACAAGACCGATCTCCCTATAATCCTAGTGGAAAACAAGAAACAAACCAAAAAAACAATGGAACTTTCCTTAGCCTATAATTGAAACATTACACATGTAGTACGCGAAATATCACTTACCTATTAACGAAGTGCTTGTAGAAGTCCTTTCAGCGCTTTCCACAACTAGCTTTTCCTTAATTCTTTATAGCCTCTCCAAGTTATTTCCGTAGCTTCTCCATCATGCGCCAAAAGAGATATGCATAGACAAAAACATTCAAATGGATCAAAGCATTTCGCATATAAAAGAAAAAGTAAATCAAATCCTTAGTATAGCATAAAACATATAAATGAATCAATAATCAAGTATAAATGATGTGAGCGATAAAGGAATCTCACAAATAACATCGAAATAGATTCAATTAGGAAAGAACAATTAATTTGTATTAAAATAAAAAGGGAAAAGAAGCTTACAACTTAGTCCCTTGATGTCACAAGCCTTTTCCAATGGTCTCCTTTACTTCCCTTGATGACAAATTCTTTAGACCCAAAACCAACAACATGAGTTTAGCAATCCAAGTCACTATAGCCTCCCATTCCTATGTTGAATTTATAGGAAGGATGAGCATGTTTCTAGTTCCACTTCTCAAGGGATATGATCCTTAATAAAAGGAGATTAGTTCCATATACCAAGGGATGAGGCATAAGTATGTAGTGGTTTGATGTTTCTATTTTAGATAATATTCCTCATACAAAGCTTCTAGAACTTACTTTTTTATTTTTTATGTGCATGAACAGACCTGTGCACTTTTTTTCAAGAAAACTACGCACTTGCATAGGTTTTTTTCAGGAAAACCAAGCATGTGCTCAAAAATGTGTTTTAAGAAGTGAAAACCAAAATTACTTTTGTCCCTCGTATTATTTTACTTCAAGATTGATAAGGGATTCAATTTAGACACTCAATCAGATGGCAATATATCTGAATCAACATTCATGGTGACAAATTTTAGTGAAAAGCTAAGAAATATGTTTGATGATTGAAGTTCTTAATCATGTCAAAGGTTCAGTTCATAGAAAAATTGGTTAAGGACATGTGATGGAGCCTAAGCTTCATTTACCCACAATTACGCATATAAAAATTTGTGTCTCATTTATGCTAAGGAAGTTCCTCTTCCAAGTTTAATGAAACCTTTTTTTTAACCACTATGGTTATAAACCATATAAAATATCCATTTAATGGTTAAACCCATTTTTCAATCATATTATATTTAGACCCTACATTTTTTTTACCAGCACACCTTTATATTGACAGTCATACACATCCATCAATCCATCCATCTTCAACATCATCATTCACCGTTGATCTTCCTCACGTTTTCAATCCAACGACCTTCGCAAACCATCATAGTCTAGATTAGAATGAAAATTAACGTACGATAAAAGTGGTTTGGACTTGCAATGTGTTGCGTCCACGTTATCTCGTAACCTCCATTCTTTTACCATTTACCTCTTTTGAGCTGTGAAAAAACCATTTTTTGTTTTTCAAAACCGGTTCAACAATTTACTGTGCGATAGATTCATGGTTCTGCTTGCTATTCATTGAATTATAGTTTGCAGCCTTTGCCCACCGTGTAACATTCTTCCTTTTAGTATTTTAGAAGACGAGATGAACTTTCATTTTTAGAACTAGAGCTGGAGGTAATGGTGAAGAATTTATAATGTCATTGCTTCTTGTAGAGTTCTCTCGGAAATTTGATTTGTGCTTGTGAGTTCTTCTCAGACATGTATGTAATTCTACACAGTCTTCAATTTTATCCATAATACACTCATATATACTATGACAGAAACAAAATTCTCGGCATTTTATGTTATATATTCTTTGACCCTATTCTATTATTCTCGCCTCTACGTAGTGTGAATTGGACATTAATTTGAAAGGCTAAGTTTTTTTTTTAGTGGCATCGATCCATTTTGTGATCTATGCTCAATCTTTGACATACGCAATCCACGCCAAATTTAAATTATAAATTGAATGTTCGACCTCTTAAGAACATGTAGTCTCATGAATTCATAAATATTGTAGCTCAGATACACAATGATGAAATTTACTTTGATTCTTCCCGATTTCACCTGCACACATATATATTGTGCCAAACTCTGATTCATCAACAAAAAATTATGAATTTAATTTCTCAATTCATACTTAATACTCAGAAATCAAGTCTCTATATATATAACCCAATATTTACACAGGTTCTTCTCTTTGGCCTGATTTTCTAATCAGTGTCCTTTTCACCTATTCTCTGGCCCGTAGACTTCACACTCCAACTCCTATTTAAATCCTCTATCTTTTTTCCATTCCTTTGAGGCTTATAATTTATAAAAATGGATTCTACAACCAATTTTGGTTTAGATCCACAAATTTCTCAACAAATTCCTAAGAATCCTGTAAGTCATAAAATCTCTTCTTTATCCCTAAATATCCTCTTTAATCCACAAAATCACGAAACCAAGTCCTAGTTTAGGATTTACAGTTAATTCTTAACTCCCTCACTCCCTATGAAATCTCAACTATCCTATTTCTCTCATGTCCTCCAACATTCAAGAAAATTTACAAAAATCCTCTCAATTATTAATTAATTCCTATTCCAAATGTCTCACTTTCTTCACTCAAGATACTAAATTTAATACATAGGAACCAAATTCCTTGAAAACACAAGACCCCTAAGTCTATTTAAAATAAAAATAAACTTCTGAGCCTAACGCTCTTGCATTGACTTCCGAGGTTGAAAATAATCATGATCTCCTGATCATGTCTTTCTGATCTTTGTCTTCCTGGATCCCATACCTTGTTCTGTAATTTGCCTTTTATTGTGCTTTTGTTTGTTGGTTTTCTCTAGGTCTCCACACTTTATGTTTCTTTGCTCCACTAGCTATGACTTTATAGTGTGCTACCGTCTTCCTCTTGTTGCTACTTCTTTGTTTTCCAGTTGTTGTCTTTTTCTGAGACACTTTCATCATTATCCTTCTTATCAGTTTAATTTCTTTGTCTAATATATATTCTGATTGCTGATTACTTTCACCTCTTGATCGTTGAAATTTTATTCTTACTATCGTCCTTTCATCCTTACCCTCTTGTTTACTGGTGTCTTTCACCTTTTTAATTTATGTTACATTTTATTCCAAGACAATGTTCTGCTTTTGTTTATTGCAAAGGATAGCTTCTTCCTGATTGTCACTTATGATCTTATTTCTTCAACAATTCCTTGGAATGATACATAGTCTGTCATTTTCTATTGTCTCCTTCGCTTTGCTTTAGTTTGTTGTTGTTGTCCTCTAACCCTTGCATCTTCACATTCTACATTTCTTCAAGCTATTTCTCTTCCATAGTTACCTCTTTTTGCATGAAATTTTGACTTTCCAGCATTTTTTCCAGCACTCTAATATCTCTATTCCATGGATTAAATACTTCCATAGATTCTTCTTCTTCCTTCTTTACTTGACTGCTCATCTATGTCAAATTTTCTCCAACATCTGCAACAAAACTTTCACTCAAAAAACAATTATTAAAATAAAAAACATAAGGCCTCAATACCTCTTTCTCCTTTGGAAAAATTCAATTTTATGCTCTGAAATTTCCTCCTCTATTAGCACATCAATATGTTGATTCAACTTCTCTAAATAATTCTCCAAAGTACTTTCAAGACTGTCAGCAAGTCTCTCTTCCACACCATCTGTTTCAATGATGTCTCTATATTATTGTCCATTGTAGTGAACTCCTTCCTCTGCAATTTCACTATCATATTTTGAGTTTTCAAGCAAATACTCCAGAAATGAAATTTCTCTTTGAAATTTCTTAAGTACTTCATCATCACTTATAATTCTTGCATTTATACACAAATTGTCAGTTTGAAAATTACAAGGCTCAATAGTCTCAACTTATTCTTCACATATCAGCTCTTCAAACTTAATCTTGTTTCCGTCTTTCACAAGAAATTGTTCCTGTGTTATAACAGCTTCACTTGCATTACTAAGTTCTTTCTACTGCAATAAATCACTTCTTTTCTCATTCAAGAGACATTATTCATCATTACTCTCTACTTCAGAGTATTTATCTTCTAAAAGATACTCTTCCATACTTTCATCAATTTTTATGACAGTTTCAATAGATTGTTCATCATCTTTAAAACCTGTAATCCTATCAAAATCATTAGTTACAAAAACACAAGGATTTACATCATTTGGTTGATCTAAACTTGTCCAACAGTTCAGAAAATCATCAATAATTCATTTTTTAGCAAGGTAAACTTCTTGTTGTCTTGAATTTTCACAATAATTTATAAGATCTTTCATAGATCTCCAATCTTGATCTTCACCCAGAATTTCGCACTGTTCTATTCTACGAATGGAAACTTCCATTTTTGGCTTTGTTTCTCTGAGTTGTTTTATCAACCACTTCACTTGTTTCTCTTGTAGCCTTCTCTATAATTTAGACCATTTCACTGTCTTTTCCTTCAATACCCAACCTTGTCTTTGGTTTTCTTCTATCATCATATTTTATTTATTAAATTGGTCTCTTATCTCAGCAATCTCTTTGTCATGCTCCTCTTGATTCATCCGTTTTCTGCATATTTCTTTAGCACTCCTCTTCTTCATCTTGTAGCTTTCTTCTCAACCTTGCACATGACTTTCCATAGCCATATTTACTTTTGTGTGAGCTTCTACACCTGCAACCAATCAACCTCGTACTAAGTTAATCTTCTCACCAAGCTTCTCCTCTGCTTGGTCTTCAAGTTCTCTCCTTCTCAGAACTTGTACTAAGAAATCTTGCTCTCTTCTCTTGTTGTTGCACTCACTTCATTTAAAGACACCACTGTCCTTGTCTATTCCAAGCCTTAGATGGAATAAGGTCTTGATACAATTTCTAAAAACTTTCAAAGTTCTTCCAACAGTCTCACTACCGGAATCTTATGCCAACTTTCTACTCTTTAATCTGTTGTGGTCTTGCTCAGAACCCCTGCTATGACTGTCAGTAGTCATCTTCTTCTCTCCATCTCTATGAGTTCACTAATCACTCTCTCACTATGAGTTGTTTAAGTCTCTGCAATAGAAAGTCCTTCTTTGTACCACTTACCTCACCAATTTTTTCTCTGGACTTGGACTTTTGGCAAGTACGGTTCTCTATCTCTGGAATCTCCTTTTGAACATTTCTCTCTGCTCCTTCTAGGATTTAACTCTTCTACACTTTTGAGAATATAATTGTCCCTTTTATCCAAACTCTCTTGGAATTCTTCAACGTTGTGCTACACACATTGCTTTCACTCAAAAAATCTTACCAGCTTCTTTCATCACTATTCTTACATTTAAGGCTGTGGTCTTTTTTTCTTGAGCTTCTCTTCAATTTTCTGCAACCTGAATTATGCAAACATAATCTTCAAAGGAGATTAAAATAACACATAACACCTCACCTTAAAGATCTCAGTGTGATATTTTTTCACGTCTCATTTGTAATTTGAATGGATTGTTATTATTTATTTATGCAAATGTTTGTTACACGTCAACTCTATGTATCTGCTTCTTATCAGATTTAATATCTGATTTCCTCTTACTTCCTCTATCACACATGCATTATGTACAATACTGATTTAATTAAACTTTAACCTTCCAAACAACTTTTTCCAGCTCTGATACCACATAAGACTCAGCCTAAGCTGCATTTACCCAAAATTACGCATATAAAAATGTGTGTCTCATTTATTCCTAGGAAGTTCCTTTTCCAAGTTTAATGAAACCTTTTTTTTTAACCACTATGGTTATAAACCATATAAAATATCCATTTAATGTTAATTCTTACCTACACTTCATGACTTTGGGTTAAACCCATTTTGAAAGCATATTATATTTAGACCCAACACTTTTTTTACCAACACACCTTTATATTGATGATCATATGCATCCATCAATCCATCCATCTTCAACATCATCATTCACCATTTATCTTCCTCACGATTTCAATCCAACAACCTTCGCAAACCATCAGTCCTGATTAGCATGAACATTAACGTGTGATAAAAGTGGTTTGTAATTACAACATGGCACCTCCAAATTATCTTGCAACCTCCAATATTTTAACATTTACCTCTTTTGAGCTGTGTGAAAACCATTTTTTTTTTTGAAAAATGGGTTCAACATTTTGATGTGCCATTGATTCATGGTTCCGCTTGCTATTCATTGAGTTACGGTTCGCAGCCTTTACCTAACGCATAACCTTCTTCCTTTTTGTATTTCATAAGACGAGATGAAATTTAATTTTCAAAACTAGAGCTGGAGGTAATGGTGAAGAATTTATAATGTCTTTGCTTCTTGTAGAGTTCTCTTGGCAATTAGATTTGTGCCTGTAACTTCTTCTCAGACATGTACGAAATTCTACATAGTATTCAAGTTTAACCATAAAATACACTCATATATACTATGATAGAAACAAAACTCTCAAAATTTTATGTTATATACCCTACGACCTCATTTTGTTCTTCTCACCTCTACGCAGTGCGAATTGGACATCAATTTGAAAGGCCAAGTTGTTTTTTTTAGTGGCATCTATCCATTCTGTGATCGATGCTTAATATTTGAAATACAAAATCAACACATAATTTAAATTATAAATTGAATGTTCAACCTCTTAAGAACACACAGTATCATGAATTCATAAATCATGTAGCTTAGATACACAATGACGGAATTTCCTTTGATTTTTCCATTTTACCTACACACATATATTGTGTGCCAAACTCTGATTCATCACCTAAAATTATGAATTGAATTTCTCAATGCATACTTAATACTTATAAATCAAGTCTCTATATATATAACCAAATATTTACACAAGTTCTTCTCTCAGGCATGATTTTCTAATGATTGGCCTTTTCACCTATTCTCTGGCTCATAGACTTCACAGTCCAAATCCTATCTAAAACCTCTCTATTTTTTCCATGCCTTTGAGGCTTACAATTTATAAAAATGGATTCTACAACTAATTCTGGTTTAGATCATTAACTTGCTCAACAAATTCCTAAGAATCCTGTAAGTCCTAAAATCTCTTATTTATCCCTAAAGATCCTCTCTAATGCACAAAATCATGAAACCAATTCCTAATTTAGGATTTACAATTAATTCTTAACCCTCTCATTCCCTATGGAATCTCAACTATCCTAATTCTCTCATGCTCTCCAAAATTCCAGAACATTTACAAAATTCCTCTCAATAATTAATTAGTTCCTATTCTAAATTTCTCACTTAATTCACTCAAAATATTAAATTTAATATATAGGAAACCAACTCCCTTGAAAATAGAAGACCCCTAAGTCTATTTAAAATACAAAGAAATTTTTGAGCCTAATGCTCCTACATCAACATTAAACAAAAAATCAAGGATTACCATATCATTCTTTTATATAAACATCATTGAGGTAGGAATTCCCATACTCAGAGTAAAAATAACTCGATGAACTTGTAGGGAAATAAAAAAATATTCATGTCAATAGTAGACATAGTATGGATGAAACCATCAATGGATCTATATGAATATTTAATAACTCCACGTAGTGTGGATGGATGAAACTACATCCACGGTCTTGATCTTCTTCTCTATCAATGCACGAATCTGACCATGTGAGTGAATACCTTGAATTCGAATATGGTAGAAACCACTTGATTACCGATCAATGATGTGAACCGTTAAAAAGTGTGAGAGAAACCACCATTTACCCCTTGAAGAAATCCATTGTTTTATCTTTATTGTTAGTATGAATCTTAATTGTAAGTGTATGAAAAAATACCACTTTAGCTATGCATAACAAACAACCCTAACAACAAATATGGATGCCAATATCCTCAGATCTGAAATTAGGTGATCAAGATAAATGTTGCAAAAATATAGATCTATGCATAAAAAGACATTAAGCAGTGATAAAAAGGATATTTACTCCATGAATCTAATAGATAAGACAAGAATATGTTGAATAAATTTTGTATTTAGGGCACCTGGGAGGAAAACATAGAAGGATGTTACCACTTCTCCTCAATGGGATGGGTTCTTGTAAGTCGTCAGCACTTCAAATCTAAAATCCCTCTCTCTTGATGGTGTAGAAAACCCAGACAAATAGTAGAACTCAAAGGGAGCTCACAGAAAAATGGTACAAAATATGACAATGATGGTGGACCAAAGTTAGACCAAAAGTATAGATCCAGAGTGACCTTTAGGCAACAAAAGGTGGTCAATGAATGGAAAAACCCTTCTATTTATAACAAAATATTGGGTTAGTCTAGATATTGGTGCATAGTTATAATATTATTAACCAAATCAAGATCCAACTTTTATGGAATATTTTATTATATTTGTTGGAGGGAAAAAGAATTTGATTTGGGTCAAATCCCTTTATTTCTAAATAATAAATAAATAAATGACTTATTTATTATTTTAAGGATGTGGTTGAGTAATAATGAAATAAATAATTATTTATTTAATTATTTATAAATGATTTAGTCATATTTAACAAGGGATATTATTTAAATAAGGTTTAAATAATAATTCCTAGAAAATAATAAGATAAATAATGATTTATCTAATTAATTTCCTTGTTTTGGGTTAAATATAACCTGGAATACTAATTAAACTATTTTTTAACCAATTATTCCTTGAGGAAAATCAAAAAAATGTAGATTTATTTAATATTTCCTCATGGGGTTTCTTGTTTAGACCATAAACAACTTAATAAAGGTGGTTTACTAAGTTATTTTCCATAGTGAAAGAAAATTTACTTAGGGTAAAATTGGTCTTACATGGTGTACTTTGGGTCCATCTAATAATAGTAGGTTAGATGACCAAAAAATGATGTAATAGATTACCCCCCAGCATGCAAGTGTTAGGAGCTAATTGTATGACCGAAGTACATTGTAAGAACTCAATCACTAGACACAGAAGGGGAAGTTAGAGAGAGAGAAATATAAGGTAGACCAAAGTGCTGAGAGGACTAGACCCTGAGGTGGTGAGACTTATAGGTGCAACAAGTTTCTTTTATTAGTGAGTACCTGTTCTATAGGTGGCGGGGGAGGCATACCTATGCCTGCCGAGACAAATTACAAAGAATAATGTGTCCAGTAAACAAGGGACTGAACACTATAGTACATGCTGGCATAAACGTGAGATAGATAAAAAAGATATGATAATGAATCCTAGATAAATACTGTGCCTTGGATAATAGCTAGGACTTGTAAAATAATATATGAGTACATGAGAAAAAAATACAACTCAGATGCCCCTGTAAACAAGAAAGTGCTCTGAAAAATATTACTGATACATGCAATAAAAAAGGAGTTGCAAGCAGCTAAGGATGACATCATAAAATCTATGGATTTGCATCGAAGGCTGAAATGAAGAGGTCATCCGTGCATGTGGGGGGATACCTATAGGGCCACCCCCTCATGAGTGCTAAGACATCTCACACACACCCAGGAATCACTGGTCCAATCTGTTGCATCACTAAACCATTAATTATATGGATCTCGATCATGATGAAAGGAGCTGGAGCTGAGAAACAAGGCACCATCCATGTCTGCACCAAATTTCGCGACCTGAACAAAGCTTGTCCCAAAGACAACTTCCCCACACCATTCATTGACCAAATCATTGATGAGTGTGCGGGGCATGAGGTTTTATCCTTCATGGATGCTTTCTTTGGGTACAACCAAATTGTTATCCGTTGTGCTGATCAGCTTAGGACTGCGTTTATTAGTCCATGGGGAACCTTTGCCTATTGGGTCATGTCATTCTTCCTTAAAAACGCCAGAGCCACTTTTCAACGGGCCATGTCTTACTGTTTCCATGACCTAGCCCATATTATTCTTGCCTATTTATATGACTTCACCACACATTATAAACATCGGGCGCAACACCTCCACGATCTGCGTACCATCTTTCTCTGATGTCGCAAGTATAATATCCATCTCAACCCGCTGAAATGTGTCTTTTGTGTTCCTACCGGCCGTCTTCTAGGCTTCATTGTGTCTAAAGATGGTATAACACTCGACCCATTTAAATTTCAAGCCATTCTTGAGCTTCCTATCCCTCGCACCTTACGCCAGTTATAAAGCCTCCAAGGAAAAGCTAATTTCCTTCACCGGTTTGTCCCTGACTATGCCACCATCATGCATGGGTTCTTTAGACTCCTCCTATCTAACATTTCATTTGTGTGGGATGACCATGCTCAAGAGTCTTTCAATGCCCTGAAGCATGCTCTCACATTTGCACCCTTGATCTGTCTTCCTGACTTTGATAGGGACTTCATCATGTACATCTCTGCTTCCACCTATTCGATCGTTGGAGTCCTTATTCAGGAAGATGACAACATAATCGAGCATGTTATCCATTATGTCGGTAAGAACCTTTTAGTTCCTCCTGTACCCTACTCACATCAAGATAAATTATCACTGGCCATTGTGTTCTCAGTCCAAAAACTTTGTCATTACATCCTTATGTGTTCCACCAAGGTCGTGACTAATTCCAACCCTATGGATTTCCTATTGAGTTGTCGAATCATCAATGGGAAGTACACCCATTGAATCGTTATCCTCCAAGAATTTGATTTTGAATTTATCACACCCAAAAGTAAGAAAGGTTTAGCCCTCACTGAACTCATTTCCGAATTACCTACTGGTACACATGATCCTCCAATTAATGATGATTTTCTCGATGAACACTTGTTCGCCATTACCACAGATGATCCTTGGTATGGTGATGTCCTCACTTACTTGCAAACCCAAAAGTTCCCCCTCCATATTGATCGTGATTCTCGATGACGTATTCGACACCAGGCCCCCTGCTACCTTCTTATCGATGACGACCTTTATCGTCACGGTGTAGATATTTTCCTTCTTCATTGTCTCATGCACACTAAAGCTGAGCAAGTCCTAAATTCTTGCCATAGCGGCGCTTATGGTGGCCACCTCTCCAGTCTTGCCATTGCCCAGAAAATCATGCGCGCTAGGTATTTTTGGCCTTCTCTCTTCAGTGATTGCATTGAAGCAGTCAAACACTATTCCAATTGCCAAAATTTTTCCCCTAATGCGTGAGCTCCTCGAGCTCCCCTCCATCCTGTCATCTCAGCTGGCCCCTTTCATAAGTGGGCCATTAACTTTATGGAGTGTCAACCTTCATCCGCTGGTAACCATAAGTATATCATCGTGGTGGTTGAATATTTCACAAAATGGGCCGAGGCCATGCGAACGTTTAATAGCACAGCAGCTACCGTAGCTGTCTTTTTCTTTAACCATGTTATCGCTCGATTTGGAGTTCTAAAACAATTGGTCTCTGACCATGGCCGAAATTTTGAAGATGAGATATGGCGTGAGCTATCCTCACTGTTGGAATTTGAGCACCAATATTTCTCATTTTATTACCCCAAGGTAATGGCCAAGTTGAAGTAGTCAATAAAATCCTTAAAATCATTCTTCAACGGATGGTGGATAAGCACAAAACCAACTAGTACCTTATGCTCTTCCCTGCTTTGTGGGCCTATAAAACTTCTCTTAAAACCACCACCGGGTTTACTCCTTTCCACCTTGTTTTTTGAGAGGAGGCATTTTTACTGATCGAGTGTGAAATCCCTTCCCTTCATCTAGCCGTCGAACTTCTCCCTGACACTCAACCTTTAAAACTAATACTTATCTACTTGAGCGCGCTTCTAAAGACCGTCGTGTTGCATTTCAAACCATCGAAGTGGCTAAGAAACACACCAAAGCTCAGTATGACTGAAAATTCCACCCTCATACTTTCCATGAAGGTGATCTTGTTCTAGTCTATGACTAGGCCCATGATGTCCTTGGTCATGGGAAGTTTGACTCATTATGGCTAGGTCCTTACATCATTAGTAAGGATTTAGGAAAAGGGGCATACCTCTTAGAGGATTTTGAAGGACACCCCCTTCCTAACCCTTACAATGCACTCTACCTTAAGAAATACTACGCTTAGCATTTCCCTCCTAAAATGCATGTTTTATTTCTTTTAGGTAACCAACCCATAACTCTTTGTGATTTGACACTTCACCAGTAAATTGCAAGTGTACGAAAAAATAACACTTTAGTTGTGCATAACAAACAACCCTAACAGCAAATATGGTTGCCATTATCCTTAGATCTTCAATTAGGTGATCAAGATAAATGTTACAAAAATCTAGATCTATGCATTAGAATACATTAAGGAGTAATAAAAACAAGATTTAATCCATGCATCCAGTAGACAAGACAATAATATGTTGAATAAATTTTTTATTAAGGGCACCTAGGAGGAAAACATAGAAGGATGTTACCAGTTCTCCTCAATGGGATGGGTTCTTGTAAGTCTTCAACACTTCAAATCTAAAATCCCTCTCTCTTGATGGTGTAGAAAACCTAGACAAAAATTGGAACTCAAAGGGAGCTCACAGAAAAATGGTACAAAATATGACAATGATGGTGGATCAAAGTCAGACTAAAAGTATAGATCCAGAGTGATATTTATGCAACAAAAGTTGGTCAATGAATGGAAAAACCCTTCTATTTATAACAAAATATTGGGTTAGTCTAGATATTGGTGCATAGTTAAAATATTATTAACCAAATCAAGATCCAACTTTTATGGAATATTTTATTATATTTGTTGGAGGGAAAAAGAATTTGACTTAGGTCAAATCCCTTTATTTGTAAATAATAAATAAATAAATTATTTATTTATTATTTTAAGGATGTGATTGAGTAATAATCAAATAAATAATGATTTATTTGATTATTTATAAATGATTTAGTCAAATTTAATAAGGAATATTATTTAAATAAGGTTTAAATAATAATTCCTAGAAAATAATAAGATGAATAATGATTTATCTAATTAATTTCCCTGTTTTTGGTTAAATATAACTAGGAATATTTAAACTATTGTTTAACTAATTATTCCTTGAGGAAAATCTAACAAATATAGATTTATTTAATATTTCCTCATGGGGTTTCCTGTTTAGACCATAAACAACTTAATAAAGGTGGTTTACTAAGTTATTTTCCATAGTGAAAGCAATTTTACTTAGGGTGAAATTGGTCTTACATGGTGTACTTTGGGTCCATCTAATAATAATAGGTCAGATGATCAAAAAATGGTGTAACATTTATATTATCTTGCAAGAAATAATCTACAAGGAGGGACCAATCCAATATTTTAGGCACTCTAAAATTACCAAAATACTAGTTTCTCAATGTCATTGAAATATTTTCAAGATGGATATTGACTAAATCATCTATTTAAATAGCCCAAAACAAAATCTGGAGGAAGGTCAATATGAGTAAGCATATTTAATATCTCATTAGACCCTAAGAAAAAATTAAGATCACCACCAAATCATTAATTCTTCCTAGGATAATATGGAGTTATAGAAAGTATTTTACTAGAAACAACTTCTATTGAAGTAGGGGCTATACAATTTACATATATGAAATATTAATAAAGCTCTCAAAAGTGGATAGATATAGGAAAACATGATATAATATCCTAATAGGTTGTGAGATGGAATTTTCATCTATTACAATTAACGACAATCCCACTTGATTTACCTAAAGCATCTAGAGTGAATAAGTCACATCATTAGGGGAATTTTATGGTGAAAAATTAGTTTCGAAAGAAAATATAAAGATAGAAAACGAAAATTTCAAAGAGCCAATAAAAGTGGAGTGTAGTTGGGGGGTCATCGGGGGGGAGGTATCCCCCCTAAACAAGCTCATGGGCAATGCCTCAGGAAATTTTTTATGTGGACCTATTGATGGGTGGAAGATACAAAGATTATGGGTGGACCTACCCATGGTTTTTTTCATGGGTTTTGCACATGGTTTTGGGCATGATGATTTTCTTCCCATGGTATTTTTTAGATCCATTCAAGGAAACTATAATTATGTTCTAATCCAAAGTTTGTGGATTGCGGTTTATGAATGCTTCAACATGTATATATATTTATTGTAACGTTGAAAGGAATATAATGGAAAATCAATCTAAAAGTCCTAGTTTTGGGATCCAGGGGAAAATCTCTTTGTATATTTGTTTTATGTTCTCGCCATTGTTTAATTTTCTGTCTTAAGAATTCATTCAAAAGTAATATATATGCATGGTTAGAACTTACAACATTCATTGACTAGCTATAAACCTCAGGTACACCACCTAGCCATATATTGTGTTACTCCAGCTCCCTTAATATCTAGTAACCTCTGATCTGCAGCTCTGGCTCTACAATACCAAAAACTATCCGAACTAGTTACATTTAGAGTATTGAATATTAACAGGACCACAATAGAAAACCTTATAGCCTCCAAAAAATATGCACGCATCCCTCATCAACCCCAAACCTATGTAGTGCACCCTTCTTCGCACATGTAATCCCTTGGGTTGCACACTACCTCCAAGATGTCTAAATCGATTAGTAAGGAATGTTTTAGGGACCTATGGTTTCAAAGATTTACTTTATCCCTGAAGATTCTCCCTAAACCCTTTAAGCCCATATAGGGAAACTTATCACCACACTTGTTCTACAAGGATCCATCTTTCCCTAGGGTAGCCAAAGGAGAATTTCCCTCATACTGAGAACCACATAGGATTTGAGGTGCACAATAGCCACATACCCTTTGGTTCTTCTACATATATTTAATAACTATCTCGTAGAAATATCAATCATAAAGCGAAATTGAATGTGTTTCATTCATCTCCATTTAACATTTTATTTTAACGGATTATCATCTTTTAATATTATTTCTTAAGGTTATCTATAGGACTATTAAATCATTTGGCTTAGGAACCACGTTCCGGTTCCACCACATCACTTCTCTCTTTTGGGGATTCCTAGCACCCCATACTCTTTTTTTTTCCCTAATTTATAGTCATGACATAATTTATAATTACGTGTGTGTCTTGCATGTTACATCTTTCATACTCATTGGTTGTTTAACACACAAGCTCTCTGACCTCACTATATAGTCACCTTGGCCTTAAATCACATTTATACATCATCGCATGTCTCAATATAATTTTTCATACCAATATAATTAACATGTAGCTACTTCCAAGCTTCAATAGCATATGTACATTTACTAAAAAATTTGGGGGTTAGGGGTATTACATATTTTCACAACTATTGACACCATTTTGTACCAATGCTCATTAGAGGAAATTTTACCCTGAAAGTTCCCATGAATTTTTTTGTGTAATTTCCACGTTATAATATGTAAACCAATCAAAATCCTTCAAATTTAAAAATAGTTACATGAAAATATTTTGGAGGTGTTATCACCAAAATAAGTCCTAATAGGCTGCTGGTCAAGCTATCTAAGTGTGACTATTTCAAACCAATCTTTTAGCTAAGGCTTAGCCTCCTCAGCCTGAGAGGAATCTCTCAAGGGTTAATGATTTTGAATAAAGATGTAAATAGATGGCTAACTCTATGGCTTATTATTTTGTAGGTTTTTTGGTTGAAAGATGGATACTAGCTACCATTGGGCTATGGATTCAGTGACAGGGATAAAGATAAAAAATAGAACTTTTTATAAAACTGAGGCTTGTATATACTTCAATGAAAGAGTGACACATTCAGGAAAGTCTCAATATCTTATGGTTCAAAGGAAGTTAGAGCATGAGCGCATGAATTCTGAGTAATGATACCTCAAGATATTGAAAGGGAAGTATTTAACAGATATTTATCAAAGTTTAACACTTATAGGAAGTCAAAGCATGAATGAGCATGAATTCTGAGTAATAAGTATTAAACATTGAAAGAAATCATCCATAGATAGGACCTAAGAACTCAATTCACCATAATTTAATAGTTAAAAGAAGTCAGAGCATGTTCCCATGAATTTTGTGTAACAAGAATTACAACTATGGAAGTAAAACATCTGATAGAAGATAAATCTCATTGAAGTACACTAAGAATATCAACCTTAGAAAAGTTAAACTTCTTCTGTATATATCAGTGCATCCAAAGAATTTACAAAGTACCCTGTTCTGATAACATTTTCCAACCTTGTGTACATCGAATTATACACTATTTGTAGGATTTTAGCCTTTACAACTAGTCTACCAAGTGGCTAGACCATTTAAATTTAAACTGACACTTAAATCTAACCATAAACTAGATTCTAGAGACTAGAACTGACACCTATTCGAAATAAGACTAAGAGTCCTACTAGGATTTAAAACATTTATTTATTACATTTAAAGTAAACTGGTCCAAGTCTTACTCGAAAGGAATCTAATTTTTTTTACCATGCTAGCCATTAACAAAACATTTATATCATAATTGTCTTCGTGAAGTAACTTTCCCCTCATTTAAAAAAAGTTAATTTGATGACATGGCATATGTTGGCTAGTATATTTCAAACTCCTCTAACTGAAAATCTCCACTTGGAAAATCTGATACTCTTTGTTATCCTGATACTCTTTGACACCTTGTTGATGAATAAATTTACACATGCTTAACCTTTTTCACTCTTTTTCATCATTTATCATGAAAAATGTCCTTACTGTCAAACTCTGTTTTGAGCTATGAAAATAGTTTGTTTTCGTAGCGCACACTAAAATTTGATATGTGAAATTCCTATGTTGTTTTTAACCATTGGAAGATGTTCAATGATAAAAAATAAATAAACATGACCTTCAAAACTTCTCACTCTCACCATTTTATGTCTCTCTCAAAAAGAAAGAAACCTTCAGAAACTCCGCAGCAAAAACTGGGCTTCAAGCCCGATACTTGCTGTGGAATTGCCTAACACTTTGGAAATTTGACAAAACTTAGATATAAGCTTCAAAAATTATATGGAAATGCCTGCATGTAGTTTATCATACAATCCATGATGAAAAATGGAAGTTTCATTCCTTTCAGGCTTTCCTTGTACCTTATCTTCCATTTTCCCGAGACTTCTAAAGAGATAGAATGGAATATCTATCAATTTCTTCCCTGTGAAATGAATCAATAATTTGAGATGATACATATAAATTGTCTGAAAACGACCTTCACATGTAAAATATCTTTGTATTACTGTTAGCTACTTGGAAAATTCATCTTTAAGATAGCTTCTAGGAATTCCTTCAGTCATTTTGATCCCTGCATGTTCCAGCTTTAAATAATCATCACAAATTTTCAAGTCAAATTTGGTGGCTTTAAACCATTCCTCTCTAGTTCTCGGGATCCCTGTTGCTTTACAGATACTATCAAGTGAAACTGGGATATCAAGACAACCTACCTTTGTAAATGTACCTCTGAAATTAGCGACAAAGTCTCGTGATACCTATTGATGATGCCCTTGCAGTTTCTGAAAGAATTTAATACAACCTACCTTTGTAAATAACTCGGTGAAATGTTCATATGCTAAAACCAAGTTTGGAGTTGTAGGTTCATAGAATAATGGAAAACCTCCTTTAAAAACCTTCTTGGGTGTAGCTATAGCCATTTACTGTATGATGCACCAGTGGCTTTCCTTACAACTTTACACTTGTTTGGGAAAAACACTTGATGGAAGAGAGCAGTTAAGATGGAGAGATATTGATATAACAACAAGGATTTTTACTGGGGAGCTTTTGGACAGAAGGCTACTTTGGTAGCAAATGATAAGTGTGGAAAAACAAAGTGAAAGAGGTGAGAGATAAACTTTTACAAGAGGAATGAGAAGGCATAAGACAAATGATGACTGCTATGAGAAAGTGTATAACTTTAAAATGATGAATTAAGTCTGGCAGCATGTCCTAGAAATTCTCAAACACTTAACCATTCATCATTACTCTTTAAACCGTTAAAAACTAAAAGAAATTTCATAGCATGTTTCATTTGACAAGTGTTAGTTCCGCTATGGAACTACTAGGTGTTTCCATAGCGAATTTGGTTAATTTTGTGATGCATCTGCTGCAGACTGAGACAGTTTTCTGACAAATGGAAAAATTTCAAAATCATGATCATTTCAAAGAGTTTACTCAGAACCCACTCCTCTGATGTGACTTGGAATCATTTTTTAAGTCTTATCCAAAGTTTTAAAAACTTAAATACACCATAAAATACCTCATTTTATGATATCTTACAACCTAAGCAATTTGAAGGAGTATTATGACTAATTTTCAAGCATGAGATTTTGAAAATTTGAGGAGTGATAACAGTGGTTCCACTAGGGATAGTATGCCCCCTGTGGTATGCTAATAACTAGTAGCTCTAGTGCTGCAATCCATTCCTTAAAAATAAGAACTCTGAAATTCTGCCCAATCTGCTTCAAACTGTTCTAGCTAAAAACACTTGATGAACCTTGAGCATATTCCTACCTACCTACCCTATCAACTCCAACTTCTTGCATCTTAATAAATTTGAAATTTCCAATGTAGCCAGTCATCTGTTTTATCTATAATTTGAGTTTTTTTACTGCATCAGACTTCAAAGCAACTATTATATTTTGATGACCACTGCCACTGAAATTGTAATTGATTTTCATAGTAAAAATAAAACTGAAACACTGAAGACTAAAAATCTGGAGAGTAAAAATCTTCAATGTATCTAGCTATAGGGTCCCAGAATACATAATTAGCTTGATGATCCTCATAACATCCTGTGACTTCTAACAACTGATCTTTATCCACACAACATTTATTTGATAAGTTATCCAACTGCTTTTCTGAATGATTCCCATGGACAACGTAATTTTCCTCAACATTATGATCATTCTTTGAATTAATCTGCTGTAAGGAATTACGGAAATAATCAATCTTTTCCTTTACCTAAGGGTTATTAAAACTGTCTACCAGTATTTCTTCTTGGTATTTGTAATGATTTTCATCTCAATTATAATCCGGAGACTGACAAGTCTACTTCTTGCTTAAATCAATCTTGGAGGAGGTAATATGATTTTCAAAAGTATACTCTTGCTGATTTCCATGATGGATCTTATGGGATGTTATTCTTTATGTATTGTTATGAAGAGCCTCTAAAATTTATTCATCCCTAAATTCATCATCATCATAACAATCCTCTAAATTCTGAATAAAACCCACAGAATGTTTACAACAATATTTGACCAGTAATAAGGAGGGATGACATTCTTTATACATCTCATAGAATTCATCATGAAAATTATCAAGAGAATACAATAAACCATTTGCTAAACCTTTATACCAAGACCATGCTTTTCCTTCCAAAGTGGCCATAAACATCTTCATAAGACAGTCTTCAGGGATCTGAACCTTAAGACTATGTACATGCAGATGAAACCTAACCAAATGAAAAGCAGCATTGTCTTTATTTTCATATTTTAATATTGGAATATCATCTAACCAATCAACCTTTGGCATAGGATTTTGAGAACCAGGGATATGAGACCAATTCATAGGAGCATACTTGGCATTTTTTCTTGCAATGGAACTCATATTGAATCTTCATCTAGCAACTGATCTTCTAGCAGTAGAGTCACCTTCCAATTTGATTATTTGATGTGTGGAGTCACCAAGGTTGTTCTGCAGCCTCTAACGGATTCTGAGCTCTTGCTACCTTCAGAAGTTCAGCTTCTTGATTTCGAGAATGAATAATATTTAGGCTCCTAGCAGATGCACCAAAATGTTATCACCAAAATAGGTCCTAATAGGCTGCTAGTCAAGCTACCTTAGTCTAACTATTTCAAACCAATATTTTAGCTGAGGCTTAGCCTCCTCAGCCTGAGAGGGATCTCTCAAGGGTTAATGATTTTGAATAAAGATTTAAATATATGGCTAACTCTATGGTTTATGATTTTGTAGGTTTGTTGTTTGAAAGATGGAGACTAGCTACCATTGGGATATCGAGTCAGTGACAGGGACAAAGATAACAAAATAGCTCTTCTTATAAAACTCACGCTTGTATATACTGTTAGCCCCCCTAATAAATTTTTGACAAGCAAACAGGGGGCTGAATTGTTTCATGAGCCTTCAAGGAATGCATTTCTTTTGAAACACATCATCCTTGATGCCTCTTCATGTTCCCTGCCCTTTCATCAGTTCCCCCTACTGTTCTCGAGTCAGTAAGCCTCACTGATTGTAAATAATTGTGCTCCAAAAGGCCTTTATTTTCCCCTTGTATCCCTGCAGAATGTCCCATTTTACCCTTTTCCCCCTTTGTCAAAGTTCCCCTTTTTTCCCTCTAAGTCCCCCCCAAAATCCCCTTTAAATCCTACATTCACCCCTTATTTGGTCTAATTCCCCTTGTTTTCCTCTATCGTTACCCTTTCCTGGCCTTGAAATGCATTGAAAAGGGGAAAAAACCCCACTTTTTAACTTATGTTATGGCCTAGCCCCTTTTCCACCAGCCCCTTTTAAACCACTTCCCCTTATGCCCTAGCGCTAAGACTAAGCACTTAAACCTTGGGCACCAATCGTAGTCGGAGTTGTCGGAGGAGTGTGTTTCTTTGTTATATGAAAAAATCTGATGTGATTGGGCTTTGGTCTTTAAGACCTCCACCGCAATCTCCACCATTGATCTATTAATTAAATCAGAAGTCCAAGCGCTAAATCGCACTTCCGCTACAAATCGCAATCGCCGATTATAGTCTCCGCCGTCGATCCATGATATTATCCAACTGTCCAGCGCTAACCGTTGTGCACCCCGTCGCCCCTCTCCATATCCCTCTGATTGAATGTGGGTCATTGATTTGGTCCCCGGATCCAATGGCCAATGCTCAATCGTGCTCCCACTTCCGATCGAAATCAGAACTTTCACCGCGCCACTCCATTGTCTCCCCCCGATTGTGATTCCCCGATCAAATCACAGCCGTCCATCCATTCCAAGATCCAACGACCCAGATTTTTTTCCGCTCCACTCCCATCGCTTTGTCCTGTTCCCCGCCGATTCAATCCCCACCGTTGATTCATCACTTAGATCCAACGGCCATCGCATAATCGCTACATTGCTCCAATCACAATCACATTTTCCAATCGCTGCTACCTTCCGCCCTTTGCGATTGTGATTTCCCTGATCTAATCTCAACTGCCTGTTTAATCAGAGATCCAATGGTCGTGAACTAATCGCACCATCATCCATCGGACTGTCAACCCTCCCATGTCTCCCCTTTGATTGAGTCGTAGTTGTTGATCTCCTCCTAAGATCCGATGGTCCTGGATGAATCACCCTCCACCCATGCTGGGTCCCACCACATACGATCATTTTCATTACGTTTTCATTCATTTTAATGCATTCTGCCTAATTTCATATACCATCCCACTGATTCATCTCCACCGTTGATTTTCGTCACCAGACCATGATTGAACGGACCATGCTCGTTTCTCCACCATAAAACTATTAGTCGAGGTTTAGACCATATCAATGAATTTTTCACCATTGTTTCATATAAAACCACCATTTACCACCACCGTGCTATCATTATACCCGCCCTCCATATTCGTCCTTCCCTATGCATGGATTTCATAACAGAGTTTCATGTTTTGCAGGGTTATCAGGTGGTGAAAGCCACCATGATTAGACAGTCTTTAATACGGTGGCAGAATGACAAGACTTGCATTAAAAGAATAGGGTTTGAACTCTGTAAAATCTCCCCAGAGTGATTAAAGTGCAGATTTTACCAACAGAGATAGAAATGGAGCAGCAGAGAGTTTAAGGCAAGAAGATGAAGGCCTTTGAGCCTTAACTCAGTCGTTTAGAGGCAAGGTACCATACCAAAGACATCATGAATTACACGGAAGGCTTAGCGCACAAAAAAAAATACTATCAGGTTGTTACATCAACAGATTGTTCTTTTCCTAAAGGACCGAGTGCCCATATTGTTTCCTTTATTTACCGTGTTCCTGAAGAGATTTCAACTGACCGCAGCCCAAAGCTACTAGAGCATTTGTTATGCAGCATGGCGAACTTCATTGTCATTTATTTTCCTTTTTGTTTATTCACCATAGTACTACAAAGTACTATAGCCAGGGTACATCAGAGTCATACCGAAGTAAATGGAAGCCTGGAGAAGATCGCTCTTGTATCCGAAAGAGTGCCATAGATAGATGCATAAGAGTTTAAACAGAATGGGCTTCGGCCCTATTTCTTTTCTGAGTTTAATGCTTCATTTAGTGTTTCACCTACCTCCTCTACTCTCTTAAGCTATAAAATTAAAGAAGAAACTCATTATAAAGGTTGTTGATCAGTTATCAGAGAATTACAAGTTGTTTCCTTTGAGACATAGTCTCTGTGTAAAGCTGTAAGATAGGTTGTGGAAGATGTTTTCAGACTGAATATTCAGCCATCGGTTATGTTGTACTTGACTGGTGTTGCTCTTTAATATGACAAGCACATTTCTTTGGATCCTGATCTAAAGCTGCGGTGATGTTTTTCTGTCTCTGTGTTTTATTTCATTTCATTTCATTTCTACTGGCTCGCATCAGAAATCTGGCATAGGATTTACCCTTGTTAGGTACCCTATGTTTCTGCTCTCCTTGCCCTCAATTTTTTCTACTATATGTGTTATCTAAGGTTTGATTTCAATTAATTTAACCAGTGTAGTGGATGTTATTTCCTGCTAGATTATGTATGAATTAATGAATCTGTTCTTAGATGTTCTGGTTAGGATTTAATTGAATGAATTGGGAACACTGGGAGGTCTAGAACCCTGTCTCTATATGAATAGGATCCTTTTCAGTTGATTGAACCTTTATAAGAATCCTCAAGCCGGAGGCCAAAGCATTGAGAGTTCAAAGTCTCTCTTTGATTTCAGGTCTTTAACTTTGTTTTCTAAATCTTTAATGTTTCTTGTCTGAAGAGTTAGCCTTTGGATTTTAGAATCACAGGTGGTCAATGGTATGCCCTATCCTTGGATCTGATTTCTAAATATCACCTTGGATGGTTTCCTTGCTTTCACCTTCTCTCTTACCATTTCATATCACACAATCATCTTTAAGATCCAATGCTTTAGATGACTAGCCCAACTGAAAGCTTGCACATTGAATAGCAAGTAAACCCTTTCCTGACTCCATTGCCCAATGGCCTTGAATGTTCTCTGGAATTATCTCTCCTTTGCCTAAAATCCTCCTTGCTCAGCCTTGTCTTATATTGGACCCTTCTTTCTCGATTCCCAGCAACCAAACAAACAATCAAACAAACAAACCCCGAGCCTTATAACTAGCCTAATATATTAACACTGAGCTTCAAAGTCATATACTTTGACGTATCATAGAGAGATCCCTCTCTAGACCCAGGAGGGCTAGATCCTGAGGTCTGAAAGTGGTTCTGATGTTGTCTCATCTTTTGGTATTGCCAACCTTGCCAAAACATGGGAACCCCAACATAATTGCGACTCCGTTGGGGAAAATCTAAGAGCTTATAACTGATAACATTTGTCTTTCTCCAATTTTCATCACCAACATAATGGCGACTCCGCTGGGGAATTTCTGAGTATTTTCCATCCTACTACATCACTAGAGTCTCAGAAAGTCTAGAAACTCTGGTTAGGCTGGTAGTGAAACACTTCTATTTGCAAATTCAACTTCTATACCATTTTTTGTGTTTCTCCCACACTCTTAGATAGAGTCTGGAAAGGGCCAGGTAGGCTCCAGATCTCACACTCTTTTGGAGGTGACATATCTGGTAAAAGCCCTCCCAGTCAATCTCTAGTTAGAGTTTGCTATGTTTTAAAGATATCCTTGAAAAAGGACATCTCATAAGCATTGTGGTGGATAATGTACCCTCTAGAAGCATCCTAAACCTTCCACCTAGTGACTCCACAGCTCTTTAAAGATCAAAGACTCCACTGGTGATCAGTAGGCCTTCTGATTATCTTGGTTTCACATAAGACTCCACTGGAAGACCAGCCTCTAAAAAAATATCAACCACAATAAAGGTAACAAGTAGGGTTAAGCTACCTTGTTGGAGAATAGCATTCTGGCTTTCAGAACCATTCACACAAGATCTTATCCTAACCCAAACCCACCTAAAATAGTTGACAACCCTGAGAGCATCCTCAAGAGATCTCCTACACCTACAAGACCAACTATTTCTAGCCACATCCATAGAGCTAACTCTGCTCCAGAAGACTTTACAGCCCTATCAAACCCATTTTTTTACCTAGACCTACCAAATAGACTACCAAGAACTAGGTCATCCAGTGTCCTAGACCAGCCAGACCTTGAGCTCCCTATTTCACCACCTCCAAGTGGTAAACACCTCTGGAATAGACAGACCCCTCCATCTACACCCCCTGACATTCACCTCACTCAAAACTTGGGGCTCAGTCATCGTAAATCTGCTCAACATACTTTTGTTGGCCCTAGCATCATTGTCATCCATATACCAACTACTCAAGTTAACCCCTTACCTCCGCAAAACATCATCATGCAAGCCTGGTACGCACCTTTGGTTTTACCCTAGCATCTAGTGCCCTTACCCAATGATTATCAATCAAAGATCCCACACTTCACTGCAAAAGATTCCACCACATCTCAGCACCATGTAGATAGGATGGACGATTATTTTAACTACATGGAAGTAGATGATGATACAGTTAAAATGAGAATATTTTCCCATAGCCTAGGAGGTGATGTGAAGAAATGGTTCAAAAACCTACCTCGTAATAGTATCCAAGATCTTCCTGCTTTATATCACACTTTCATAAAAAAATGGGAAGTTAAGGCCAACCCTCTGCAAATCCTAGCAGAATACAAGAACTTGAAAAGAAACGTAGGAGAGAGTGTCCAGGACTACTCTACAAGGTTCAACGGCGTTTATAATGCTCTTCCACCACACATGAAACCTACCCTAGGTATGGTTTTAGTGAGATAACCTGAAGGCTTGGATGCCGACATGGCCTACCAACTGAGGGAGAGGGATTAAAACACATTGGAAGACATGAAAAAAGGAGCAGTGAGTGTAGAGGAAAATATGATTGAGAAAAAAGCAAGATTGAGAGATGACAAAAGGGTAACATACAGAGATGACAATGTAGCTTCCACATCGAACCCAAATTATGATCACATATCCAAAAAAATGGAAAAGCTACAACAAATGATGGAAAAAATGGTTTTCAGAGTTAGTAACCAAAGTATAAATCAAAATCATAACCAGAACCAGAACTTTAGGAGAAACAACACCACTCCCAACAGAGAAAGAGAGTCAGATCAACAAGTTATTCCCCCATTCCAAGAGAACTTTCTTGATGAAGATGAAAGGATCATAGAGGAGTCTAAGGGAGACATAATAAACATGTTTGAAGTAGAAAACTCAATCCACAACTATTCCAAAGAAAAATATCAGCCCTCACCCTCATATTGGGATGAGGAGCAGTTAGAATCCGAGGATTACAGAATTTGATTTAAAGAGGCTATCATGCAGGTCAGAGAACAATACGAACTTAGGAGAAAGAAAAACCTAGATAATTCCAAACCCAAAGTTTCTAAGATTACCATCAAGAAAAGACCTGAGAAATCTTCTAAAGCAACTGTTGAATGCAACAAATCGACAGCTGAGAGTTCTGTGAAGAACAAAGAAAAAGACAACCAAAACATTGATAAACAAGGTCAACCAACTAGCAGCAATAGCACTGAAACTAGTACTCCTAATAAAACAATCCCAAACACTGTACATAGTGAGAACCAGCCCACTGATTAAGCCACCAAGGTAGTGGCTAACAAAACAGAGTTGAGCATTCCAAAGAGTTATTCCACTTTCAATTTAGAAAGTGAGATTGCAAGACTTAAAATCTCTATCCCACTCTCTGAGTTGGACACTCAAGATTTATATAAAGGCCAAATTTTGAAAGAATTAAATCTAGGCAAGAACAGTGACACTGTAAATCTGAGTGATGATCAACCAACCCTTCTGTTTGGTCCAAAGATTGAAGGGAATTTTCAGGAAGGGGTAATTACCCCTTTGTATATCAGTCTCAATATCCATGACAACACCCTTCACAATGCAATGCATGACTCTAGATCATCCCACAACTTAATGCCTAAGGTAGTAATGGAAAGGTTAGGCCTAGAGATAACCCGACCTTACAAAGACTTATATTCATTTGATTCTAGCAGGGTTAAGTGTCTTGGCATAATCAAAGATTTATGTGTGAGCCTTACCCAGATTCTAGCCAAGTGCATGGTCATGGATGTTGTCATGGCAGATGTGCCACCCAAGTATGGCATGCTATTGTCAAGGTCCTAGGGAGCCAAGCTGCAGAGTACAATGTAGATGGATAGGGCGTACGCCACAATTCCTGTTTTAGCCAACCTAGAAGACTGTACAGGGAGGCACAAATGAATTTCCTGGTTAGTAGCCTTGAAAATCCTGAAAATTCTCCTCTGTACTCTGTACACACAGACCTGGACTCCTTTATCTTCTGCAACGATGAATCTTTTGGAGAGCCAGAACCAGAAGAAATAGATGCAAATGGAGGGTTTAAGACTACGGATTTTAACATAATGGCCACTCTAGACTTCGAGGAAAACGAAGGAGAAACCCTTAGACAGTGCACTGAAACAGAGATTTAGACCAAACAAGGAATCAAATGTAATCATCCGGTTATTCACCCCTCACAAACTCATATACCACACGAACATCGAAACCCTCCACATCACAATGCAGAACCTGTAATACAACAAACCAGTGAAACCCACGATAGGGAGGGAAATGACGATAAAATGAAAAATGGGCCCCTGTGGGAAATGAACTTTGATGGGTCATGCACCAAGAGAACTACCGAAGTTGGGGTGTGGCTACATAACACAGAGAGTGACTACACGGAGAGCCATGCCTGCAACCTGCATTTCAAATGTACAAATAATATTGCAGAGTATGAGGCTCTTATCCTAGTTTTAAATCTATTGAAGAAAATAAGAGCCCATAGGATAGCCATGCAGGGAGACTCTGAGTTGGTTATAAAACTGGTGAACAGTGAATACACAGCCAAACACCCTAGGTTGAGAGCATATAGGAACAATGCCGTGGATATATTGAAAAAATTTGTTGAATACGAATTAGTGTTTGTTCCTAGGAGTCAAAATGTCATTGCAAATGGATTATATTGCATAGCCATTTCATACCCTAAGACTCTGAGTGACCAGAAAATCATAATACAGACCACATTCAGACCTGCAGTGTCGGATAACGAAAAATATTGGCAGGTTTTCGAGGGCGATAAGCAGATTGAAGATTTCTTGATAGGCGGGAATGAGTTTGAATTTTCTGATTCAAACTCTATGTCCAGTGATAGCTGCCTAAGTGAGGAACCCTCAGACAAGGAAGAACCACCCCGTAACATAGAAATAAACACTTTGAACGAATAGATTGGAAACCTTTGAGGTCTGGCACCTTTAGAAGACCTTTTTGACTTTGATGATGTAGCAAAAAAGCCCACTATAGAACATGCAGACTCTGATGTCGAGGAATGCAACATAGGCACTAAAGATAAACCCAAGATGATCAAATTGGCTAAGTCCCTACCGAAAAACTTGAAAATAAATACATTGACCTATTCAAGGAATTCATTGATGTGTTTGCTTGGAATTATGAGGAATTAAGGGCCTATGACACAAACATCATACAGCATAAAATACCCTTGAAATAAAATCAGAAGCCCTTCAGACAAAAAATTCGCAGAATAAATCCAAAACAACTACCTGCAGTGGAAAAAGAGATTAAGAAGATGTATGAGGCAAGTATAATTGTGCCGTTGAGGTTCTTGGATTGGGTATCAAAACTAGTGGCTGTGATAAAGAAAACAGGGGAGATCAGGCTGTGTATTGATTTCAGGAATCTTAATAGAGCCTCACTCAAAGACAATTATGCTTTGCCAAGAATGGAACACATCCTTCAAAGGGTAGTAGGCTCAAACAGGATCTCCCTACTAGATGGGTTTCAAGTTACAACCAAGTCTTATTAATCCTAGAAGACCAACTCAAGATAGCCTTTACCACTCCATGGGGCACCTTTATGTATGTTAAAATTCCCTTTGGACTGATGAACGCTGGTGCAACCTTCCAACGAGCGATGGATATATCTTTTTTCGATGAGATAGGACACTTCATTTTCATCTATCTAGATGACATAACAGTCTACTCCAAGAATGAAGAAGAACACCTGAAACACTTGAGAAAGGTCTTTCAAAAATGTAGAAGGTTCGGTCTGTCATTGAATCCTCAAAAGACAGTATTTGGGCTGCAAGAAGGAAAACTCCTTGGCCATATTATATCTGAGAAAGGGATTAGGATAGATCCACGAATATTTGAGGGAATACTAAAAATCACACACCTGAGAAACGTCAAAGAATTACAGTCCTTCATTGGGAAGATCAACTTCCTCAGGAGGTTTGTCCCCAACTTAGCTGAACATCTTAGGAATATGACTAACATGCTAAAGAAAGGTGTAGGAGTTAAGTGGACTGTTGGAGCTAAGAAATATTTTGAATCAGTTAAACTTGCACTCACTCAGGCTCCTGTCCTAATTAGCCCAGATTTCTCAAAGGATTTCCTCATATTTTCATTTTCCCCTGAGCATACAGCAGCTGCAGTTCTGCTGCAGAAAAATCTAGAGGGAATGGCACAGCCCATATATTTCTTCAGCAAAGCACTGAGAGACGCACCCTTGAAATACAACATAATGGAAAAACAGGCCTATGCCTTAGTCAAGGCCTTGAAATACTTTAGGGTGTACATTCTGCATTCCCACACCATAGCCTACATGCCTAGCATAGTGGTCAAAGATATCTTATCCCAAGACCCAGATGGGAAGAGGGGCAAATGGATTGTTGTGATCCTAGAGTACGACCTTGAGATAAAACCCACCAAACTGATCAAAGGCCAGGGCTTAACTCGACTAATGGCCGAATCAAATCTACAATCCCTTGACATTAACATGGTAGATACCTTGGATGAGCAGCAGGGATTTCCTAATGCCACTGTTGAAGAGAAGTTTCAGAGCTCTCCTTGGTATTCCTACATTCTGTATGTGCTTACACACCTCAATGCCCCACCTAAACTATTAAAGACCAAGGCCAGATTCTTAAAGCTAAAAGCTAGAAGCTATTGCATAATGAATGAAGGCTTATACTAGAAAAATACAAATGGCCTATTGCTTAAATGTTCGCCTGAAAATGAGGCAGAGAGGATTAAACAAGAATTCCATGCAGGAGAGTGTGGAGGCCACTTGAGCTGGAAGGCCACTGCAAAAAAAATACGCAGAGCTAGTTACTACTGGCCTACGCTCTTTAACGACATCCATAAGATGATAATTGCCTGCCACAAATGCTAGATTTTTGAAAGCAAAATAAAGCTCCTCCCTTTACCTCTACAACCCATCACTATTGAAGGTCCCTTTATGCAATGGGGCCTAGATTTCATAGGATAAATTCACCCAGCTTCTTCTGCACAACACAAATGGATCTTAACAGCCACAGACTACTTCACTAAGTGGATAGAGGCCATACCTGCTAGGAATTCCATAGATTCTATCATCATTAGGTTCCTAGAAGATCACATCCTCTCTCGGTTTGGCTGTCCAAGAAAAATAATCACTGATAACGCTGCTGCTTTTGGATCTAAGAAAATGGTTGATTTTTTTCACAGGTATCAAATAACACTTGCTCATTCAACTGCCTATTATCCTCAAGGTAATGGCTTAGCTGAAACATCAAACAAAAGCCTGGTGACTATCATCAAGAAGTTGTTGGAAGAGAAAAAAAAGTCGTGGCATAACAAGTTAGTACATGCCCTGTGGGCTAATAGGCTTACAACAAATAATTCCATTGGCATGTCACCATATCAGCTTGTCTATGGGAAAGAAGCAGTTTTTCCTACCAGTTTGGGTGTACTAGTGATCAAATTTGTCTAAGAGATCTAGACAGAATAAGACAGTATGGTGAGAAGGATAAACCAAACAATTCATCTCCAGCAAAAAAGGGAGGAGGTCTATAACAGAGCTATCAAAGTTCAGGAAAACATAAAGAGGCTATTTGACAAAAGAACCAAAGCTGCTGATTTCAAAATTGGAGATAAAGTTCTGAAGTGGGACTCAAGGAGAAAGGATAAAGGAAAGAATGACAAGTTTGACAGTTTGTGGCAAGGTCCATACATCATCGAGGCCACTGTGGGTCCAAATGCCTTTTTTCTACAAGAATTAGATGATACATTGTTGTTTTAGGGTCCTGTCAATGGCAGGATGCTCAAACACTACTTCTGCTGATTTCCAATTTCCAGTTTCCATGCCCATTGTACATACCATTGCAGTGTTTTGTTTTCAAGAAATGGAGAAAATGTTTCAAAAAATAGAGAGAAAGGATAGGTTCAGACATGCTCAAAACATGAACCTCTAAAGTGCAAAAGACTAGCTCTAATATGATCAAAAACTGAGCCAAAGAAAGTTAAAGATAGCTAGTTCAAACATGCCCAAAAGCTCGACCAGCAAAGAAGAAAAAAGAATCAGCTCTAACAAGCCCAAAATTAGAGCTAAAAGGAAGAGAGGAAAGTGACTCTAACAAGCTCAAAACCTGAGTCACGAAGAGAAGAAGGATGTTTCAAACTTTAGATCTCAAGCCTTCAAAGTTTTGTTTTCAGTTTTCTGCAAGTTTTGGTCCATGTGCAACTGTTTTTATGCCTTGGATCCACAACAAACTAGACTGTCTAATCCTAGTTTGACTATTTTTAAATTTCTATTGTAGAATGTAGAGAAGAAATCTGCTAGACAGTTTAATCCCAACAGATATTAGATTAGGTAGAGAAACATATGAGACGAATAGTCTAATCTCGTCTCATGGAGTGATAAGGGTAGATTTAGAATAGGATTATTTTTCGTTTGTAAAAATAAATGATGTAAAGGGTATGCTAGTCCAAATGCACCCTAGAAGAAGAAAAAATGCTAGGATTGTAGTCTGGGTAGGTAGATTGTTTGAGAATCCCTCTGCTAATTAATGTCTTCACAACTGTGGTAGTTGAAAACCAGGGAAGAAAGGTGGCTCAAGTACCAGGCATCTGGCCTACTCCAAAGATCAGTTCCGAATTCTTGACTCCTTCAAGAAGAAGCCATCCCCATGTGGAGCCACTGTTAGCCCCCCTAATAAATTTTTGACAAGCAAACAGGGGGCTAAATTGTTTCATGAGCCTTCAAGGAATGCATTTCTTTTGAAACACATCATCCTTGACACCTCTTCATGTTCCCTACCCTTTCATCAGTTCCCCCTGCTGTTCTGGAGTCAGTTAGCCTCACTGATTATAAAGAATTGTGCTCCAAAAGGCCTTTATTTGCCCCTTGTATCCTTGCAGAATGTCCCATTTTACCCTTTTTCCCCTTTGTCAAATTTCCCCTTTTTTCCCTCTAAGTCCCCCCCAAAATCCCCTTTAAATCCTACATTCACCCCTTGTTTGGTCTAATTCCCCTTGTTTTCCTCTATCGTTACCCTTTCCCGGCCTTGAAATGCATTAAAAACGGGCAAAAAACCCACTTTTTAACTTATGTTATGGCCTAGCCCCTTTTCTGCTAGCCCCTTTTAAACCACTTCCCCTTATTCCTGAGTGCTAAGACCAAGCGCTTAAGCCTTGGGCGCAATCGCAGTCGGAGTTGTCGGAGGAGCGCTTTTCTTTGTTATATGAAAAACTACGATGTGATTGGGCTTTGGTCTTTAAGACCTCTGCCGCAATCTCCACCGTTGATCTATCAATAATATCGGACGACTAGGCGCTAAATCGCACTTCCGCTCCAAATCGCAATCACAACTTTCGTTGCATTACCCCTTTGTACCATTGTGATTGCTATCTCCTGATTATAGTCTCGATCCATGATATGATCCAACGGTCTAGCGCTAATCGTTGCACGCCCTGTCGCCCCTCTCCATCTCCCTTTGATTGAATGTAGGCCGTTGATATGGTCCCCGGATCCAACGGCCAGCGTTCAATCGCGCTCCCACTTTCGATCGAAATCAGAACTTTCATCGCGCCACTCCATTGTCTCCCCCCGATTGTGATTCCCCGATCAAATCACAGTTGTCGATCCATTCCAAGATCCAACGGCCCAGATTTGTTTCCACTCCCCTCCCGTCGCTTCGTTCTGTTCCCCGCCGATTCAATCCCCACCATTGATCCATCACTTAGATCCAGTGGCCATCACATAATCGTGGCATTGCTCCAATCGCAATCACATTTTCAAATAGCTACTACCTTCCACCCTTTGCGATTGCGATTTCCCCGATCTAATCTGAACCGCCCGTTTAATCAAAGATCCAACAGTCATGAACTAATCGCACCATCATCCATTGGATTGTCAACCCTCCCATGTCTCCCCTCCGATTGAATCGTAGTCGTCGATCTCCTCCTGAGATTCGACGGTCCTGAACAAATTTCCCTCCACCCATGTCGGGTCCCACCACATATGATGAGTTTCATTATGTTTTCATTCATTTTAATGCATTCCGCCTAATTTCATATACCATCCCACTGATTAATCTCCACCGTCGATTTTTGTCACCAGACCATGATCGAACGGACCATGCTCGTTTCTCCACCATAAACCTATTATTCAAGGTTTACACCATATCAATTCATTTTTCACCATTATTTCATCTAAAACCACCATTTACCACCGCCGCGCTATCATTCTACTCGCCCTCCATAATCGTCCTTCCCTATGCATGGATTTCATAACTGAGTTTCGTGTTTTGCAGGGTTATCAGGTGGTGAAAGCCACCATGATTACACGGTCTCTAATACAGTGGCAGAACGACATGACTTGCATTAGAAGAATAGGGTTTGAACTCTGTAAAATCTCCCCAGAGCCATTAAAGCACATATTTTACCAACAGAGACAGAAATGGAGCAGCAGAGAGTTTAAGGCAAGAAGATGAAGGTATTTGAGCCTTAACTCAGTGGTTTAGTGGCAAGGTACCATACCAAAGACATCATGGATCACAAGGAAGGCTTAGCGCATAGAAAAAAATACTATCAGGCTGTTACATCGACAGATTGTTCTTTTCCTAAAGGACCGAGCACCCATATTGTTTCCTTTATTTACCGTGTTCCTGACGAGATTTCAACTGACCACAGCCCAAAGCTACCAGAGCATTTTTTATGCAGCATGGCGCACTTCACTGTCATTTATTTTCCTTTTTGTTTATTCACCAGAGTACTACAAAGTACTACAGCTATGGTACATCAAAGTCATACCGAAGTAAATGGAAGCTTGGAGAAGATCGCTCTTGCATCTGGAAGAGTGCCAGAGATAGATGCACAGGAGTTTAAATAGAATGGGCTTCGCGACTCTTTCTTTTCCGAGTTTAATGCTTCATTTAGTGTTTCACCTACCTCCTCTGTTCTCTTCAGCTATAAAATTCAAGAAGAAAATCATTGTAAAGGTTTTTCATCGGTTATCAGAGAATTACAAGTTGTTTCCTTTAAGACATAGTCTCTGTGTAAAGTTGTAAGATAGGCTATGAGAGATATTTTCAGACTGAATATTCAGCCATTGGTAATGTTGTACTTGACTGGTGTTGCTCTTTAATATGACAAGCACATTTCTTTGGATCCTAATCTAAAGCTGCGGTGATTTTTTTCTGTCTCTGTGTTTTATTTCATTTCATTTCAATTCTACTGGCTCGCATCAGAAATCTGGCATAGGATTTACCCTTGTTAGGTACCCTATGTTTCTACTCTCCTTGCCCTCAATTTTTTCTGCTATATGTGTTATCTAAGGTTTGATTTCAATTAATTTAACCAGTGTAGTAGATGTTATTGCCTGCTAGCTGATGTATGAATTAATGAATCTGTTCTTAGATGTTCTGGTTAGGATTTAATTGAATGAATTGGGAATAGTGGGAGGTCTAGAACCCTGTCTCTATCTGACTAGGATCCTTTTCAATTGATTAAAACCTTTCTAATAATCCTCAAGCTGGAGGCCGAAGCATTGAGAGTTCAAAGTCTCTCTCTGATCTAAGGTTTTTAACTTTGTGTTCTAAATCTTTAATGTTTCTTGTCTGAAGAGTTAGCCTTTGGATTTTAGAATCACAGTTGGTCAATGGTATGCCTTGTCCCTGGATCAGATTTCTAAAGGTCACCTTGAATGGTTTCCTTTCTTTCACCTTCTCTCTTACCATTTCATATCACACAATCATCTTTAAGATCCAATGCTTTAGATGACTAGCCCAACTGAAAGCCTGCACATTGAATAGCAAGTAAACCCTTTCCTGACTCCAATGCCCAATGGCCTTTAATGTTCTCTGGAATTATCTCTTCTTTGCCTAAAATCCTCCTTGCTCATCCTTTTCTTATATTGGACCCTTCTTTCTTGATTCCCAGCAACCAAAAAAACATTAAAACAAACAAACCCCGAGCCTTATAACTAGCCTAATATTTTAACACTGAGCTTCAAAGTCATATAATTTGACGTATCATAGAGAGATCCCTCTCTGGACCCAGGGGGGCTAGATCCTGAGGTCTGAAATTGGTTCTGATTTTTTCTCATCTTTTGGTATTGCCAACCTTGCCAAAACATGGGAACCCCAACATAATGGCGACTCCGCTGGGGAAAATCTGAGAGCTTATAACTGATAACATTTTTCCTTCTCCCATTTTCATCACCAACATAATGGTGACTCCGCTGGGGAAATTCAGAGTATTTTCCATCCTACTACATCACTAGAGTCTCAGAAAACCTAGAAACTCTGGTTAGGCTGGTAGCTAAACACTTCCGTTTGAAAATTCAACTTCTCTACAGTTTGTTGTGCTTCTCCCACACTCTTAGAAAGAGTCTGGAAAGGGCCAGGTAGCCTCCAGATCTCACACTCTTTCAGAGATGACATATCTGGTAAAATCCCTCCCATTCAATCTCTGGTTAGAGTTTGCTATGTTTTAAAGATATCCTTTAAAAAGGAAATCTCATAAGCACTGTGGTGGACAGTGTACCCTCCAGAAGCATCCTAAACCTTCCACTTGGTGACTCCACAACTCTTTAAAGATCAAAGACTCCACTGGTGATTAGTAGGCCTGCTGATTATCTTGGTTTCACATAAGACTCCACTGGAAGACTAGCCTCTAAAGCAACATCAACCACAATAAAGGTAACAAGTAGGGTTAAGTTTCCTTGCTAGAGAACAACATTCTGGCTTTCAGAACCATTCACACAAGATCTTATCCTAACCCAAACCCACCTGAAATAGTTGACAACCCTAAGAGCATCCTCAAGAGATCTCGTACACCTAAAAGTCCAACTATTTCCAGTGACATCCATAGACCTAACTCTGCTTGAGAATACTTTACAGCTCTATCAGACCCATTTTTTGACCTAGACCTACCAAATATACTACCAATAACTAGGTCATCCATTGTCCTAGACCAGCTAGATCTTGAGCTCCCTAGTTCACCACCAACAAGTGGTAAACACCTCTAGAATAGATAGACCCCTCCATCTACACCCCCTGAAATTCACCTCACTCAAAACTTTTGGCTCAATCATCCTAAATCTTCTCAACAAACTTCTGTCAGCCCTATCATCCATGTCATCCATATACCAGCTGCTCAAGTTAACCCCTTACCTCCGCAAAACATCATCATGGTAGCCTGGTACGCACCTCTGGTTTTACCCCAACCTCTAGTGCCTTTACCCAATGATTATCAATCAAAGATCCCACACTTCACTGCAAAAGAGTCCACCAAACCTCAGCACCATGTAGATAGGATGGAAGATTCTTTTGACTACATGGAAATAGATGATGATACAGTCAAAATGAGAATCTTTTCCCAGAGCCTAGGAGGTGATGTGAAGAAATGGTTCAAAAGCCTACCTCCTAATAGTATCTAAGATCTTCCTGCTTTATATCAGACTTTCATAAACAAATGGGAAGTTAAGGCCAACCCTCTCCAAAACCTAGCGGAATACAAGAACCTGAAAAGAAACGTAGGAGAGAGTGTCCAGGACTACTCTACAAGGTTCAACATCGTTTATAATGCTCTTGCACCACACATGAAACCTCCCCTAGGTATGGTTTTAGTGAGATACACTGAAGGCTTGGATGCTGACATGGCCTACCAACTTAGGGAGAGGGATTACAACACATTGGAAGACATGTAAAAAGGAGCAGTGAGTGTAGAGGCAAATCTAATTGAGAAAAAAGCAAGATCGAGAGCTGAGAAAAGGGTAACATACAGAAATGACAATGTAGCTTCCACATCGGACCCAAATTATGATTGCATATCCAAAAACATGGAAAAGCTACTACAAATGATGGAAAAAATGGTTGTCACAGTCAGTAACCAAAGTAGAAATCAAAATCATAACCATAACCAAAACTTTAGGAGAAACAACACCATTCCCAAGAGACAAAGAGAGTCAGATCAGCAAGTTATTCCCCCATTCCAAGAGAAATTTATTGATGAAGATGAGGGGATCATAGAGGAGTCTAAGGGAGACACAATAAACATGTTTGAAGTAGAAAACTCAATCCACAACTGTTCCACAGAAAAAATATTAGCCCTCACGCTCATATTGGGATGAGGAGTGGTTAGAATCTAAGGATTATAGACTTGGATTTGAAAATGCTATCATGCAGGTTAGAGAACAATACGAACTTAGGAGCAAGAAAAACCTAGATAATTCCAAACCCAAAGCTTCTGAGATTACCATCAAGAAAAGACCTGAGAAATCTTCTAAAGCAACTGCTGAATGCAACAAATCGACAGCTGAGAGTTCTGGGAAGAACAAAGAAAAAGACAACCAAAACACTGATAAACAAGGTCAACCAACTAGCAGCACTAGCACTGCAGCTAGTACTACTAATAAAACAATCCCAAACACTATACATAGTGAGAACCAGCCCACTGATTCAGCCACTAAGGTAGTGGCTAACAAAACAGAGTTGAGAATTCCAAAGATTCAGTCCACTTTCAATTTAGAAAGTAAGATTGCAAGAATTAAAATCTATGTCCCACTCTCTATGTTGGCCACTCAGGATGTATATAAAGGCCAAATTTTGAAAGCAATAAATCTAGGCGAGAACAGTGACACTGTAAATCTGAGTGATGATCAACCAGCCCTTCTGTTTGGTCCAAATATTGAAGGGAAGTTTCAGGAAGGGGTAATTCCCCCTTTTTATATTAGTCTCAATATCCATGACAAGACCCTTCACAATGCAATGCATGACTCTGGAGCATCCCACAACTTAATGCCTAAGGTATTAATGGAACGGTTAGGCCTAGAGATAGCCTGACCTTACAAATACTTATATTCATTTGATTCTAGCAGGGTAAAGTGTCTTGGCCTAATCAAAGATTTATGTGTGAGCCTTACCCAGATTCTAGCCAAGTGCATGGTCATGGATGTTGTCGTGGCAGATGTGCCACCCAAGTATGGCATGCTATTGTCAAGGTCCTGGGGAGCTAAGATGTAGGGTACAATGCAGATGGATGGGGCATACGCCAAAATCCCTATTTTTAGTCAACCTAGAAGACTGTACAGGGAGGCACAAATGAATTTCCTGGTTAGTAGCCCTGAAAATCCTAAAAATTATCCTCTGTACTCTATACACACAGACCTAGACTCCTTTATCTTTTGCAACGATGAATCTTTGGGAGAGCTAGAACTAGAAGACATAGATGCAAACAGAGGGTTTAAGACTACGGATTTAACATAATGGCCACTCTATCCTTAGAGGAAAATGAAGGAGAAACCCTTAGACAGTGCACTGAAATAGAGATTCAGACCAAACAAGGAATCGACTGTAATCAGCCGGATAGTCACCCCTAACGAACTCATATACCACATGAACATCGAAATCCTCCATAGCACAACGTAGAACCCGTAATACAACAAACTAGTGAAACCCACGATAGGGATGGAAATGATGATAAAACAAAAAATGGGCCCCTGTGGGAAATGAACTTTGATGGGTCATGCACCAAGAGAACTGCCGGAGCTAGGGTGTGGCTACATAACACATAGAGTGACTACGCAGAGAGCCATGCCTGCAACCTGCATTTCAAATGTACAAATAATATTACAGAGTATGAGACTCTTATCCTAGGCTTAAATCTGTTGAAGAAAATAGGAGCCCGTAGGATAACCGTGCAGGGATACTCTGAGTTGGTTATAAAATAGGTGAACGATGAATACACAGCCAAACACCCTAGGTTGAGAGCATATAGGAAGGATGCCATGGATATATTGAAAAAATTTGTTGAATACGAATTAGTGTTTGTTCCTAGGAGTCAAAACGTCATTACAAATGGATTAGCTTGCCTAGCCAGTTCATAACCTAAGACTCCAAGCGACCAGAAAATCATAATACAGACCAAATTCAGACCTGCAGTGCAAGATAATGAAAAATATTGGCAGGTTTTTGAGGGCGATAAGCAGATTGAATATTTCCTGATAGGAAGGAATGAGTTTGAATTTTCTGATTTAGACTCTATGTCCAGTGATAGCTGCCTAAGTTAGGAACCCTCAGACGAGGAAGAACCACCCCGTAACATAGAAATAAACACTTTGAACGAACAGATTGGAAACCCAAACGAAAATTGTGAAAACATGGAAAATGAAGAAGCTAAGGTGCTACAGGCCAAAGATAAGAACATACCTCGAGGTCTGGCACCTTTAGAAGACCTTTTTGAATTCGATGATGTAGCAAAAAAACCCACTATAGAACATCCAGAATCTGATGTCGAGGAATGCAACATAGGCACTGAAGATAAACCCAAGATGATCAAATTGGCTAAGTCCCTGCCGGAAAACATGAAAAGAAATAAATTTACCTATTCAAGGAATTCATTGATGTGTTTTCTTGGAGTTATGAGGACTTAAGGGCCTATGACACAAACATCATACAGCATAAAATACCCTTGAAATAAAATCGGAAGCCCTTCAAACAAAAACTTCGCAGAATAAATCCAAAACAATTGCCTGCAGTGGAAAAAGAGATGAAGAAGATGTATGAGGCAGGTATAATTGTGCCGGTGAGGTTCTCGGATTAGGTATCAAACCTAGTGGCTGTGAGAAAGAAAACAGGGGAGATCAGGCTATGTACTGATTTCAGGAATCTTAATAGAGCCTCACTCAAAGACAATTACCGTTTTCCAAGAATGGAACACATACTTCAAAGGGTAGTAGGCTCAAAAAGGATCTCCCTGCTAGATGGTTTTTCAGGTTACAACCAAGTCTTAGTAATCCTAGAAGACCAACTCAATACAGCCTTTACCACTCCATGGGGCACCTTTATGTATGTTAAAATTCCCTTTCGACTGATGAATGCTGGTGCAACCTTCCAATGAGCAATGGATATATATTTTTCTGATGAGATAGGACACTTCATTGTCATCTATCTGAATGACATAACAGTCTACTCCAAGACTGAAGAAGAACACCAGAAACACTTGAGAAAGGTATTTGAAAAATGTAGAAGGTTCGGTCTGTCATTGAATCCTAAAAAGACTGTATTTGGGCTGCACGAAGGAAAACTCCTTGTCCATATTATATCTAAGAATGGGATTAGGATAGATCCACAAAGTGTTGAGGGAATACTACAAATCACAACCTGAGAAACATCAAAGAATTACAGTCCTTCATTGGGAAGATCAACTTCCTCAGGAGGTTTTTCCTCAACTTAGCTGAACATCTTAGGAATATGACTGAGATGCTAAAGAAAGGTGTAGGAGTTAAGTGTACTGTTGGAGCTAAGAAATATTTTGAATCAATTAAAATTGCACTCACCTAGGCTCCTCTCCTAATCAGCCCAGAATTCTCAAAGTATTTCCTCATCTTTTCATTTTCCCCTGAGCATACAATAGTTGCAGTTCTGCTGCAGAAAAATCCAGGGGGAATGGAACAGCCCATATCTTTCTTCAACAAAGCACTGAGAGACGCACCCTTGAAATACAACATAATGGAAAAATAGGCCTATGCCTTAGTCAAGGCCTTGAAAGACTTTAGGGTGTACATTCTGCATTCCCACACCATAGCCTACATGCCTAACATAGTGGTCAAAGATATCTTTTCCCAAGACCCAGATGGGAAGAGGGGCAAATGGATTGCTGTGATCCTAGAGTATGACCTTGAGATAAAACCCACCAAAATAATCAAAGGTCAGGGCTTAGCTCAACTAATGGCCGAATAAAATCTACAAGCCGTTGACATTAACATGGTAGATACCTTGGATGAGCAGTAGGTATTGCCTGATCCCACTGTTGAAGAGAATTTTTAGAGCTCTCCTTGGTATTCCTACATTCTGTATGTGCTTACACACCTCAATGTCCCTCCTGAACTATCAAAGACCAAGGCGAGATTCTTAAAGCTAAAAGCCAGAAGCTATTGCATAATGAATGAAGGCTTATATTAGAAAAATCCAAAATGACCTATTGCTTAAATGTTTGCCTAAAAATGAGGCAGATAGGATTAAACAAGAATTCCATGCAGGAGAGTGTGGAGGCCACCTGAGCTAGAAGGTCACTGCAAACAAAATACTCAGAGCTAGTTACTACTGGCCTATGCTCTTCAACGACATCCATAAGATGATAATTTCCTGCCACAAATGCTTTATTTTTGAAGGAAAAAGAAAGCTCCTCCCTTTACCTCTACAACCCATCACTGTTGAAGGTCCCTTTATGCAATGGGGCCTATATTTCATAGGAGAAACTCACCCAGCTTCTTCTGAACAACACAAATGGATCTTAACAGCCACATACTACTTCAATAAGTGGATAGAGGCCATACCTGCTAGGAATTCCACAGATTCTATCATCATTAGGTTCCTAGAAGATCACATCCTCTCTCGGTTTGGCTGTCAAAGAAAAATAATCACTGATAACGCTGCTGCTTTTGGATCCAAGAAAATGGTTGATTTTTTTCACAGGTATCAAATAACACTTGGTCATTCAACTGCCTATCATCCTCAAGGTAATGGCTTAGCTGAATCATCAAACAAAAGCCTGGTGACTATCATCAAGAAGCTGTTGGAAGAGAACAAAAAGTCGTGGCATAACAAGTTAGTGCATGCCCTGTGGGCTGACATGCTTACAACAAAGAAATCCATTGGCATGTCACCATATCAACTTGTCTATGGGAAAGAAGCAGTTTTTCCTACCAGTTTGGGTGTACCAGTGATCAAACTTGTCCAAGAGATCCAGACAGAAGAAGATAGTATGGTGAGAAGGATAAACCAAAAAATTCATCTCCAGCAAACAAGGGAGGAGTTCTATAATAGAGCTATCAAAGTTCACGAAAACATATAGAGGTTTTTTGACAAAAGAACCAAAGCTAATGATTTCAAAATTGGAGATAAAGTTCTGAAGTGGGACTCAAGGAGAAAGGATAAAGGAAAGCACGACAAGTTTGACAGTTTGTGGCAAGGTCCATACATCATCTAGGCCATTGTGGGTCCAAATGCCTTTTTTATACAAGAATTAGATGTTACAGAGTTTTTTGGGGGTCCTTTCAATGGCAGGATGCTCAAACACTACTTCTGCTGATTTCCAATTTCCAGTTTCCATGCCCATTGTGCATACCATTGCAGTGTTTTGTTTTCAAGAAAAGGAGAAAATGTTTCAAAAAATAAAGAGAAAGGAAAGGTTCAGACATGCTCAAAAAATGAACCTATGAAGTGAAAAAGACTGGCTCTAATATGATAAAAACCCTAGACAAAGAAAGTTAAAGATAGCTAGTTCAAACATGCCCAAAACCTGGACCAGCAAAGAAGAAAAAAGAATCAGCTCTAACAAGCCCAAAATCAGAGCTGAAAGGAAGAGAGGAAAGTGCCTCTAACAAGCTCAAAACATTTTTCATGAAGAGAAGAAGGATGTTTCAAACTTCAGATCTCAAGACTTCAAAGTTTTTTTTTTTCAGTTTTCTGCAAGTTTTGGTCCATGTGCAACTGTCTTTATGCCTTGGATCCACAGCAAACTAGACTGTCTAATCCTAGTTTGACTATTTTTAAATTTATGTTGTAGAATGTAGAGAAGAAATCTGCTGGACAGTTTAATCCCAACAAATATTAGATTAGGTAGAGAAACATATGAGACCAACAGTCTAATATGGTCTCATGGAGTGATAAGGGTAGATTTAGAATAGCATTATTTTTTGTTTGTAAAAATAAATGATGTGAAGGGTCTGCTAGTCCAAATGCACCCTAGAAGAAGAAAAAATGCTAGGATTGTAGTCTGGGTAGGTCCCACCACATACAATCATTTTCATTACGTTTTCATTCATTTTAATGCATTCTGCCTAATTTCATATACCATCCCACTGATTAATCTCCACCATTGATTTTCGTCACTAGACCATGATTGAACGGACCATGCTCGTTTCTCCACCATAAAACTATTAGTCGAGGTTTAGACCATATCAATGAATTTTTCACCATTGTTTCATCTAAAACCACCATTTACCACCACCGTGCTATCATTATACCCACCCTCCATATTCGTCCTTCCCTATGCATGGATTTCATAATAGAGTTTCATGTTTTTCAGGGTTATCAGGTGGTGAAAGCCACCATGATTACACAGTCTTTAATACGGTGGCAGAATGACAAGACTCGCAATTTATAAGAATAGGTTTTGAACTCTGTAAAATCTCCCCAAAGCCATTAAAGCGCAGATTTTACCAACATAGACAGAAATGGAGCAGCAGAGAGTTTAAGGTAAGAAAATGAAGGTCTCTGAGCCTTAAATCAGTGGTTTAGAGGCAAGGTACCATACCAAAGACATCATGGATCACACGGAAGGCTCAGCGCACAGAAAACAATACTATCAGGTTGTTAGATCGACAGATTGTTCTTTTCCTAAAGGACCAAGTGCCCATATTGTTTCCTTTATTTACCATGTTCCTGAAGAGATTTCAAATGACCGCAGCCCAATGCTACCAGAGCATTTGTTATGTAGCATGGCGCACTTCACTGTCATTTATTTTCCTTTTTGTTTATTCACCAAAGTACTACAAGGTACTACAGCCAGGGTACATCAGAGTCATACCGAAGTAAATGGAAGCCTAGAGAAGATCGCTCTTGCATCCGAAAGAGTGCCAGAGATATATGCACAGGAGTTTAAACAAAATGGGCTTCGACCCTCTTTCTTTTCTGAGTTTAATGCTTCATTTAGTATTTCACCTACCTCATCTGCTCTCTTCAGCTATAAAATTCAAGAAGAAACTCATTGTAAAGGTTGTTGATCAGTTATCAGAGAATTACAAGTTGTTTCCTTTGAGACATAATCTCTGTGTAAAGTTGTAAGATAGGCTGTGGAAGATGTTTTCAGACTGAATATTCAGCCATTAGTAATGTTGTACTTGACTGTTGTTGCTCTTTAATATGACAAGCACATTTCTTTGGATCCTGATCTAAAGCTGCGGTGATGTTTTTCTGTCTCTGTGTTTTATTTCATTTCATTTGATTTCTACTGGCTCGCATCAGAAATCTAGCATAGGATTTACCCTTGTTAGGTACCCTATGTTTCTTCTCTCCTTGCCCTCAATTTTTTCTGCTATATGTGTTATCTAAGGTTTGATTTCAATTAATTTAACCACTGTAGTGGATGTTATTGCGTGCTAGCTGATGTATGAATTAATGAATCTATTCTGAGATGTTATAGTTAGGATTTAATTGAATGAATTGGGAACACTGGGAGGTCTATAACCCTTTCTCTATCTCACTAGGATCCTTTTCAGTTGACTGAGCCTTTCTAAGAATCCTCAAGCTAGAGGCCGAAGCATTGAGAGTTCAAAGTCTCTCTCTGATCTCAGGTCTTTAACTTTGTGTTATAAATCTTTAATGTTTCTTATCTAAAGAGTTAGCCTTTGGATTTTAGAATCATAGGTGGTCAATGGTATGCCCTGTCCCTGGATTTGATTTCTAAAGGTCACCTTGGACGGTTTCCTTGCTTTCACCTTCTCTCTTACCATTTCATATCACACAATCATCTTTAAGATCCAATGCTTTAGATGACTAGCCCAACTGAAAGCCTGCACATTGAATAACAAGTAAACCCTTTCCTGACTCCATTGCCCAATGGCCTTGAATGTTCTTTGGAATTATCTATCCTTTGCCTAAAATCCTCCTTGCTCAACCTTGTCTTATATTGGACCCTTCTTTCCTGATTTCCAGCAACCAAACAAACAGTCAAACAAACAAACCCCGAGCCTTATAACTAGCCTAATATCTTAACACTGAGCTTCAAAGTCATATACTTTGACGTATCATAGAGAGATCCATCTCTAGACCCAGGAGGGCTAGATCCTTAGGTCTGAAATTGGTTCTGATGTTGTCTCATCTTTTGGTATTGCCAACCTTGCCAAAACATGGGAACCCCAACATATACTTCAATGAAAGAGTGACACATTTAGGAAAGTCTCAGTATCTTAAGGTTCAAAGGAACTCAGAGCATGAGTGCATGAATTCTGAGTAATGATACCTCAAGATATTCAAAGGGAAGTATTTAACAGAGATTTATCAAAGGTTAGCACTTAAAGGATGTCAGAGCATGAATGACCATGAATTTTGAGTAATAAGCATTAAAAATTGAAAGAAATCATCCATGGATAGGACCTAAGAACTCAATTCACCATAATTTAACACTTAAAGGAATTCAGAGCATGTTCCCATGAATTCTGAGTAATAAGCATTAAAAATATGGAAGTAAAACATCTGATAGAAGAAAAAGCTCACTGAAGTACACTCAGAATCTCAACCTTAGAAAAGTTAAACTGCTTCTATATATATCAGTGCATCCAAAGCATTTACAAAGTACCCTCTTCTAATAACATTTTCCAACTTTGTGTACATTGAATTCTACACTATTTATAGGCTTTTAGCCTTTAAAACTAGTCTGCCAAGTGGCTAGACCATTTAAATTTAAACTGACACTTAAATCTAACCATAAATTGGATTCTAGAGACTAGGACTCACACCTATTCGAATTAAGACTAAGATTCCTACTAGGACTTAAACATTTATTTATTACATTTAAACTAAACTGATCCAAGTATTCCTCGAAAGGAATCTAATTTTTTTACCATGCTAGCCATTAACAAAACATTTATATCATAATTGTCTTCGTGAACTAACTCTGCCCCTCATTTAAAAGAAGTTAATTTGATGACATGGCATATGTTGGCTAGTATCTTTCAAACTCCTCTAACTGAAATCCTCCACTTGGGAAATCTGATACTCTTTGTTATCATGATACTCTTTGACACCTTTTTGATCAATAAATTTACACATGCTTAACCTTATTCACTCTTTTTCATCATTTATCATGAAAACTGTCCTTACTGTCAAACTTTGTTTTGAGCTACGAAAACAGTCTGTTTTCGTAGCGCACACTAAAAGTTGATATCTGAAATTCCTCTGTTGTTTTTAACCTTTGAAAGATGTTCAATGATCAAAAATAAATAAGCATGACCTTCAAAACTGCTCACTCTCATCATTTTATGTCTCTCAAAAACAAAAATAAACCTTCAGAAACTTTGCAGCAAAAACAAGGCTTCAAGCCCAACACTTGCTACGGAATTGCCTAACACTTTGGAAATTTGACAAAACTTAGATCTGAGCTTTATAAAGTATATGAACATGCCTGCATGTAGTTTATAAAACAAAAATATGATGATCTAATTGTTACCTCCTTATCTATCAGCAGTTTCAAACAACTTTGTTCATGAATCCTCTTTCCAAGTTGCCTTTCTTTGATTTTGTCTTCATCAACACCATCTCTTCTTTCAACTCTTTCACTTGTCTTTGAAGGCTTCTATTTTTTATTGTAAACATAAGTTCCTTTTTCTTGTATGTGACACTATGATGCGTAAAGGCTGTGTCTTCTTCAATAGATTTTTATCTTTGGCAATGGAAGTATCAAAATGAGTAACTTGTTCATTTACTTTCTTCTCTACCTCATCTATCATCTCTCTATATTTCTTATATCCTTCCAGCTCTTTCTTTGTCTCAGCCAATTAATCTTTGACAGCTTTCAAATTTTCTTCCAAAATCTCCTTTTTAGTCTTCTCTGTGGCCTTGTCTTTTCCTTTTCTCTATTTGATTGTTTCCTCTTTGTCCTTGCTATGTCTTTTAGAAGAATCTATCTCAAGTTTCCTTTGAGACTTATCTTTAAATTTGTCTGTCTTCTTATCTTTGATAGCCTCTGTCTCACTAGGTGATATAACAATAACTTCCTTTGCCATTTCTCCTTTACCTTTATCTTCCATCTTTTTACTATCACCAATAGTAAACGTATCTGAAATTTGTGACCTACTAAGAGGTTTTCGAGGTTTGAAAATAAAGGATGAATCATCTAAATAGAAGTCTAATTTATTAACTATGAGTCTCTTTCCTTTGACTTCAGCTCTTCTAATTTCTGCTACTTTCACCACATGGGTTTTTTCAATGTCAATGGCCTGTAGGATATCTTCAAGTTTTCCTTTTCCTTTAACATTTTCTTCATCATTTATTTTAGATCTCTTAGCTTCAGAATTAGTCTTGTTGTCTTTAATATGTTTGATAGTCCTCTTTCTAGCTCTAGTTATGGAGGTAATGGTATATCTTGGACTAAATTAGTTTTCTCTACCAATTATTTATCTGAATACTTTAAATATTCATGCTGAGTTCCTTCAAATTCTGTAGTAGTATTGACATCCATTTCTTACTTGAAGAAGAAAATTTAATCTTGGAAGCTTTCCTTGGAGATAAGACATCAAGTTCATATCCATTCATGAACAGGAATGAGGCCCAATCTCTGTTTATTTTATTTAACTCCTCCAAGAATAGTAATTTCATCAATCCATGATGAAAAATGGAAGTTTCATTCCTTTCAGGCTTTCCTTGTACCTTATCTACAATTTTCTCGAGACTTCTAAAGAGATAGAATCGAATGTCTATCAATTTCTTCCCTGTGAAATGAATCAATAATTTGAGATGATACATATAAATTGTCTGAAAACAACCTTCACGTGTAAAATATCTTTGTATGACTCTTAGAAACTTGGAAAATTCATCTTTAAGACACCTTCTAGGAATTCCTTCAGTCATTTTGATCCTTGCATGCTCCGGCTTTAAATAATCGTCACAAATTTTCAAGTCAAATTTGGTGGCTTTAAACCATTCCTCTCTGGTTCTCAGGATCCCTGTTGCTTTATAAATACTACCAGGAGAAATTGGGATATGAATACAACGTACCCTTGTAAATTTACCTCTAAAATTAGCCACAAAGTCTCGTGATACATGTTGATGATGCCCTTATAGTTTCTGAAAGAATTTAGTACAACCTGCCTTTGTAAATAACTCGGTGAAATGTTCATCTCCTAAAACCAAGTCTAGAGCTGTAGGCTCATAAAGGAATGGAAAAACTCCTTTATAAACCTTCTTGGGTGTAGCTGTAGCCATTTACTCTATGATGTATCTGTGGCTTTCCTTACAACTTTACACCTATTTGGGAAAAACACTTGATGACAAAGAGCAATTAAGATGGGGAGAGACTGATATAACAACAAGGATTTTTACTGGGGAGCTTCTGGACAGAGGGTTGCTTTGGTAGAAAATGATAAGTGTGGAAAAGAAAAGTGAAATAGGTGAGAGATAAACTTTTACAAGAGGAATGAGAAGACATAAGACAAATGATGACTGATATGAGAAAGTGTATAGCTTTTAAATGATGACATAATTCTGGCAGGAGGTCCTTGAAATTTTCAAACACTTAACCATTCATCATTACACTTTAAACCATTAAAAAACTGGCCAATATTTCATAGCATGTTTCATTTGACAAGTGTCAGTTCTGCTATGGAACTACTAGGTGTTTCGGTAGCGAATTTGGTTAATTTTGTGCTGCATTTGCTGCGAACTCAGAAAATTTTCTGACAAATTGAAAAATTTTGGACTCATGATCATTTCAAAGTGTTTACTCAGAACCCACTCCTCCGATGTAACCTAGAATAATTTCTAAAGTCTTATCCAAATTTTTAAAAACTTAAATACACCATAAAGTACCTCATTTTATGATATCTTGCAACCTAAGCAATTTGAAGGAGTATTATGACTAATTTTCAAGCATGAGATTTTGAAAATTTGAGGAGTGATAACAATGGCTCCACTAGGGATAGTATTCCCCTTGTGGTATGCTAAGAATTAGTAGCTCTAGTGCTGCAATCCATTCCTTAAAAAGAAGAACTCTGAAATTCTGCCCAATCTGCTTCAAATTGTTCTAGCTAAAAGCACTCAATGAACCTTGAGAATATTCCTACCTACCTACACTATCACCTACAACTTCTTTTAGCTCAATCAATGTGAAAATTCCAATGTAGCCAATCATCTGTTTTATCTATAATTTTAGTTTTTTGACCGCATCAGACTTCAAAGCAACTATGATATTGTAATGACCACTACCACTAAAATTGTAACTGATTTTCATAGTAAAAATAAAACTGAAACATTGAAGAGTAAAAATCTGGAGAGTAAAACTCTTCCATGTATCTAGCTATAGGGTCCTAGAATACATAATCAGCTTGATGATCCTCATAACATCCTGTGACTTATAACAACTTATCTTTAGCCACACAACATTTATTTGATAATTTATCCAATTGCCTTTTTGAATGATTCCCACAGACAATGTAATTTTCCTCGCTATTATGATCATTCTTTGAATTAATATGCTATAAGGAATTACAAAAATAATCAATATTTTCCTCTGCCTGAGGGTTATTAAAACTATCTTCCAGTATTTCTTCTTCGTATTTGTAATGATTTTCATCTTCATTATAATCCAGAGACTGACAAGTCTACTGCTTGCTTAAATAAATCTCAGAGGAGGTAATATGATTTTCAAAAGTATAATATTTCTGATTTCCATGATGGATCTTATGGGATTTTATTATTTTTGTATTGTTATGAAGAGCCTCTAAAATTTCTTCATCCATAAATTCATCATCATCATAACAATCCTCCAAATACTGAATAAAACCCACAGAATGTTTACAACATTCTTTGAGCAGTAATAAGGAGGGATGACATTATTTATAAATCTTATAGAATTCATCATGAAAATTAGCAAGAGAATACAATAAACCATTTTCTAAACCTTTATACCAAGACCATGCTTTTCCTTCCAAAGTGGCCATAAACATCTTCATAAGACATTCTTCAGGGATCCGAACCTTAAGACTATGTACATGCAGATGAAACCTAACCAAATGAAGAGCAACACTATCTTTCTTTTCATCTTTGAATATTGGAAGATCATCTAACCTTTGGCATAGGATTTGGAAAACCAGGGATATGAGACCAATTCATAGGAGCATACCTGGAATTTTTTCTTGCAATGGAACTCATCTTGAATCTTCATCTAGCAATTGATCTTCTAGCAGTGGAGTCACCTTCCAATTTTATTATTTGATGTGTGGAGTCGCCAAGGTATTTTTTCAGCCTCTAACAAATTTTGAGCTCCTGCTACCTTCAAAAGTTCAACTTCTTGATTTCAGGAATGAACAATCTTTAGGCTCCCGGCAGATGCACCAAAATGTTATCACCAAAATAGGTCCTGATAGGTTGCTGGTCATGCTACCTTAGTGTAACTATTTCAAACCAATATTTTAGCTGAGGCTTCGCCTCCTCAGCCTAAGAGGGCTCTCTCAAGTGTTAATTATTTTGAATAAAGGTGTAAATATATGGCTAACTCTATGGTTTATGATTTTGTAGGTTTGTTGGTTGAAAGATGGAGACTAGCTACCATTGGGCTATGGAGTCAGTGACATGGATAAAGATAACAAAATGGCTCTTCTTATAAAACTGAGGCTTGTATATACTTCAATGAAAGAGTGACACATTCAGGAAAGTCTCAATATCTTAAGGTTCAAAGGAATTCAGAGCATGAGTGCATGAATTTTGAGTAATGATACCTCAAGATATTGAAAGGGAAGTATTTAACAGAGATTTATCAAAGTTTAACACTTAAAAAAAGTCAGAGCATGAATGAGCATGAATTTTGAGTAATAAGTATTAAACATTGAAAGAAATCATCCACAGATAGGACCTAAGAACTCAATTCACCATAATTTAACACTTAAAGGAAGTCAGAGCATGTTCCTATGAATTCTGAGTAATAAGCATTAAAACTTTGGAAGTAAAACATATGATAGAAGATAAATCTCATTGAAGTACACTGCAAATCTCAACCTTAGAAAAGTTAAACTGCTTCTGTATATATCAGTGCATCCAAAGCATTTACAAAGTACCCTCTTCTGATAACATTCTCCAACCTTGTGTACATCAAAGTATACACTATTTATAGGCTTTTAGCCTTTACAACCAGTCTGCCAAGTGGCTAGGCCATTTAAATTTAAACTGACACTTAAATCTAACCATAAACTAGATTCTAGAGACTAAGACTAACACCTATTCGAAATAAGACAAAGACTCCTACTAGGACTTAAACATTTATTTATTACATTTAAACTAAACTGATCCAAATCTTTCTCGAAAGGAATATAATTTTTTTACCATGCTAGCCATTAAAAAAACATTTATATCATAATTGTCTTTGTGAACTAACTCTGCCCCTAAAAGAAGTTAATTTGATGACATGGCATATGTTGGCTAGTATCTTTCAAACTCCTCTAACTGAAAATCCCCACTTGGAAAATCTGATACTCTTTGTTGTCTTGATACTCTTTGACACCTTATTGATGAATAAATTTACACATTCTTAACCTTTTTTCACTCTTTTTCATCATTTATCATGAAAACTATCCTTACTGTCAAACTCTGTTTTGAGTTACAAAAATAGCCTGTTTTTGTAGCGTACACTAAAAGTTGATATGTGAAATTCCTCTGCTATTTTTAACCATTGGAAGATGTTCAATGATAAAAAATAAATAAACATGACCTTTAAAACTCCTCACTCTCATCATTTTATGTCTCTCAAAAACAAAAATAAACCTTCAGAAACTCCACAGTAAAAACTAGGCTTCAAGCCTAACATTTGCTGCGAAATTACCTAACACTTTGAAAATTTGAAAAAACTTAGATCTGAGCTTCAGAAAGCATATGAAAATGCCTGCATGTATTTTATAAGACAAAAATATGATGATATAATGTTTACCTCCTTATCTATCAGCAGTTTCAAACATCTTTGTTCATGAATCCTCTTTCCAGGTTGCCTTTCTTTAATTCTGTCTTCATCAACTCCATCTCTTCTTTGAACTCTTTCACTTGTCTTTGAAGGCTTCTATTTTCTGCTTGTAAAAATAAGTTCCTTTTTCTTCTATGTGACACTATGATGTGTAAAGGTTTTGTCTTCTTCAATAGATTTTTAGCTTTTGCAATGGAAGTCTCAATGAGTAACTTGTTCAATTACTTTCTTCTCTACCTCATCTATCATCTCTCTATATTTCTTATATCCTTCTGGCTCTTTCTTTGTCTCAACCAATTCATCTTTGACAGCTTTCAATTTTTCTTCCAAAATCTCTTTTTTATTTTTCTTTGTGGCCTTGTCTTTTCCTTTTCTTTTTTTGATTGTTTCTTCTTTATCCTTGTTCTATCTTTTAGAAAAACCTATCTCAAGTTTCCTTTGAGACTTATCTTTAAATTTGTATGTCTTCTTATCCTTGATACCCTCTATCTCACTAGGTGATATAACAATAACTTCCTTTGCCATTTCTCCTTTACCTTTATCTTCCCTCTTTTTACTATCACCAATAGTAAAAGTATCTGACATTTGTGACCTAGTAAGAGGTTTTTGAGGTTTGAAAATAAAGGCTGAATCATCTAAAGAGAAGTCTAATTTCTTAACTATGAGTCTCTTACCTTAGACTTCAGCTCTTCTAATTTCTGCTTCTTTCACCACAGGGGTTTCTGCAATGTCAATGGCCTGTAGGATATCTTAAGTTTTCCTTTGCCTTTAACATTTTCTTTAACATTTATTTTATATCTCTTAGCTTCATAATTAGTCTTGTTGTCTTTAACATGTTTGATAGTCCTCTTTCTAGTTCTAGTTGCTAGAGGTAATGATATATCTTGGAATAAATCCGTTTGCTCTACCAAGTATTTATCTGAATCCTTTAAATCCTCATGCTGAGTTCCTTGAAATTCTTCAGTAGTATTGGCACCCATTTCTTGCTTCGAAGAAGAAACTTTAAGCTTGGAAGCTTTCCTTGGAGACAGGTGTTAGTATGAATTCTTTGTCGAAGCGCACGAAAAAGAACCACTTTAGCTACGCATAACTAATAGCCCTAACAACAATAATGGCTGCAAAACATCTTCAGATCTGCAATTAGTAGTTAAAGTGCTGCAACAAACAGATCTATAAATGGAAAGACATTAAGCAGTAAAGTAAAGAGGTTGCTCCATGCATCCAACAGACAAGACAAGAACACGATTTTTGAATGAATTTTTATATTACAGGGCACCTGGGAGGAAACAAGAAGGTGTATCCAGATCTCCTCAATGGGATGGGTTCTTTGTAGTCCTCAGCACTTCAGATCTAAGCTTTCTCTCTCTTGTAGATGTGGAAAACCCAATGTAGAAGGTAGAGCTCAATGGGAGCAAAATGGCAGAAATGAGACCAAGTGTATAGATCCAGAGTGATCTAATATGCAACAAAAGGTGAAGAATGATAGGGAAAACCCTCCTATTTATAACAAAATATTGGGTCCTTCTAGATCTTGGTGCATGATTAAAATAATGTTAATCACATCTAGATCCACCTCTATGGAATATTTTATTATTATTTGTTGGAGGGAAAGGGTGTTTGACTTGGGTCAAATCCCTTGGTTAGTGAAAAATAAATAAATAAATGATTTATTTATCTTTTTAAGGAAGTGGTTGGGATATAATCAAATAAATAATGATTTATTTGATTAATGGTGGTTGATTTGGTCATATTTAACAAGGAATATTATTTAAATAATTTTTCCTAGAAAATAATAAGATAACTATGGGTTTATCTCATTAATTTCTTTGTTTTTGGGTTAAACATGACTGGGAATAATAATTAAATTATGGTTTAATTAATTATTCCTTTTGTGGTTTCCTAATTAACATAGTGAAAGCAGTTTTACTTGGGGTAAAACTGGTCTTACATGGTGTACTTGGGTCCATCTAATGATGAAAAGTTAGATGACCAAAAAATGGTGTAACAGATTTCCCCCCAGCGTGCGAGTGTCAGGAGCAAATCGTATGACCGAAGTACGTTGTAAGAAAACAATCACTAGACAACAAAAGGGTATGTCAGAGAGAGAACTATGAGGTAGATAGTGTACTGAAGGACTAGACCCGGAGGAGACGAGACTCGCAGGTGCAACAAGTCTCTGTTATGAGAGGGTACCTGTGCTGAAGGCGGCGGGGGAGGCATACCTATGCCCGCCGTGACAAAGTACAAAAGAATAGTGTGTCCAAGGGACCGAACCATAGAGTACAGCTGGCATAATCAAGAGCCAGATAAAAATACAATGAAGAGTCTCACATACATGCTGTGCCTGGGATAACAGCCAGGACTAGTACAATATCATCGGAGTACATGAGATAAATACAACCCAAATGCCCCCTGTAAATGGGGAAGGGCTCACAAAATCTGACTGATACATGCAAATCATAGAGGTGCTGCAAGTGGCTAAGGCCAATATCATCAAAAGCTGGAGCGGCATCAAAGGCTGCAATGAAGAGGTCATCTGGGCATGTGGGGGGCTACCTGCAGGGCCACCCCCTCATGAGGGCTGAGACATCTCATGAGCGCCGGAATCATCAGAGGCTGTGTTCTTTGAGTCCTTTGGTCACATCCGTTTTCTGAATCTTATGCATGCTGAAAGGAGATGGAGAAGAAACCAGTCAAAGGTAAGAAATCACACTGATCCGAGACACCGGAGCAAAGTGAGAGCCAGGAACCCGGGTACACGCCCTCTGAACCCAGCAGCACGGAATAAATGCTGAGGTCGACGAGAAGGAGGTCCGCGTGGGTGAGGCAATGAAGAACCTCAGCTGGTGAGAGAAGAGCAATGAGCGACGGACGGTGACCTAATGATGGTGGAAATGGGAAGGATGGAGTGCCAATAAGGAAGACAACTTCCGCATAGCCCAATTATCAATAGCATAAAGGGCATGAATGACATGGCAGCGACTGACACAATATCGAAGGGGACAGGGGACAGTGGGGCTGAAGGTCATGAGATGTGACACAAGAGAGGAACCAAGCAAAAAGAATGGAGGGCTATAGTAGGGTGTAAAAGGATGCGGGATAGACTCCATGAATGCAATGATGACTCAACTCGGATGCTCTAAGCAAGGGCGACTAGATAATGTTGCCACACAGTAAAGGCCCCAATGGGGGGTCATAGAAACATGAGTACAAGGTGGGCACTCATGACGAAAATCAACACGAACATGGACAAGTAAGGGGGCGATGTGGTGCCCCAAGTACAAGTGTCGTAAGTGAGGAAATTCGATTTTTAAGGAGTGGTGAAGTGACCCTTCGTGGAAAAATGTGTCCCGGTGAAGTATCAAATCACCAAAAACTAAGGAAAACCCATTTGAGAGCTCGGTGAGATCTATCCAGCGGTGCTGACGGTTCGTCGAACGGGGCTACGGTGTGGTCGCAGCAGTCGAAAGAAGAAACAGGGGTTCTCTTTTAATGAGGCAGTTTTCCCTCCAAAATCATTCATTTGCTATTGTTGCGGTGGTGAATGTGGAGAGGAGAGAAGGCCCTAAATCTTGTGGCGAACGTAGCGGACAAACCGACCGTTGGATTCGAGATCTGTCAGTTGGAGGTAAGAGGCCTAACCTTGCTCTTGCATTTTGATGGATTAGATTTGCAGTTTAGGGCCCAACACCCCAGAAACAACCCCTCCCTCCTCTCTACGGCCGGGTCGCACCTTTTGGGGCAAAAAGTGCGACCCAGGACGCAGGTTTGGGGGCAAAAAGTGCGACCTGGTCCAGAAATGGGCAGAAAGCTGCGACCTGGGAGGGGAGGGGGGCTTGGTGCTGTTTGATGGTTGGGAGTTGCGTTTTTGTGTGTGGTTATGGTTTGCCCGATCTGTACCCTGACAAAGAGAATGTGTTTGTGCAGGTATGGCAGAGTTATGGGTCAGGGGCGGAGAGAGGTCACGAGGTGCCCGGGCGGTCCGGGCGGATCGGGCGTCGTCGTGTATTGGCGGATGGGGTTCTCGGTTGTGGAGAGGAGCCGTTGATGAACGGGGGAACCATTGCGGCCGGATTATTAGTTGCGGGATCCGGGTCGAGGTCTTTGTAGTGCGAGCCTGGGATCAAGGCGACGGTCCAGGATGTACTTCCTGGGGCCTCCCACACGCTGGGGATATTGGAGACAGGCGGCCGGTGTTGCCGCGGGGGCGGCATATCCGCTGGGATTTGGCCAGAGACGCCATTGTCGACGGGTTCCAAGTCAAGGGGACTCGGATATCGATCGGGGATCTAGAGAGGCTAGAAACCCGTGCAGTGGCCGCAGCTGTGCTGCGAATCCTGGGCACCCAGGCGTTCCATCACATCACCGGTGGGCAGATGATGATAGTGGAGAGTGTGTTGAGTGGGACCTACTTTGGGTGGGCCCAAATGATGTTGGTGTCGCTAAAGCGACAGTTGTCACTATGCAGGCGGCAGGTGAATCATGATTGCTCATATGGGACTTTGTTGTGCGCCTTCTTCTTTGAGAAGATCCCGACCTTGAGGCCTCGGGTGCATCTTCCAGATGGGGGCCCGAGAGAGCCCAGGATGCGTCGTTGGGGACGACTACTCTGCAAAGGAGGAGGAGGGGCGGTCGGGCGAACATTTCGACCGGAGTTCTTTGCCCATTGGGATCAGATGCCGGTGTACATAGACGACTACCCTTATAGTGGGATGAGCTACTATGGGGATCCGGATTTGCCACTTCCGGCTGGTCGAGTTTGGGGGCCCGATGGTAAGTGGCAAATTGCTATTCTTATATGGGCATGTTTAAAGTTTTTTGAATAGTAAATAATGATACTGATTCAGGGACTTTTGGTATGTAGATATAGCACCGGTAAAACCGGCCGGATATATGGGACGACCGGCAGCGTCTGGAGCTACGGGTCCGAGTGGATCGAGAGCAGCGCAAAATGATGGTGCAGCCGCCCTACCGGAGGACATCCGCCGTAGATGTGAGCAGCTGTTGACCGGAGTATCAGAGCGCGGGTGGCAGGATTTAGACGACCAGTACATAGAGCCATGTGTTGGTCTCCCCTCGGAGTGGCGAGGTATCATGTGGCGCATGGCGATGGCCGGTCAAACTATGCGGGATCTACATGCTGCAGGGGCAGAGCCATTGGCCCGGGAGCCTCCAGATAGTGATTAGGGGCATATGGTGCCCCTTCTGATGTATGTAGGGGCAGGTGGTGCCCCCCAGAATGTATGGAGGGGCATATGGTGCCCCCAGTTTTTGTTTGTAACATGTTATGGGCATGCCGTATGTATATGTATGGGGGGCGTATGGTGCCCCCAGTTTTTTTTTGGAACATGCTATGGGCATGTCATGTGTATCAGAGTAGATGGACTCATCAATATATGGTTTGCGACACATATTATGGATATGCATCGTCTTTTGATGGTTGTTTTAATGTTATTGTCTTGTATGAATTGAGTGTGATAAATGTCAATCTAGAACATGGTTTGCAATACTATCTACGTAGTGATTCTGGTCTCTGGGTACATGGTTGAAAGTTATGGTTTCAAACGCACGTATTAAGACTTTTACTCGTAAATAGCATCTAAACAGCACAGGGTTACGCACACGATAAACACCATTTAGTTGCATGACAAGAAGCAAGGAATCCAAGCGAACGTGCAGGTGGCGAATGCGATGCAACAAAGCATCAGCTAGTAGGCCACGCACTGCATCGTATTCGGCCTGATTGTTGGTGGCAGAACCAATGCATACCCCGTTAGACAGAACGAGGTCATGCAAGGGGGTGAAGATGGCCCACCCTGCCGAGGCAAGATTCCTGGAGTAGCGACTTGCACCATCGGCGTAACCGATAAAGGATGTGAACGGGGGGATGCGCAAGGTGGTGTGACAAGACAATACATGAGGGGATGAAAGGAAAGGACGGCAGCGTGAGGGGGCAGAAGTCATCGAGCGGAAATGGCGGGGGGAAGGGGCAGGATGAGCAAAACTCAAACAAGGTGATGTATGAGGGCTATCAGAAACATGGCGAGGACTCGGGCTGCGAAGGTCAACAGAGACACCAGTGGAGTGATCTCGAGTATCGAGGGACACAATGGGGGAGGCGGCAGACGGGCTAGGTTCCAAGTGTCGTGCAGAGGAGGACAGGTAAAGAATGGTGACTGTAGACTCCGTCATCTGGACATCAGGGGGGGGAATATGGATGGGATCAGTGGAATCCTCAGGCTGGGCTGCAGCATACTGCGCGAGAATGGGAGAGGCGGATTGATTTTTTTCAACCTCATACTCGCGGATTACCTCAAGGGAGTCACGGTAATGCGTCAGGTGAGGACAATGATGGGAGTAGTGGCCATGGACACCGCACAAAGCACAAGGCTTGTTGGTGCGGAGAGTCTTGGGGTTCTTGGAGACGGTCGAAGCAGGAGTGGGAGTTTCGGGGACCGTAGTGTCGGGGAACGCGACTTTTACCATGGGGCGAATACGGGGTAACTCGGGACAAGAATGGGTGGCATGACCGATGACATCACATAAGGCACAAGGCTTCGAGGGTGGGGGAGGAGCCGAGGTGGTTGTGGTGGTTTGGTCTTTGGTTGCCCCCTTGCAGGCTTTTCCTTTCTTCCCGGGAGCCGGCTCAGCAGGAGAAGGGTCCTGTGGAGGTGCTGGGGGCACGTTGGCTATGGAGGAAGCGAGGGGGACCGATTGAACCGGTGTCAAAGCCATGTAAGGTTTGGGGTGACCAGGGGGGGTGGCGGCTGGGGGGTCAAGGTACCAAACCGGAATACCCAAGGTCAAGTTAGGGAGAGAGAGGGTGGCCATGACGGGGACAAAATATACTCTGGGAGGGGGAGCCAAGAAGGGGATCTGTCCAGCAGGGTAGTGACCAGGAGGTACGGCTCCAAGATGGTTAAGGCCGGGGGGGGACCGAGCCTGGAGGATAAAGAGGTTCGGGGATACCAGCTGTAGGGGGAGGGCCGGAAGGAGGAGGTCCGGCTGGCGGAGATGAATGGCTAGGAGCGGGTTGCGGAGGGCGGGGAGGAGGGTGCGGGCTAGCCGAGGCAGGCCGTTTATGGGCAGCCTGAGACGATTGCATCATGCAAACATTCGACAAGCTGGGATCAGTAACAGGAGGGGGAGGAAGGTGAGGAAAATTTCCAAGCAGGGTGGAATCTTTATAGACGTCGGGGGAGACACTGGTCAAAGAATCGACGGTTTGCTTGTTGGCTACAGAAGAGATGGTCGTCTCGGAGGCGGATGGAGACGGCGGCTCATGATACGATAGCTGGTCAATGGTGACTATCTTTCCATTATGTGGAAAAGACATCTTGCGGAAGACTGCAGATGGGACAGCAGACATGGCATAGGTGTAGCTTCGCCCCAATAGAATGTTGTAGTCTAGAGGGGCGTCAATGACTTCGACATCAACGCAAACAGTCTTACCGGCGAGGGTGATGGGACAGTTACGAAACAGGCCAATAGGCTGGGAGGCATGACCATCCCACGCTCGAAGGGTGATCGTGGAAGGGGCCAACTCGGGGGATCCGAGTTGCTTCCAAACCGAAGCGGACATCACACAGGTGGACGCCCCCTCATCAATTATACACCGGGATACAGTGGCGTTCCGGATTTTGACTGGGATTTGGAAAGCAACAGAAGGAGGAAGAGGAGGGTGGTTCGATTGAGTGGCGTCGAAAACAATCATTTGGTCATCAGCAGGATCAACAGCGCCCACGGCAGATAGTAGAGCCTTCCTTTGAGAAGGGCACGACTGGAGGAGTTCCAGTGTGGAAATGGCAGCAGGGGATTGTGCCAAATCATCTACTATACTGTATGATTGAGCGGCTCGACCGGAGGCAACATTTCGGCGTAAGGGACCCTTTGGAATCTTTGGGTGAACCTCAACTTTGGGTTGAGGGATGTGTAAGGGGCCACTGGATGTCGAAAGAGGCTCTGTAGAACATGAAGATGGAGGCTCGGGAGCAGACTGAGCAGGGGGCTTGGGGTACTGACGAGACCGAGTTTGAAGGTGAAGGTCGACGGAAGGGCACGGATCGGAGTGCATCATGAGGATCTGGTAGTCAGAGGAACCAGAAATGGACGAGGGTGTGGCTGCATGGCTGTCAGGGGGTTGGGTAGCCACGAATCCCTGTTGAGGGAAAGGATCAGTGAACACAGCTGGCTGGGTGGTGGCCACATTAGGAGGAGCGTGAGGGGAGGCGTGTTGTCCGCGCAATGTGGCTTGTGTCCGCGCAATGTGGCAAGAGACTCCCACATCTTCGCATACGGGAGTAGAGGGCAATCGTGAGTGTAGTGACGTAAAGCACGACACGAACGGGGCTTGTTTGTGCGGGCGCTTTTATCGGCCGGGCGGGAATGCTGCTGAGGCTGGTTGCTAGTGTTGAGATACGGACCGGGTGGGACCTCGATTCTGGGGGCGAGATGGGTTACGGTTGCCTCTCCTTCTTGAGAAGAAGGATTAAACGCCGCCTGTTGCGCAAGTAACGCGGAGGGGATTTGGAGGGTATTTGCAGGTGGTGAGGAGGCAAGGGAGGCGGAAGCGCATATGCGGGAGGAGCTGGCGCACCAGGCTGCGGATAAAAGTAAGGGTTGGGTTGGGCAGCATTGAGGTAAGCAGGAGGTTGGGCAAAAGGAGGAGGCATGCCGTATCCTGGATACATGTTGCCGGGAGGGGGCAGAGTGCTAGAGGTGCTGCCCCCCCCCTGAGGAAGGCCATGGCTCATAGGAGGGTGAGCAGAGGGGTGGGAAAGAGATCCAACAATACCGTCGGCGGAATGAGATGCCCCCGGGGCGTTAGCGCCACCGGGCCTGGGGATGTCGGGAAGAACGGTATAAACATAACCAGATTGAGCGTAGATCAGGTCATATTTTAAAGCTATTTGGAGGGCGGCTTCTTCAGATTGAGGAAAGTGAGAGGCGACATCTTTGCCGATGGGAGACGGGAGGGTGCGAAGGAACCGGTCCATGTAAACCCGATCTTCAAAGGGAGGGGCTCGACATAAGCTCCGTCTTCGTCGCCATTCCTGAACATGGGCAGAAAGGCGTGTGGAAGAGGATTGCTTAAATGAAGTCAGGAGCTCCGTACCAGTGTCGTATCGGAGAGGGAGCTGGAAGTACGACAAGAAGGCTTGGGCCAGAGTCTCGAACGTGGTATGGGAGGAAGTGGCCTGTTCGACATACCATTTAGAAGCTTCGCCGGTAAGCGTGCGTTGGAACAAACGAAGACGGATGGAGTCATCGGTAGTGGAGTTGGAGGAACACCACATGTGGAAAGACCGGACGTGATTGGTTGGGTCTTCGCCATTAAGGCCCTCGAACTTAGGGATATCAGAGGGTAACTCGGTAGGCATAGTGGGCCAGGTAGTATTATGGTGAATGGGGTCGTTAATCAACTGATGGAAATCGGGGAGGCTGAGGCCTGCAATGTACGGCAGCACAGGGGTGGCCGGAGTAGTGGTTGTGACGGTTTCGCTAGAAGTAGGGCCGGCATTGGGGCCGGGAGAACCGCTAGCATTAGGCCCTGATCTGGACATGGTGAAGGTAAAAGGAGTCGGAGGGGGAGAACCGGAAGGAGAAGGGGGATCCGATGAATCAGGAGAGGAGTCGGAGTGCGGACTCGAAGGTGGACTGGCTCGACGACGACGGTGCGGAGCGGGTCGATCAACCGGAAACTGAGGATGAAGGCCAAGAAGTCTCCGGGAAAGGCGCCTTGGGGGCGCAATGATGACAGGAAGAAGGAAACCGACAGGGGCAACAAGGGGATAGAATCAATTACGGTCAAGGGCAGAAAAGGTGCAGTGACAATTGATTTTAGAGTCTTTGCCGGGCGGTGTTAACCAGGCGCTTCTTCACTTAGGGTCAGTGTGTGGCGTGCGTTAATTTTAATTTTTAAACCCTTTCCGTTGTTGAGAGCAAAAAAGTGTGCAACGTAGCTGAAAATAAACCTACAGAGAACAGAATAAAAATGCTGAAATAACAGAAAAATAACAGCTACATATGCATCTATCTAACCCAAGAAGGTGGGTCTCTCAAAACTATGCTGAAAAGAAAGGGGAAAAACTATGGAAACACACACAAAGGAAACTCAACAGATCTAGGGTCAAGGGGGACAGAGATCTGGAGGATAAAGCTGCAGACAAGGGGTGCAGATCACAGCCAAGAGACAGAGGCAAGGTGGCTGGAAAAAGGGAAATCAGCAAAAAACCGGGGGGAGGGCAAGGCAGAGGCCTTTAGCAGAGGTCCACACAAAACGACAAGAGGTGATTTGAAAGGAAAAGAGGCTGATTTCGAAGGATCTGAAAGTGAGGTAACAGATCTGGAAAAAGAGGGGGCTGAAGCTCTGAAACCGACGGCTGAAACAGCTGAAACTCTTCCACAAAAAGTGGAGGGTACTAAAGCCCTAAGGGGCTGGGTTCCCACTTAGATGAGTAAAAAAAGATCAGATCTTGGTCAAGGCGGGCTGAGACAGAGGCTGGAAAACCCTGGCAGAAGCTGCAGCAGAACCCAGAAAAATTGCAGAAAAAATGCTGGAAAAAAGTCAGGTCGCAGTTTCTGACCTGATCTGAGTTGAGGTCGCAGAAAACAGGCTGAAAAGTGCGACCTGGAGGTCCAGGTCGCAGGTTTTGGGCCAAAAAGTGCGACCCCCATGTTCCGGTTGTCTCGGCGGCAGATTTTCTGAAAAGTTGCCGTCTCAGTTGCGGCTGGTGTCGCTTACCTGCGCAATAGGGCCAGAAACACACGGAAGTTAGAAATTTTAGGTTTTTGGGGTTTTATGTGAGAAAAATGACATGAAAAGAGAAAAACTAAGCAGCTAAAAAAGAAGCCCTAGGGCCTGAAGTAGCTGGATATGCAGGAATATGAAAAACGACGGCGGTCGTAATTTAAAACCCGTGTGGAGTCGCCATTTGTTAGTATGAATTCTTCGTCGAAGTGTACGAAAAGGAACCACTTTAGCTACGCATAACTAATAGCCCTAACAACAATAATGGCTGCAAAACATCTTCAGATCTGCAATTAGTAGTTAAAGTGCTGCAACAAGCAGATCTATAAATGGAAAGATATTAAGCAGTGAAGTAAAGAGTTTGCTCCATGCATCCAACAGACAAGACAAGAACACGATTTTTGAATGAATTTTTATATTACAGGGCACCTGGGAGGAAACAAGAAGGTGTATCGAGATCTCCTCAATGGGATGGGTTCTTTGTAGTCCTCAGCACTTCAGATCTAAGCTTTCTCTCTCTTGTAGATGTAGAAAACCCAATGTAGAAGGTAGAGCTCAATGGGAGCAACAATGGCAGAAAATGAGACCGAATGTATAGATCCAGAGTGATCTAGTATGCAACAAAAGGTGAAGAATGATGGGGAAAACCCTCCTATTTATAACAAAATATTGGGTCCTTCTAGATCTTGGTGCATGATTAAAATAATGTTAATCACATCTAGATCCACCTCTATGGAATATTTTATTATTATTTGTTTGAGGGAAAGGGTGTTTGACTTGGGTCAAATCCCTTGATTAGTGAAAAATAAATAAATAAATGATTTATTTATCTTTTTAAGGAAGTGGTTGGGATATAATCAAATAAGTAATGATTTATTTGATTAATGGTGGTTGATTTGGTCATATTTAACAAGGAATATTATTTTAAATAATTATTCCTAGAAAATAATAAGATAACTATGGGTTTATCTCATTAATTTCTTTGTTTTTGGGTTAAACATGACTGGGAATAATAATTAAATTATGGTTTAATTAATTATTCCTTTTGGGGTTTCCTAATTAACATAGTGAAAGCAGTTTTACTTGGGGTAAAACTGGTCTTACATGGTGTACTTGGGTCCATCTAATGATGAAGAGTTAGATGACCAAAAAATGGTGTAACAACAGGACATCAAGTTCATATCCATTCATGAAAGGGAATGAGGCCCAATCTCTGTTAGTTTATTTAACTCCTCTAGGACTAGTAATTTCATCAATCAATGATGAAAAATGGAACTTTCATTCTTTTCAGGCTTTCCTTGTACCTTATCTGCCATTTTCCCGAGACTTCTAAAGAGATAGAATGGAATATCTATCAGTTTCTTCTCTGTGAAATGAATCAATAATTTGACATGATACATATAAATTTTCTGAAAATGACCTTCACATGTAAAATATCTTTGTATGACTATTAGCAACTTGGAAAATTCATCTTTAAGAAAACTTGTAGGAATTCCTTTAGTCATTTTGATCCCCGCATGCTCCAGCTTTAAATAATCATCACAAATTTTCAAGTCAAATTTGGTGGCTTTAAACCATTCCTCTCATGTTCTCGGGATCCCTATTGCTTTAGAGATACTACCAGGTGAAATTGGGATATGAAGACAACCTACCTTTGTAAATGTACCTCTGAAATTAGCCAAAAAGTCTCATGATACTTGTTGATGATGCCCTTGCAGTTTCTAAAATAATTTAATACAACCTGCCTTTGTAAATAACTCGGTGAAATGTTCATATGCTAAAACCAAGTCTGGAGCTGTAGGTTCATAACGGAATGGCAAACCTCCTTTATAAAACTTCTTGGTTGTAGTTGTAGCCATTTCCTCTATGATGCAGCGGTGGCTTTCCTTACAACTTTACACCTGTTTGGGAAAAACACTTGATGACAGAGAGCAGTTATGCATGATTGGTTCTCATTGGAAGTCGAATATAATTCTGCATCCAACAAGTGTCTACACATGAAATTTTAGTAAACCTATAAGAAGTAAGCGAAAAGTAAAATTAAAAAATGTAGTTTTCTTCTTTTCCCTCCAAAATTTATAACTCTTATTTTATTATATTAACTATTATTTTATTATTTTCACTTAAAAGAGGCCACTTTTAGGATGAAATTTCCTATAATTAGTAACTCGAAGGAGAAATAAAAGGTCCTTAATAATTTCCATAGCAACACTTGTGGTGGTCACTTATCTAATGTTTATTGCTTATAAAATTCCCTTCATATAGAGTATTACTAGTGTGTTTCCATCACTCTATCCATAACACAATTACGCATTATTGGGATGGGGTCCCCTATGGTGTTAGAGGTAAGAGAATTACCTTATTATGATTTCATGGGTAGTGTCAACTTGTTTTTAGAAGAACTTGAAAAAATCATTCGAGCAACACAACATGTCCATGTGCTTGATATAACTCTGTGCTCAACCCCAACAGGTTGGTGGGAGACACACAAGGGAAAATTTTCTGATTGGGGAGAGTGTACTCGCATGATGCATCTGTGATTTGATCATCCTAATACCCAAATCGAAGAGATCTATTTGGAAGAAGTGTTGGAGTAGGGTCTCACAAAGGTTATGAATTTTGTCCATTTTTGTATAATTTTGTATTGTTTAGTCTAACGTAGGGGTTTTGGGGTGGGTCAAAACCCTAACGCATTGTAAATGGGTCAAGGGTAGACCAAGAGTCCGCAAACCATGGTTTGCGAACCATTGTATGCATAGGCTAAATCTCTATAAATAGATGAACCTTTTTTAGTCGTAGATAGGAATGAGTAGAGATTGATATGAAGTAAAAACTATTAGATCTGTGGTAGGGTTATTTGGGTTAGGACTCCTGCTGGTTGTGTGCGTGGATATCCTTTGTCCTGTTGTGTGTGGACCCTACTGGCTATGTGCATAGTTGGTAATTTGGGAATGTAAGAGGATTTTGGGTAATGATATAGATTGCAAAAGTATTGTGGATATCTGATGTTATCTGGATCTGTCCTATTATGGTTGTTGCAAAATTGAGTTATATGATGATGTATCTATTAGTAGCTGCGAACTGTCTGTGTTTATGGTAAATGTATCTGTGATTTGTTAATTTGCTGTGAGTATATTGTTCTGTGATTATATCTGATACTATGCACGTGGATGCGAGCCCTTTTTTTAGATATAATAAACTATATTCTGGTTATTTATTACAACTCCTACAAACAGCCTCTTACTGTATAGATCTGATAGTTGTGGACCGGCTTGACTTACCTGCTCTCTACCAGGGTGTGGAAACCTGGTTATAGCACCCTCCCATACTGCTTCAAGTGAGACTTTGTCCTGTGCTAGCAGGTCACTACCGAAAGGGCTAATAGTATAGGGGTTTGTTGGTAAACCTTTACCTCTGAACCTGGGTCAGGACCCCTTGAGCCAAAAAATTGGTTCTGTTGTTGGGACCAGGAGCATTTTGAGAGAGATCAGGTAATGCCAAGACTGTATTAGAAACCTAGGAAGAGAAAGAACTCACTTCCACTAGGAGAAGATATGGCCTTGCACATGAAGCTACTTACCTTTAAAGGTGTAGGTGATGAGGACATGCATCGGTTCTATTTTGTCACAGGATCGGTATGGACTACGTAGAACATAGCAAGTGATGCAGTGAAATGGGCACAATTATCCCTTACTTTTGAGGGGAGAGCCCTGGACTGGTACATGGAATACACTAACAAGCATACGAATGCCACTATTGAGGAAATTAAGAATGCATTAAACCAATAGTTCAAGAAACCTAAGTCCTACTCTCAGATACTAAACGACCTAAAAGATATCAAGAAAGGACCATCTCAGTCTGTGTGGGAAGCATATCAGCGATTAAAGAAGGTAATCAGAGAAGGGGGATTCCAGTATGACAAAAAGAAATGCACGGAATGGTTCGTTGCTATGTTGTTGCCCCACCTGCGCATACTGATGGGTCATCAAGCCATTGAAATGTAGGAGAAGGCCTTGGAGGTTGCCATGAAACTAGAAGTTGCACCAAGAGATGATACCCAATTAGGAGTACAATAGATACAAGGCCAGCTAGAAGTAATGAACATGGAGATCTAGAATCTAAGAAAAGAGCGAGGGACGGAGGCCAGCCCTGAAAGATGGTGCATACGAAGCAAGGTTAATGGCCACTCCAAGGTTAACTATCTGTTACTCGCAGAATATATGTAGACTGGGGGACCCAGCCTGCTGTGCCCTAATGAAGTTGCATGGCCAAGTGGGCCAGTGTTATGGTGTGATGGCTGTCGCGTTGCTTGGTTGCATGCCACCAACCACTGCCCCTGCCTCACCGCATATACCCCAGAAGTAAAGCAACAATGGTGTAGGTTTTGCAGGTCTGTAGGACATGATGAGAAAAACTACTAAACGTATGATCTGATGATCGACTAGGGAAAGCTATATAGGGTACAATCGGACCCAGTATCACCTAGATCCCCTGTAGGCATAGCCAGCTCCCCGACTAGGGGTAGGGGAGGGGGATGAGGAGGAAGCACAGGCAGTAGTAAAGGCCAAATAATCTTCTATAATTGCAGCGAAGTAGGCCATGTTACAAGGGACTGCACGAACCCAACTCAGCAATCCTTCATATACTGAAAATAACTGGACCATGTGGTTGAAGATTGCCCAATTCTGATAACCAAGATGCAAGAGAAGCAATAGACACCTATGTAGAATGTACAAAGGGTGAAGGTAGAACCCTGAAGTGAAGGACCAAGTATTAATGTTATAACACGCAGTGTCATAGCCACCGACGAGGCTGTGGAGAAAGCTGAGGTAGAACCTCTTATCTATAAAGTGAACATTTAACAAGAAGGGTTGGACTTACCAAAGGAAATGGAAACTTTTGTCACAGCTTGCCAATACTTTGCCAACGCTGAGGCAACTACCCTTTAAAAACCTACGCACCTTAGAGGAGATGATGAAGTTAAACCATTTCTGTAGGTGTGTATGAATCTGGCGCACAACCAATGAGCCATAGAAAGCCTCCAAGCCTTGATAGATAGCTGCACAGGAAATACAGCCCCAACTATGGAAATTAAGGATGTACACAAGTTGTACAAGCACAAGAAATGCACTGATTGGGATATGCGGCTGATCGTGTAGATCAGTGATTATGAGATTGATCAATTTATTCTTGATTTGGGATCTAATGTGAACGTACTACCTAAAAAGACTTGGCAGCAAATGGGAAAACCTAAAAAGGAATGGTACACTATCTAGTTGTGCATGGCTAATCAATAGAAGATCATGCCATTGGGAATATTATCAAAGATTTTCGTAGATATCATCAGAATTAAGGTACATGCTGACTTTGAAGTCATTCAGATCATAGAGGACGTGGACCCCTACCTGACACTCCTAGGATTAGATTGGTCCATTGATATGGGCGGTATTATCAACTTAAAAAAATGTAGCATGGTGTTTGAAGTTGAAGGAGCATGGGTAATCATACCACTAGACCCTGGAGAAGGAGAAATATATATTGAGCCCATGTGGAAGGAAGAAGAGATAGACCATATCTATAAGCTAACCACAAGGGATGAAGACTAGATAAATCCTACGACCGATGATGTGCTTTTTTGGGAAAAGGATAGCGAATGATTTTTCAACTCCGACGAAGAAATAGACAATTGGAAAAACTGATTGCACGATGTCTCCACACTACGCTGTCTGAAAATTGCCAGGGAATTCCACTGCATATTCGTCGAGGTAAGAGAACTACCCTAATTTGATGGGTCTGGTAGCATAAAGGAATTTTTGCATACATTTGAAACTGAGGTTCTGAGAGAATGAGATCTATGGTCCCTTAATCTGGCTTTGCACGCAATGCCTGCAAGATGGTGGGAGGAACATAAGGAGGTGTTTCAGGACTGGGAGGAATGTCGGGACATGATGATCCTACAATTCGAGGCCCTGGATGAGGTACGTGTCAAGAAGTTCCTTGGCCTAGGGGACCCACACGAGACTTTGTCTGCTTGGATGGAAAAATGGCATGACCGAACTCCAAAGGAATGGGTTCACTTGTTTATTCATGCATTGGGACCAATCCCTACTGGATGGTACTTGGACGCGAGCTACATCAATGCACCCATCACTGGGAAACCTTGAAAGATGAATTCATTGGTAACTTTGGACTAATAGGGGGCTCAGAGGCGCTTGACGAAGCTCTGCAGGATATAGATGCATTTGTGTTTGGTCAATCCATCTGCTCCGCATAAGTCGGGGTGCCGACGTGGGAAACACAGATGCAGGAAATTATCGATTGTCATAATATAGCCATAGAATAATGTGATGAGAATCCGTGTAATGTTTCTATCCCAGAATCAGAGGGGGAACGCGCAGTTGCAGGGCCCTCACTACAAACTGTAGATGTAACCAAACCCCTGAAACTATGGGAAGTCAACATCAGCACGACAGAACAACCTAAGTTGGCTAAGATCGGTGACTACTGGGATGATGACAATGTAAGCAAGGTGGCTGAACTACTCACAAAATACCAAGAATTATTCCCAACCAAATGTTTGGAGCTCAAAGAGATCATAGGGGACCTAGGAGTGATGCGTATCACATTAAAACTGGATGCACGACCAATAAAGCAGTGGCCTTACCGATTGAATCCTAAGTATAAACAAAAGGTTAAGGAGGAACTGGATAAAATTCTTGCCATAGGTATTATTGAGCTAGTGTAGCAGTCAGATTGGGTAAGTCCGATGGTAGTTCAAGAAAAGAAAACTAAGGGAGAAATTCATATCTATGTGGAGTTACGCAAGTTAAATGACGCGTGCATACGCGGTCCATTTCTGACACCATTTTTTGATGAAATAATGGATAGTGTAGGAGGGCACGAGGCATATTCGTTCACCGATGGATTCTCTAAATATCATCAAATCTGAATCGCACTAGAATATCGCAACAAGCCTATGTTTGCCACAGAATGGGGATCCTTCTAGTATACATTCTTGCCATTTGGACTCAAGAATGCCCCTGTAATCTTCTCACAGGTCGTTGTTGCAGTATTCAAGGAATTTGTCCACAAATTTCTCGAAGTATATTTCGATGACTCAAATATCTTTGGCTCAGTAAAGACGCACATTTCAAACCTGCGCACGATGTTGGACACCTACCGAAAACACCAAAATTCCCTGAATATTAAAAAGTACATCTTTTGTGTACCCTTCGGGATTTTTCTTGGACATATAGTTTTCCAAAAAGGGATGATGGTGGACCCTGTGAATATTTTTGTTATAATCAACCTGGATGTACCTACGACTGAGAAACTAGTACATTTGATCCTTGGACAGATGGGCTATTACAGAAAATTCATTCAGGGATATGAACTGAACATAACACCTTTGGAGAAGATACTTAAGAAATATGTGTCATTTTTTTGGGATGATGAATGCCAGAAGAGCTTTGAGCTACTCAAATAAAATATGGTCTCTGCACCTATCCTTATCTTCCTTGATTGGGTGAAGGAATTCCATGTTCATGTGGATGCTTCAGGGATTTCCCTGGGAGTGGTCCTTATGGAGATTGGTTCCAGAGATATTGATCACCCTATTTCATTTGCTAGTCGGAAACTCTCAAGTGTGGAGCGCAGTTATGCCACCAAGGAGAGGGAAGGGTTGGCCATGGTCTATAAACTAAAAAAGTATCAGCATTATCTGTTAGGAGGAAACTTTAAAATGTTTACAAATCACTCGGCTTTAAAGTACTTGGTGAATAAGCCTGTGTTTGGGGGGGGGGGAATCTGCATATGGCTGCTCTTGTTTCATGAATACAATTTCAAAATCATAGTCAAGCAAGGGAAATTGAATGTTGGGCTGGATCACTTATCCTGAATTGAGACAGGTGAAGAACCTACTAGCTTGGAGGAAGGGTTTCTAGACATGCAACTATTTTCCATTAAAGTCGTTGATGCGCACTCTGCTGATATCATCCAGTTCCTGACTACAAGCATGGCACCTGCAGAATATTCAATACAACAAAATAATGAGCTGGTTACGCGGGCGGTAGATTTTACCATCATCGTAGGTCAATTGTATCAACTAGGCACTGACGAAGTGCTACGCATGTACGTTCTAGAGCACGAACGACATGCTATCTTGGCAGAAGGTAATGACAGAATTGCAGGAGGTCACTACGCAGGCAAGGAAACGTTGCACAAGATTTTACGGGCTGGACTATGGTGGCCTACCCTCCATATTGACTCTCATGACTATTGTAAAGCCTGCGATACGTGTCGACAGACAGGAAAGTTGTCACAAAGAGATGAAATTCCATTACAATTGCAATTAGCCTTAAAAGCCTTTCAAAAATGGGCCATTTATTTTGTAGGACACATCAACCCACCAGGGAAGAAGAGGGGTGCGGGCTACATAATTATTGCCACTGATTATGTAACTAGGTGGGCCAAAGCACAAGCGATAAAGGATTGTACTACAGATATCATTGTACACTTCATATTTGAGCAATCTCTGACTCGATTTGGATCTCCAAATGTCCTTATGAGCGATAAAGGTACACACTTTGTTAATGAAACAATCCAAGCATTGAATAAAGAGTTCTGGATCCTCTTTATCATCCAACAGTAAAATTGACAGGACCCCGTATCATCCAAAAAGCACCCCGTATCATCCACAGGAAAATCGAGCGGTCGAAGTGTTTAATAAAATATTGGGGAAAGCACTAAGGTCTACAATGCTAAACGCAGTGATTGGGACATACACATCCCCTTGGTTCTTTGGGCCTATCAGACGACTTGCAAAAAAATAACAGGAAAAAACCCATTTAGGCTGGTCTATGGCAAGGAGGCCATTATGCCAATGGAGTATATTATTCCCAGTCTATGTATTGCATCATTTAAAAACATGGCAGAGCCTGACATCATGGAGGAATGTTTAGCACAACTCATGGCTTTGGAGGAAGATCGGTTCATTGCTAATTTCCATCAGCAGGTTCAGAAGACCCGTGATAAGGCCTGGCATGATCGACATATTTACCAATAGACATTTGTAGAAGGCGAACTGGTCCTCCTATATGATATCCAGTTCATGAAACATCTAAGGAAGTTCCGACATCACTGGCTTCGGCCCTATATAGTTAATGAAATCATGAATGGCGGAGCTATTAGGCTAGCTACCATGCATGACGATATGCTCCCAAGCTATATCAATGTTAGCCATCTCAAGGCATATTGGATCAAATGACTATATGACCAGAGTAGATGTATAAGGAAAAATCTATCTGCCATAACATACGAGTATCATCAGGATACATGTGGGAGGTGACCATAACTTAGGAAGCCTGGAGAAGCGTGTAGGGGGTGCAGGTATCTGTTCAAAGCGCGCAGGTGCGTAGGGATCCCCAAGGTGCACTGGGCGCATAAGAGGTGCAAGAACTAGCCATTGGAATAGTAGAGTCGTGTAGAAAGCTAAATTTACTGTTGACAAGAGAGGGCGACTGATGTTTAATGCAATGATCTCTTGAAATTATGTACTGTTTAGCTGATGATAGGTGTCTATTATGATTCACCCAACTGTCAGTAACTCTCTGGGGTTATAAAAGTGGAAGGCTCAGTCGGGCGAGGGTTCCATATCTTTTGCCTTGTCTGTGCTCCATGGGATTATGCCTTAAGATCATTTCAGCCTATTGTATGTCTGTCATGTCTGAACTACCTACCCCCTCTGAGAGCAGCCACTCGAGGTTGGGATTCATTTTCTACACCAGAATGATGACCATCAACCCGACGATAGCCTCGACAGATCCAACAATCGTGGAGGTAGTACCGATTGCATCAAAAGCCGAAGTAGTGAGTTCCTCTCCACCTCCAGCAGTAAAGAAAGAAAAACATAAAGTGTAAGGGTCAAGAAAGCCTACAAAATGGGCTGGGGTAAAATCTTGCACTTCTCCCCGCAATAAGAAGCCACCATAGAATATGGAAGCCACCATAGAATATGGACCCAACCAACTCACCTAAACCAGCAGGCTGCCCTTTATTTGGTTGGGAAAAGTCCCAGGTTGCCCAACCAGTTAGGTGGTTTCCCTAGTTTGTTCGACCTCGCATACCCTCGACCCGCACGCCAAATAACATCGATGGCTTGGTCACCTACCTACAGATGCCGCTGACCCCGTGCGAGGTCCACGTCATTGGAGAACTCTTCGGCAAGCTTCATAAGGTGAATTTCGACGATCATGACTTAGCTAACTATGAGGCCTTTCCCTAGCCAGCGCCTGAATTTTACCTAGAATGGATATTGGAAGATGACGGGGTACAGGTCATCCCTATGCACTGGGTGCATGGGTTGGCTGGTGTTGGGCTATTGACCCTGCTCAGGATGTCACATTTTGGCCAGTACAACATTACAGATCGCGTGGTCCGTCAACTACTTGCTTTAGTTCATGACGGTAGCTTATGGATTCGAGACTACATCCCTATTGAAGCTATGCTAATTGACCGAATTACTGGCCTCCCTATGGAAGGATCCGACGCGATGCTGAGGATGGGTAAGAAGTATGAGTAGAATATTTCTGATAGCGTGTGTGAGAATTACCATGTACTACGGATTACTTGGGGATTCATGATCAATACCATTAGCGACCCAAGCATGCAGATGGGTACATTGTTGCTCGCATGTAGGCTAATGTGCAAATGGCATGCCACCACTATGCCCGCATATGTTATTCAGTTGGTAGGAAAATGCAAAAAAGGAGTATGCTTCGATTGGGCCTAGCACTTATGTAACGAACTTTTGGAAAATATTTGCGAGGCCCAGGATCAGGGGTGCCCATTCTATTACTCTTGGCTATGACTACTGATTGCGTTGGTCACATGGGAAGCACTGGAGGAAGAATTCCTCCCTGAGATCACCTCTGATATGTGTGAAGGAGGATGCTATGCCAACTTATGGGACTCCGAGAATGCGCAACGTATTGAGGATAATCAGGTCTTTTGGGTTCTGTTTTAGCACCACTTGGCAGCTGCCATCAACTCCCGACCACGCCTGTCTCCTGCAATGTATGACAAATACCAAACCATTTTGGAATTTCAGTCACCTTGAACCACATCCAAATCAGAGCACGCAAATATAACACCTGGGTCACACTCTCATATATGGCTGTGGATGAGGATATTGATCGCTTATTCGCTACCTGGTCCTCGCAGTCGAAGATGGGGTTCAAAACTAGTACAGTAGGCACTTTAGGGGCAAAGGTTCCCCCAACTACCATAGCCAAAGGAACTAGCGGATAAACCAATGGCACAGGGGAGGAACACAACGTCGGGTCCCTAGAGGAGTCACAACCAAATAAAAATATGAAGAAGGGTGCAATAGTACCGTCACAGAAGGGGTCATAACCACATGTCAGTACAGCGGACCCGGAGCTAAGGGATTCTGACTCCCCCAGAGGTACAAAATGGACAAGTGCAGCCACTAAGGGGCCATGCAAGAATAAATTCTCATAGAGAATAGGACGTGATGAAACAATTACACTCACAGAAGGTGACCTAGAACAAATCGCTGATGTGGTCACCTTGGCCATGGAGGACAAGTGGCTGACTCTGGAAAAGCAGCAGCAAGCTATGATCACCTTGCTTCAATCAAAGTTCCAAGCCTTGCAAATGAAGACAGACACACTGCACACCAGTTTGGTCCCGGTCCGCTCGACCCTGACAGCTAGCAACACGACCCTAGTTGCCGAAGTAAGTCGCCTCTGATCACTGCTTGGTGTAGCCCTTACAGTAAGTCCACCTGACATTGGAATGCGAGTATAGGCCTGCACAGAGGTCTAGCTAGATTTTGCAAGATTGCCACATGAGTCGCTGCAGGCTTTACATAGCTCAATATTTCAAGAAATAAACCACGAGGACCATCAAGCCCATCAACGGCTCCATGTAGCGGAGCACAACATTATCGAACAGATAGTTGAGGCAACTAGGGTACAGGCTACGCACACGCAGTAGGAGCATTTAATTGGTCGACTCTGCACTGATGTTATGAAAGAAATACCCACCACAACTACCTCCCATGCCAAAATCGAAGGGTTGATCACAGCCTTGAGAGCCTCTAGGACGGAGGTCCAGGTCGTCAAAGCTCAGATGGAATAGAAAATCATAGAATTACAAGAAAAGTTGCAGCTAGAAACACCTCAAGAGGTCAGAGCCCAACAAGCTGCGCTGATTATAGCTACCATGAACATAATCACAGACCAAATTTCTCAGGGTGCCTTATTACTAGACACAGTTGTCAGCCATCAGTAAAACTTGTTGCAGTAGATGATGGATAAATTTGTTGTGTGAGGCTTCAAGAGATTATTTTCATAGAAAACTACTCATTCTTGAAGCCTTTTAGTGTCCTCTGACTTAAATAGTAATCTTCACTACTGTTTCCTTCAAAATAGAATTCCAAGAAGCCTTGCTAGTCCCAAGAAAATTGTTTTGAAATAATTTTATCCCACCATCATTCTTCATCATTTCCCCTTCATACGCATTTTCCATGTTCACCCCTTCATCTCATTTTTCGTTCACTCCTTAAAAGGGTCATTAATATTCATTTATCCCTCAAAAAACCCTTATTTCCCCTCCTCTACCCCTTTAAAACTTGTAAAATCCCTTTATAATGGTTTTAAACCCCTTTCTCATTCTATCGGAACCCCCTAAAAAGCATAAAAACCCTGTTTTTATGGCTAAAACTACCTCTTCACAAAAATTAGGTGTTAACCCCTTTTTGGCTTGAGCCCCTCCGTCATCTTGCTCATATGGCCAAAAGACCGAGACCCTCTGCTCAAGCCTCTGCCCATGTTGCTCATAAAACTGCATCCCGTAACCGAGCGCTAAAGCCCTTGGCCCTTCATCAATGGGACCATCTCCTCCACTCCACCTGCAGGCACTTCTCGGTCCACAGGTTAACCCTTTGGTGCCCCTGAAGTTGACTAGCTTGACCACAGGAAATCTCGGATCTACGACTGAGATTTACTGTGGGGGCATAGGCCAAGAAACTGGTCCTTACCCCGTGGTCCCCCTGCCATAGATCTCAACTGCTGATCTTCAAATATCTAACACCCCACACTTAACCTGATCAATTAACCCCGCAATTCAACATTTCGCTTCACAACGAAATAGCTGATGCAATCGTCATGTCCCACCACCCCATCATTGTGCATCTCTCCATTTGTCGCACTCGCTTACAGTCGTGGATCTTCCCCCCCCCCAAGATCGAACGACTGACACGCTCCAATGCCCCCTTTCCCCCGCCATGTATCTTAAGTGCAGAATGGCCAGTTTTGCAGAAGCCACGTGTTGAGCAATGAACCATATCACATTCAAAATGCTCAAAACCACTTACCACCTAAACATCACGCAAATACCACCTCTGGTTTTCCGAAACTGCCTATCGCCATTTACGCACCGATATTCAAAATCTCCTTGGTTTCTGCTTGGTTTCAAGAATAGAACCCTTCCCTGCATATTTCCCTTCCTCCGCATCACTCCATAACCTCCACCAAAACCCTCTGTTCAAAGTTAAACCCAAGAAATGAAGGACTTTATAACTAGTTTTTTTGTTTTTTAGGTTTTTAAGGTGGCTAAGGTGTTAAAAGGTCTCTTGCATCCAATTACATTGGCTCCAATTACATTGGCTGAGGGCTGAGGGTGACGATCCTCGTCGCCCAAAAAAAGGAAAAAATGGACTATCAAGGTGTAATATCAGAGTTTGATCAATGATTCATGGGCACTGATCTATTACGAAACCCTCCAGCACGCAAAGAAACCCCTGCAAATGAGAGAACATATAGATTAAAGGCTTAATTGAAGAAATCAAAGAAAATCAGAGATTAACATGAAGATTAAAGATAAAGCATAGTATTGAGACAAATGAATTAAAAGTAAAATATTCAGCAAAGTGACAAAAGCAGAAGATGGAAAAGGAAGGCCTAGAAGCCAAATCATAGGCCTAATTAGAGTCTAAAGGGATATAATCAACACAGATCACCCAAAGGAATGCTTCGAATGACACATCACTGAAGCAGTTACTCCTCCAGAAAGAAAAAGGACACCTGTAGTCTACCTTACCTTTCGAAGACACCTTGACAACCATCCTGATGTTAGAACCTCTTTAAACTATCAGGACAATTATTATAAAGGCATCGGTGGCATTAAAACTAAATGTTTCACCTAACTTATCCCAGAACCCAAGTAAGAGCTACTGTAGTCAGAATATACCTCCAAAAGCACACACTTTGGAGTTATTACCAACCTACTAGATGTGCCTCAAAGTCAACAAAAACTATTGAATGGTCTAAACAGTTAATGCAATGTTTCTTAAGTAGAGTGAAGCATTCGATACACTTCTCCTCTATCTTAATTCATCATTAAGATCATCTCTTCCACCACTCTTCCTCATTCACCTATAAGTACTCATTGAAGATTCATTGTAAAGGGTTGGAAATTGGTTAATTGTTGAACTATTATTGAGTAAGAGTTACTGAGTAGATGTAATATAGTAGGCTGGGAAGAGAAGTATCAGACTGTAAAAGCTATTGGACTCAAAGTATGTAACTGGTTTTGGACATCAAATAGACAAGCAGATTTCATTGGATCCTGATCTAAATCATTGGTGATGTTACTATTAATGTAATTTTTATTCTCCTTGTGTTTCCACTTTGTTCATATTCTCTGATAAAGAGTAGTAAAAAATAGATTAGGATTTATTTCTAAAGTACCCTAATTCTGACTAATAAGATTTATCTTTATATTTTCTTCTAAATGTGTGTTTGAGAATGAATCAATAGAGTATAACTAGTCAAGGAATGTTGGTGAGCCCATGTCTTGCTGAGGAGAACTTGAGATGTTGTTCTTAAATGATATTTTAACTACATGCTAAGTAGAGTCTTAATCAAGGAATTTTATGGTTAGCCCTGTCCCTTGTTTAGTCTTAAACAACTATTTTGAAGATTTCCCTTAAGAGTATGCCAAAAGCGAGATAGGTTAAAAGTCCTTACCTTATATTAGGTTACTTTTTATGTTAATCTTAAATTTTTTTTCCTTGAGAGTATGTCGAAAGCAGGATAGGTTAAAATTCCTTACTTGATCTTAGGATGCCCTTTATTTTCTTATATGTTTTCTTCTTTCACCACTTCTTAATGTTCCATACCACCAACTAAACTTAAAAGATCTTCTGATATAGATGACTTGCCCTTTGGAAAACCTTGGATAGTTGATGTGCAAGTAAACCCTTTTATGACTCCATAGCCCAATGGTTTAGCACTGTTTTTTTTTACCTATCTTTCCATGCTAAAACAACCTTCCACTTATTTCCTCCTTCACTTCACATGACCTTCTCATTTAATGATTCCCAACCAAAAACAAACAAATTCCTTGTACTCCATAACTAGCCTAATATCATATCATAAGCCTTAAAGATATATCCTTTGAAAACACATATAGAGAGATCCCTCTCTGAATCTAGGAGGGCTAGAACCTGAGATTCCAAAGTGGTTTTGATGTTGCCTTCTAATTTGGTATGCAAATTTTCCAAATCATAGGACCCCAACAATAGTGATGCATCTATGGACCAAGGCACATCATGATCCTCTCCTACGAGAACTTAATCAAACGCTGCACTAGAAGGAAGAGGAGTTTGATCAAATGGAGGCTACCTTGACTACATTGGCCTCGACCCAGTGCTTGACTCAATTGTGCTCTGGCCAAGCCCTCAGAGATGACATAGAGGCCCTTTGATAGCAGAAGAAGACATTGAGTGATCACCTCAAACAATGGGTGGGTGAGACCCTTAAGATATCCCATGATGTGGATGTTGTAGTGAGACAATTGAACCAGAAATTGGAGAGTGTTGTAGCCACTACAGAAGGCCCAACTAAACACAAGTTGGTTGAGATACCTCAGACTATAGCTACGCAAAGTGAAGGGGTGATTCCCCCATTGATCGATGCCATCACGTAGCTTCAGAAGAAGATGGAGGACCTACGACTATCATGACTCGAGACGAGTCACAAGATTGTGTTGGGGGACTGTTGGAGCAGGGTCTCCCAAAGGCTATGAATTTTGTCCATTTTTGTATAATTTTATATTGTTTAGTCTAACGTAGGGGTTTTGGGCTGGGTCAAAACACCTAACGCATTGTAAATGGGTAAAGGCTAGACCAAGAGTCTGCAAACCATGGTTTGTGAACCATTGGATGCATAGGCTATATCGCTATAAATAGATGAACCTTTTTGAGTCATAGGTAGGAACGAATAGAGATTGATACGAAGTATGAACTGTTAGATTTGTTGTAGGGTTGTTTGGGTTAGGACTGCTGCTGGCTATGTGCGTAGAGATCCTGTGTCCTACTATGTGCTGACCTTGTTGGCTGTGTGCGTAGGTGGTAATTTGGGAATGTAAGAGGATTTTGGTAATGATATAGATGTGCGGAAGTATTTTGGATATCTCATGTTATCTGGATCTATCCTATTATGGTTGATGCGAACTTGAGTTATATGATGATGTATCTATTAGTAGTTGCGAAATGTCTGTGTTTATGGTAAACGTATCTATGATCTGTTAATCTGGTGTGAGTATATTGTTCTGTGATTATATATGATAGTACACATGTGGATGCGAGCCTGTTGTTTAGATCTGATAAACTATATTCTAGTTATTTATTGAAACTCCTGCAAATGGCCTCTTGTTGTATAGAACTGATATTTGCGGACCGACTTGACTTACCTGCTCTTTCCCAAGGTCTAGAAACTTGGTTCCAGCACCCTCCCATACTGCTTCGGGTGAGACTTTGGCTTGCGCTAGTAGGTCACTACCGAAAGGGCCAGTATTATAGGGGTTTCTTGGCAAACCTTAACCTTCGAACATAGGTCAAGACCCCTTGAGCCAACAAGAAGGTTATCCATGAAAAAACCTAGCTAAATTGAATGAAACATTGGGAGAAGAGATGAAGATAGAGTGGGTGCATATATTCATCCACACTTTAAGAAATTTACCCACACAATGGTACCTAGAAACTGAGCTGTGACAATGCGCTACCAAGTGGACTGCACTGATAGAAAGCTTTGTCCTAACCTTCAGCTTTGAAAGTGGATTTGAATGCCTAGATGAAGCATTACACAATATTAAAGAAGTTATATTTGACACAAAGAAGACATCAGTAGAAAAATCCTTGCCAATATGGGATGCACAAATGAGTGATATCGTTCAATTTCGAAATATGGCAGTGGGAGATTGTGAAGAGGACCCAAGGAATTTCAATATTCCTAACTATGAAGGACAACCCAAAGTTGTTGGGAATAATGTTAACTTACCTCATGTAAATAAGCCACTGAATAATATGAAATTAAATACTAGCACAGAAGAAAAACCCAAACTGGCAAAGATAGGAGACTATTGGGATGATGACATGATGGGAAAATTTGTTGAACTGTTGACCGAATATCAGGTGTTGTTTCCTACAAAGTTTTATGAGTTGAAGGGGGTTATAGTAGATCTTGGGGTAATGAATATCACACTGAAAAGAGATGCTAGATCAAATTGGGCAAGCCCTATGGTGGTCCAATAAAAGAATACTAAAGGATAAATAAGGATTTGCATGGATCTGCACAAGTTGAATGATGTTTTTTTTTGCACAATCCTTTCCTAGTGCCATTTTTTGATGAAGTACTGGAAAATGTTGGAGGGAAGGAGGCCTACTAATTCACCGATGGATTTTCTTGATCACACCGGATAAGGGTCATTCAAGAAGAGCGAAGTAAAATTACTTTTGCGACTGAAATGTGATCATTCCAATACACAGTCATGCCATTTGGTCTAAAGAATGCACCAACCATATTCTCACACATAGTAGTAGTTGCATTCAAAGAATACATCCATAATTTTTTATAGGTATAGTTTGATTAATGGACTATATTTGGCTTATTAAATAAGCATGTGTCTCTCCTACGCTTGAGGCTGGATACTTGTTGGAAGTATTCGATCTCGTTGAATCTAAAGAAGAGTATATTTTGTGTTCCTTTTTGGATTTTGCTGGGTCATATTGTTTGTTAGTAGGGATTGATGGTGAATCCAACTAAGATCATTTTTATTGTTAACCTGGAGGCTCCATAATACGCAAATCAGTTGAGCTCGATTATGGGGCATGCTAGGTATTACATGAAATTTATTCAAGGTTGTGCGTTGATTATTGCACTGATGGAAAAATTGCTGAAGAAGGATGCCTCTTTTTGCTGGGACCAAGATTTCCAAGAGAGCCTAGAGTTAGTAAAGGATAAAATGGTCAATGCACCCATATTGGTATTTTCGGATTGGAAAAAGGAACTCCATGTGCACATTGACGCATCTTCCATTGCATTAGGGGTTGTATTAACGCAACTTGGAGATGGAAATCTTGATCACCCTATTGCATTCGCAAGTAGAAAAATGTCAATTACAGAGCGAAATTAATCTACAACAGGGAGAGAAGGGTTAGGTATTGTCTACGCATTGTATAATTTCCTTCAATATTTACTGGGGGGGGTCATTTGAAGATTTTGGGGGGAGAATATTTTTAGATGGCTGTTATTGTTTCAAGAACATGACTTTGAGGTAATTGTGAAGCTAGTAAGACTGAATTTTGGGCCAGATCATTTATCACACATTGAGAGTGGAGAAGAACTTACTAACCTTGAATAAGGTTTTCTAGATGCACACATATTTTCCATTAAACTAGTGGATGATCACTCTATAGATATCACTCATTTCCTGACCACTAGAAGTGTGCCCTTAGAGTATAAAATTACATGAAAGAAAGACTTGGTTACATGCACAAAAAAATTTACCTTCATTATCAACCAACTATATAAGATGGGAGTTGATGAAGTATTGAGAAGATATGTGTTAGAGTTTGAAAGATAGGGCATATTTTTTTTTTTTAAGTAAGATTAAGATTCTATTGATAATGGAACATAATTTACAAAGAGGCTTTGGCCTCAATAGTGTTGGCTTGAGTTATCACCATGATCTCAACAAAAATAGTAAAATAGACCAAAACTGGAGCAGCCCACAAGGGGAAACCAGCCCATATAGAGTATGTAATGTTGCCTCAAAAGAGGAAACCAACAACAGAAGACATAAGTTGATATACTCAGCATAGGCATGAACATAAAACAAAACTAAAGAGTCGTAGGCTTGAGACCTAAGGAGACCTGGTAATATGAGCATCAGGAGAAACTAGAGGAGGTTCTTCAACAATCAGACATTTGTACTCATCATCATCAGCATATTGGAGTCCAATTTCATCCTAGCAAGGAGCAGTAGCTTCATTGCCCTTTCCTTCATCCTGTTGCTACTTCTCTTTGTAGTAGCCCGAGCTAGCACCACTGTTAGAGCCAGAAGTGTGCATGGGTGAGGCCTATTGAGCTTTTACATCTTCCGAGGGGTCGGGGTGACCATGCAGGCCTAGTGGCGGAGGGGGTTGGCTGGGGGCAGGGCTAGCACTAGGGATTTCGTGGAATGAGATGGAGACGGTGGCCATGACGAGAGGGCTAAAGGAGGAGCACTGAAATTGAAAGTGGGCTAAGGCATGGGGTGGTTAGGGCTGAGGGAATGTAGGAGGTTCAGAGGTAGGGTGGCAAGCAGAGGAGCCAAAGAGACGGCCCCGACCACTGTGGGTATCAGGGTATCTGCCTCCTAAATGTGCAAGGGAAGAGGACGAGGTGCAGGGAGAGGAGGAAGATATAATTTGCGAAGCTTGGCCTCTGCTACTACCCCGGCGACATCGCATTCAATGTCTCAAGTGAGGCATATTAGCACAATTGGGATAAGCACAGCTTCGAGCAGTGGAAGAGGCAGGACAGGCATGGAGAAGCCGAGAGGTGGAGGGCGAGATAGGGCCAAAGGAGGCCGAGAGACGTAGGTGACAATGGGGGATCTGAGAATAATGGATTCCTAGAAGAAACTCGATGCAGCTGCTAATACTGCAGCGCCTCCAAAATGACGTCCGAGACCTTCGCTCTGTAGCCGCAGGGGAGCAAAAACTGCGCAGAGGGGGAATATGATTCGGCATAGAACCCATAGAGGGGGGATGGATCATCGCAAAGAGACCAGGAGCAAAGCCAGAGAGCTGATGAGAGCAGCAAGCGAGCGGCCTTTTGAATCCAAGCTGCTTGCCTTGACCACAACAATGGAGTAATTTCTCCACAAGGTGATGGCGAGGAGCTTTTAATGCGGTAGGGAGCCAGCGAGTTGGCATGCTGGTGGCCATGTGGCTAGGCCACGTGTCGTACCGCAGCATACCAGCTAAATTAATTTCCATTAACACCTGCATCCAGGGGAAAGATAGGGCATATTAACTGAAGCTCATGGAGGAATTTCCGGAGGTCACTATGCAGGTAAATAAACATAATAGAAGATGTTATGGGCTGGCTTGTGGTGGCCCACGATGCATAGTGATGCACATGAATATTTTCATGCTTCTGTTTTGTGTCAAAGAATGGGGAGACGATCAAATGGAGATGAAATTCCATTGCACTGAAAAATGACTTTGTGAGCTTTTGAAAAATGGGCCATTGACTTTGTGGGACCCATCAACCCTCTAGGAAAGAAGACCGATTTGAAATTGGAACTCAAATATCAGAATGTTAAACCCTTATAATGTCATAATAAACCAAAGCTTAGATGGGCATTTTTTATTATAAAATTAATATATTATCAGAATATTTTTATCACCTCATAATTTATCATAACTTTCCTTTCAATAATGTTACAATAAATTCATTCCCCATGATATTTCCCTAATGATTAATTTAAGAAAGGGCTTTTACTTAAGCAAAAACTTTAATATAAAATAATATTGTAAGAATTTGTTGGCGCCACCACTACCACCTAGCATATCGGACCTTCAAATATCGTAACTTTTTACATGCGCCATTAATAAAACCTATAAAATCTATTAGCTTTGGTAGTTTTATCTTGATACATTTTTTGTCGATACTTCACACCATATACCTCTGATAGTTATATCTCCTATATCCACTTGGTTCTATTATAACTTTATATCTATAGCACATCATTTGAAATCTTTGATAATTCTATCGCTGATATCAAATCCCGCCTTTCTATCATGACTGTTACAATGGGGGTTTTTCTTTCATCGGAACTTCGTTATATCATAAATGTTAAGAGGCACTATATTTTATTCTTCCAATATATTTTTCTGATACACTGATCTGTCACACCCATGTGAACTCATGCTTCCACATTTAATTATATATAGTGGTTAAGTTATGTCTTCAATAACATAATAATTTTCAACAATTTTTCTTTTATTCTATTGAAATCTACATTAAGGTGTGTGAATGTAGTTATTATAAAAAAACATCCTCGCTTAATTGTACGAGTTAAGTTTATTGCTAACCCTTGCACTCTATTAGAGGCTAATCCTAACCACTATAGGAGTGAGGAAATTTTTAAAGCTCGAAAGGGGAAGAAGAAAGTTGCATCACAACAGTCACCTACTGCTCCCACAATTGAAATTGTTGAGGAAAGGAATGAAATGTTTAGATTATTCTCAGATACAGTTTGTACTAAATACTTAGGGAATTCCTCATGGGAATCCATGTATAAGTACTTATAAGAGGAAAATACCATTGTTACTAAGAGGAGAGTAATATCTCATGAATTTGTTCTAGTTTCCAATGCTACTTACAAATATTTACCCAATTCTTTCCTACACATAATTCTATCTAGACTGAGAATTATTCCTTAAACAGATATGATTAAATGGGTCATTTAGAATCTGAGCATTACCAATAGGAATATTTTAATTAAAAATCAAACAATTATTGGTTTGTCTTTAAGAGAAGAGTTGACTCGAATGTATAAATTACCTGACCTGCAGACCATGTATGATAAGAAATTTGTCGAAGCCTTCATGAAGGAACATGGACACGCATCATAACCAACTAGAAAATGGAGGAGATACTCAAATAAATAGAAGCAGGATTAATTGGGTAAGTAATTTGTGGATTCCCTTACTGCTCCCTTTTTTCAAGCAGTTCCTATGACTTGAAGGCTTTTGGGTTTGCCAAATACTCGTAATATTAATGATCATTGGATGCCACTTATTGATGTGACCTAAGAGGGTTTTATCATGGAATCAGGAAATATACTTTCAGATAATGTAGACACAAGTATTTTTTCTCTAAGAGGCGAGCATATAGCCTTTGAGAATGTAGTCTCCCTGTTATATTTGAGTGCATACATAAAGGACATCCTAAGTTTTACTAAGGACTTTCCCTCTATGGGTTTGAAATGAACTATAGAAGAGCCGACTCCAATTCATATTTACCATGATCTCGTTTAGGATACAAAATACCCACCCGATATCCATAAAATCGGCCATAGAGTCATTCTTTCCATTCATTTCATTATCTTTGGTAAAGATTCCCCTCGGTTATCCTCACAAGATGAAACTAATTTACTCTGAATAGGGAACGAGTTTGGGGAAGAATTTTTTACCTATATCCGAGTCTTTGGAAGTCTAGCCAAACCTCATGTGTTACCTTTATTTGTTTAGGAAAATATCATAGCTAGATAAATTTCCTATCAGGCTATAGGAAATGTTATTTCTAAAGTCTTGAATGAATCTAATAAAAAGGTGTAGCCTACTTTTCCTCTCAACTGTGGTATATTTTACCTTGATAATTACAAGCATGCTCTTCTAAAAATTAATTCCATTCAAGAACTTGGTTTTCCTACCATTCCTAATAGACGGTATGATCCTCATCAAACTCTCAAGAAGGTTACAACAACAAGCATTAGATAGTTTGTCCATGAGGCAAATATATTTGATGATCTGTTTGAAAATATTGCTACATAATCAATGGTTATAAAGAAAGAAGATAAAAAGAAATCTCCACAGAAAATGGTCCAATTCACATAGTACAGAGCTTCAAGATTATTGAATGTGTCGATAGATTCATTGAAGATTTCTCTGGAAGAAATAATTACTATTGATAAAGTAGTGGTTGATCATACACAGTATATTTTGACTTCTCGGCCAAAAGAAGAAATTTCCTCTTCTTCTTCTCAAACTGAGGGTTTTGTACCTGATACAAGGCTAGAATAAATATGTGAGTGGTAAAACCAAGCTTTAAAGATTGGTGAAATTCAAACAATTAGTACTCCATTACAAGAGAAACCTTAGGAAACTTCTTAGAGCTCTGAGTGAATTCCAATTGCAACAAAAGGCCTTCAAAAGCCTTTGGAAGAAAATAAATTGAAATAATATTAGTTTTCCCAACATCCGAAGTTATATTAAAATATTAAGAAATTCCTCCACTAGGTATCTTTTATTTCCCTCTGCACAAGGTTGTTGTGAAAACAAGGATGATGAAAATAAAGATAGATCAATCCTAGGCTTTGAAACCTAGAGATACATATTTTCGGGTACTATGGAAAGGTTCAAGGACTAGTCCCACAGAATAATTGGGTAGAATTACCTAATTCATAGGTGCTTATGCCTCTGCAACAATGGAAAAAGCTACAGAATTCCAACAACTTATGAAATAAAAGGAAGACATGACTGTACAGTTGGAACAGAATCTCAAAATCAGAAAGCAAAAGATTTCCTATCAATGGAAAATACAAATTTTTGAACTCCAGAATAATTTTAATGCCCCTAAAGATCAATGTGACACTAATTTGCAAGCCTGGGACATGCATATACAGGAATTACAAAGCAATATTTAACAACTATGCATCAATCCTGAATTGAATGAATTTAAGAAAGAGGAAAAAGAGATAAATACTCTTCTTCCTTAGCAACAAGTTATATACTTCTAAAAGTTGGCAAATATTCATGATATTTACAACACAACAAATTCTATGATTGACTAGCTCAATGATAATAGAACTTACTTTGATGATGTTGAAGAAAAAATTGGAAACTTTTTGATTTGGAAGAACAATGTAGAAGGAAGCTAATCTTCCTAGAATTGAAGAATCACATAAAGAGATTATCTTCAGGAAGTGGTAATTTGTCTCAAACGAAAAGAAGCAGTAGTATTCCAAGTGAGAGACATTTCAAATAATCTGATTGAGTTAAATATTGATAGTTTTTTTCAATCAAACATTATCTCCAAGTGTCCCAAGGAAGAACTTCCAGAAATTAAACCACCTACTAGGACATGGCAAGAAGCATCCAAGAAATGTGCAAAAATTATACAGAAACTTGATAAAATCAATTTATATAGTTACAATAATTTTCTAGTCAAACCACATAGTCATTGGTTAATACTTTGTTGCCTATCTAGTACCACCACTCAGATGCTTCCAACATTAAGGTACGCCATGTTTATAAGTCAATAAAGATTAAATCGAAGGCTCCACTAGAATTGAAGAACATGACCGATACCTATGAGATGCAGCAACTTAGTGTTCTTAAATTGATGTCATAAATTGTCAACCAGGGTTAGTAAACTATTGAAGTGAAGTGCACTATATGTGCCTAGGTATCTGTTTCTCACTACGTTGCGTTTAGTGTTTTTCCAATGTTTTTGGTTTTTTTGTGTTTTTATTCTAAGAGGAAAACAACTAAGTGTTGGTAAAGAGAAGTTGTTGGTCACACTAAAATAGAGCAAAACCTATTCTAAACTATGTATGGCACTTGAGAACATAAAATGCAAAACTTTAATAAGAAAAATAACTCATAACATGAATTCAATAACTCATAACATGAACTCATTCCAATTCATTCATTAGAAATATGTTCGAATAACTTGAGAAAAGGATAAGTTTAATGCAATGAGGTTCTTCTAAGTAAACAACAATCTACAATATCACAGAGAAAATCCCATCCATGGCTAGAAATTTGTTGGAACACATTTGGAAAAGATAGTCTGCAACATAGTGAGTGACTCTATTCTAAATTATCCTATGACACTGAAATTAATCCATTTTGCAACTCAAATTGTCACTACCAAGCCTCATTCGAAAGTTAGAAATCTTTTGGAATAGTTTTGGAAAAAAGGCTATTTGTAAAATTATAAGAGATTGCAGAACAGTCAAGGCCTTGAACTAATATCACTAATTCCTGTCCATATGATGATGTGTTGGAAGAGATTAATAACAAGAATATTTGTAAATAATGAAGGCCTTGAAATCTAATGGAACAAAACTAGCATACAACTAACTAATGAAACTGGAAATACATTAAGCAGAACTGAACAAGAGTGCAACCAATCAAACTTGGAACAGAATTGAACTAGAGTGCCATTAACCTCTGGAGTTTTACAACTAAAATAAAGTGCAACTAATAACTGAAATACTACAGCTCTATCTCATTCGGTGTTAGTGATATTTTGGAACAATTCATAAGAGCAAGACTGGCTATAACAATTGATGTCAGTGAGCATAAAAATATGAAGTTCAGAAGAAAAAAATGCAACTAGAATCTAAAACACCACAGCTATGTCTCATTCAGTGTTATTGATATTTTGGATTCATTCGTGAGAACAAGACTAGCTGTAACATTTGATGTGAATGAGCATAAAAACATAAATTTCAGAAAACTACTTGAACTAGGAATGAAACAAGGCTAAAGTTACTTATCTAAACAATATGCACAGATCTTCTCGGGCAGTAGGGGCCCTCTACCACCAGATTAGCATACAAATCTCTTCAAGATTTCCTTAGATCATGCAATGAAGTTGAATGTCTTTCATTAAAGAGAAAATTCTTCAGAAACAGAATATTACGGACTTTTGAGATCTAACAACAAAACATAAATATAGCTAGCTATCTCTCGTTCTCCCAAGTCATTCTTATAAAAGAAATACATAACTACCCTTGAGAGGAAATAGGGTTAAGTGTCTTTCCCAATTAAAATCAAATTAGAACTCTTGTGGAAGCCTCGTACTCTTGCTAGAGACATTTGTAGAGTCCTTGTCCTTGTAGGACTCTGCTTCTTAGTTTTGATCTCTTCCACGTGCATAACCACCTATAGATTCTTGCTCAGACTTCGTAGAGAGAAAGAAATGATGGGGGAGTGTTGTGGAATTCAACCATATGCATTTTTCTTTGAAGTGACACGTGTAACCTATGAGAACATGAAGATAGCTGCGGAATAGGTGACTAGCTATAGAATGGCAACATTTTGTAGCTGAGTTTAGTCAAAAATTACTACAACAAGAAAACCACGAAAATATAGCGAGTCAGTCATTTTATACATTCCTAAAGTGAATTTAATTAATCCTATTGATCATTTAAGCTTGTAATTGATAAGGGACAAAGGAAATGAAGTGAAATTGGGTGAAAGAAAAGGACATCTTTGGGGCTCAACATACCCCCACTACAAAGTTTTTTCATGTCCTCATGCAATCAATTCATGTATTCTGAGACTTCTGCTAGGACATATAAGCTCATTCTTCTGCTTTTCCTGATATTCAATGGCCTCCTAGGCTTCCTTATGACCAACTTGAATCTCAAATTTATAAGTGCCCTGCTCAACTTTTTGTTTTTCTTCTTCAATTTTTCACTAGCCTTGTACAACTTTTCCATTTGCAGAGAGAGAGTTGTATTCATATCACTTTTTAGCTTAACCTCCTCCCTCGAAATTTCATTTTCATTCTTTATGTGCCTATTGAGTACTTCTAAATCATATTTGTCTCTTCTTAGTACATCAATTGCAGATTCTGATGGGCTAGGAGTTCTTCCTCTACTTTCTGAGGCTCTCCTTTGTAATGACTCAACATAATTATAGATTTGTTGTTGTGTTGGGTCTATCTCTGGAGTTTCTTCATTAAGATCCTCTTCGTACTGGTACTCAGGTGATCTAGTAGTTGGTGTATCTTCATCCTCAATGTTTATGATTCCCGTTTGTCTAACCTCTGTTTTCTTCAATATACCTCTAAGCCTGTGGCTTCGTCTTGGTTGAGATGGTCCTTCACCTCTCTCCTTGGCATACCTTCTTATCATGTTCTCCTTTTTAATTTGTTTCTTAATTTCATCCAATTTCTCAGAAATTATCTCCTCACTATCCTGTTGTATGGACTTACTAGTTTTAGTTTGAACAAATTTGGAAATTTTCCTTCTTCTGCTACTTTTTGTAAGTTTGCCTTCAGATGGAGATTCCTTGGGTTCTTCAAAGTGATTCCTCACTAGAAACTCATCCCAATTGTCTCCTACCTCTCTCAAGTGATGTTCAATTAGGATTTTAACTAGGCCATGGTGGTACAAAGTGGTTTCCAGGAATTGAAATCTCTTTTGAACATTAGAGGCCATTCTTTTCAGACTATGAAGTAGGAAAAAAGGTAAATTGATTTCTTCATCTAGGAAATGCATCATTAACCAAATATGATAAACATAGAGGGTACCAAACCTTCCATCACAAGTTATAAACTTTTTCAAAATGAGCAACATATTCCACCATTTATTCTTCAGTGCTGAGCTAGGAATGCCCTTCTTAAAAATGGAAATATCCACACCTAGTGTTTTGAGCATTTGCCTCCATGCCTCATTATGAAATTCCCTATTTTTGAACCATCATTCACCTTGCCTGGGTAATTCCGCTGCTTATGCAATGAAAGATTCTGTAATAGTGAATTTAACATCTCCTATTTCAACTTTTGCTCCATTGAAAGACCGTGCAAATGTCTTAGTTACCTCTTTATGAAAACCATTGAATTTTTCCAAAAACTGTAACCACCCAAATTGCTGTAGCATTTCTATAATCTGTGGGTAACCCTCTAAGTATTTGGTTCCGACTGGTTCGGACCTTACTATGAGACCCATGGCTTCTCTTCTCAACCTTCAATTTACTGCTCTTCTATCCACAGTGAAAATGGTTGTTAAAGAGTTGTTTTTACCCCAAAGGTGCCTTCTCTGTTTATGCAGTAGGAATTAGCTATGGAAGGATGACATGAAGAGGTTATAGAATGAGTGAAGTTTGGTGAGAGTAATTCACACGAATTAATGAGTTTAAGAGCCATCATGGAAGAAAAGACCGCGGAAATATCTCGTGATAAATTCAAAATCATCACTGAATACTTCGGCTAGTGACCTGACCGAATAGGTCACTTCAGTACTTAACCGTTAAGTTTTAAATGATGATTTGAAATGGCGGAATGGAAGGAATTTTGTCCAAATTTTTTATGATAGGTTTAATAGGCATGATCAACATGAGTAGTCAAAACAACTTTTTGAATCATACATGACTTAACTATACTATAAATTTCATATTCTGTCATCATAATAATTTTACAACTTTACCTTTGCCTTTCCTTTAATTTTTGTGGTTTTGATATGCTTTGTCCTCTTTTGAAAGTCATTGATTCTTCAATCTTCATAATCCCTTTGATTTTGCTTGTTGAAATAGGTGTGCAGGGTCAATTTTTTGTTGAACAAGTGGTTGCTGGATAATTTCCTTCAGGATATCTGGCTACATAATGTCTAGCTGGCTGCAAAATGTCTGATTGGCTGCAGAATGTTTGACTATAGAATATACCTGTAGGAGCTTTGAGACATGGAATGGAATGTTGTAGGAAGTGAATTAGAATGGATCATGAAATATGGTGAAATGGAGCATGAGTGAAGTGAAATGTAATGGAATGAAATGGATTATAAATGTAAACTGGAGTGAAATATGAAAAGTGGTTTGAAACTTATGATTTGTAATATTCAATTGCAGAAACAGATCAAATTTTAAAAATCTGAGATGAAAATGAGGTGGACCATGGAATGGAGTGAATGAAGTATGGATGAGTGGAGTGAATGAATTATGAATGAATGAAATGAATGATGGAGTGAGACTTATGATTTTGTGATAGCTGCTTGTAGAAAAAGAAAAAATTTGAAAAGCTAACGTGTCAGAAGGATTCTGATTTTCACTTTATCTTTTCTGTATAAACATGCTAATCAGTGATTAGTTTTCATGTTTATACTTTTTTTTTTTTCATTTGAATTCAGAAAAATTCAACTAAGTTGATGAAGAATAAAAATTCTTCTTCATTAACTTCACATCACTGTTTTCCTGGAATCTCTTGACAAATTCTTCTCTTGAAATTGGCTTATGATACAGCTTCAATCTATGACCATTTACAAGAAAATTGACCTTCTCTTCATCTATTGTCTTGATTTTTATTGCTCTATTGTCAAAAATTCTCATAATTTCATATGGCCCAAGCCAATGTGTTTGGAATTTACCTTGAAAATATTTGAACTTTGAATCAAACAAGAGAGCCCAGTCACCTTCTTTGAACTTCTTTTCCTTGATGTACTTATCATGCCAACTAGTCCTTTGCTGTTGGACTATACTTGTTTTCTGGACTGCATCTTGTCTAATCTCATCTAATTCATTAATATGCTCCAATCTGTGCTTTTTTGCCTCTGTTAGATCAAGTTCTAGTTGAACTACCATTTTAAAAGTTTGAATCTGAAACTCTATGGGAAACAAAACTTGTTTTCCATAAACAAATTCATAGGGAGTATGACTTCTTGTGCTTCTCCATGTATTTCTATAGGCCCACAAGGCTTCAGGAAGCCTGTCTGCCCAATCTCTTCTATGTAAATGAAAATTCTTTGTTAGGATCCCTTCAATGACTTTATTGGTAGATTCCACTTGACCATTTGCTTGTGGATGATAGGGAGTAGATTTTTTGTGTCTGATTTTGTACCTTTCCATCATTTGTTCCACTAGCCTTGATGTGAATTGAGCTCCTTAATCTGTAACAATTTCCCTTGGGACACCAAAAGGAGTAAAAATATCCTAAAAAAGAAAATTAACTACAGATGCTTCAGTAGTAGAAAATAATGGCTTGGCCTCTATCCATTTGGTAACATAATCAGTTTAAACTAATATATATTTATTTTGTCTTGATGTAGGACTAACAGGTCCTACAAAATCTAAAGCCCATTTTTCAAAAGGTTCAATATGTATCTAAGGTTGCAATGGCATCTCACCTGAAGGAGAAGGTTTCCCTACCCTTTGGAAACTGTCACACCTTTTTACATACTCTTTAGCATCTTTAAAAAGGGATGGCCAATAGTATCCTAAATGAAGGACCTTATAAGCTGTCATTTTATCAGCAAAGTGTCTGCCACAAGGTTCATCATGACATGCCTTGAGGATCTCAGGCATCTCATCTTCCCGAACACATCTCCTAATGATAAAATCTGGACCTATTTTGTATAACTCATTAGCAACCCATGAATATTTTGCACTGTCATAAACGATCTTTCTTTTGTCTCTTGCATTAATTATTGAAGGAAATTTCCCTGAAACTAAATAATTAGAAATGTCAGCAAACCAGGGATTTTGAGTAGAAATTGCAAAATGATATTCATCAGGGAATTGATCTTCAACTGGGGTGTTGTCTTTGATGTTTTGGAGTCTAGATAGGAAATCAGCTACTATGGTTTGTTTTCCAGGCCTATCTAGAATGGTAATGTTAAATTCCTGTAAAAGCAATAACCATATTATAACTCTGCCATTAGTAATTGAATTTTTCATTAGATATCTAATTGCGGAGTGATCTGTGTGAATAAAAGTTTCATAGCCTCTTATATAGTGTCTGAATTTGTTTATGGCATGAACAACAACTAAAAAATCTTTTTCAGTTACAGTATAATTTAACTCTGAAGGAGTCAAATTTTTACTTGTATAGTAGATGGCATAAGGAATGAGGTCTTTTTGTCCCAATACTGCTCCTAAATCTGTATCTGAGGCATCTATTGAAATATGAAAAGGTAACTTCCAGCTAGGTCCCCTTAAAATAGGTGCTTCAGAGATTTTTGTTTTCAGGGTCTCAAAGTCTCACTGGCAATCAGGATTCCACTTGAATTCACAGTCCTTGGTAAGTAATTTGAAAAGTGGAGATGCTATCTTGGTGAAGTTTTCTATAAACCTTCGATAATATATTGTAAATCCGAGAAAACTCCTAACATCTTTTTGACAACTTGGAATAGATAAGTTAGAGATGACTTCAAATTTTGACTCATCAACTCTAATCCCATCCCCTGAAATGTGATGTCCTAAAACAAGTCCTTCAGAAAACATCATAAAACACTTCTCATGACTTAGTGAAATATTTTCTTCTTTACATCTCTTTAAAACTTTTTCCAAGTTTTCTAAGGCTTCTTCAAATGTGTTTCCATAAACTGTGATATCATCCATATATACCTCTACACAATCATGTATTAGATCTGAAAAAAATTCCTAGTACTGCCCTTTGAAATGTTGCAGGTGCATTGCATAATCCAAATGGCAATACTCGATAAGCATAGGTACCCCAAGGACAGGTAAATGTAGTTTTTTCTTGATCTTCAAGTGCTACTTGAATTTGGTTATAACCACTGAACCCATCTAAAAATGAGAAGTACCTTTTGCTAGGTAATGTATCTAACACCTGATCTATGAAAGGTAGGGGAAAATGATCTTTAAGAGTAGCCTTGTTTAATTCTCGGTATTCAATACATACCCTCCATTTACCATTTTTCTTTGGCACAATTACCAAAGGAGAAACCCACTGACTATCTGAAATGGGATAGATAAAGTTGACATTTAACAATTTCTATAATTATTCTTTAAAAATTTCCCTAAGATTTGGATTCATCCTCTTTGAGGTTGTCTGATTGGTTTACAATTTTCCTCTATGTAGATGTGATGAGTGCAAGTCTTGGGGCTTATCCCTTTCATATCAATGTACTCCCATGCATATGCAGAAGAATGTCTCTGTAATATCTTGACTAGCTCTACTTGTTGAGATTTCTCTAGGTTCTTTTTTATGTTTAAAGTTTTTCCTGGAAATATCTCAATTGTAGAGCTGCCAACTTTATCCATGGAATAGAGAGACATCTGTCTTGATGATAAAAAATCAATGTTGGATTGTTCTTGAAATTGTTCATGTTTGTATTCCGAAGAGGATTCAAAGTTTTCTAAGGTATTCATAATCTGGCTATCTTCACTAATTTCTGAAATTGTGAAGAGAGGTTGTAAGTCTTCTTCATCCTCTAGCCATTGAGTATCATCTAATTCCGTAATTGTTTTTGCTGGAGGATACAAGGTAAATTTCTTGGTTGAACTACCATCAGAGATGTACATATCACCAGATCTGCAACTAATGAAAGAATCAACTATAGCTAACCAAGGTCTTCCTAATATAATAGGATGCCCTCCTAGATTGCTCTTAGGAGTTAGGATCATAAAATCCATAGGATACTCCCAAGAATCTAGGGACACTAGAATGTCTTCTATTACCCCATCAGGTTTGATCACAGATCTGTTTGCTAATTGTAATAATGTGGGTGTAAAAAGAAAATTAGGAAGTTTCAGTTTATCCATGATTTGTCTCCTCATGATATTGATTTCTTCTCATAAATCAGTAAGTGTGTTTTGGATCTCAGTTCCATTGATGTGTATTTTAACAACTGGATTTCCTAGGTCTAGATACTTTGGAATGGAAATCTTACCCATCATGATATCTGTTATTTTTCCTGCCAGTTGAATTTTCTTTGTCTCTCTTATTCTTTTTCCTGTTTTCTTCATGCTCAACTCCTTTATTGTCTTTGCTAAGATTGGAATTTTCTTGATAGCTTGCAATAATGGGAGCTTAATACAAAAATTTCTCAGCTCATCTAGGAAATCATAATTACGCACCATAATTTTTTTTTCTACACCTCTATCAATTTGTAATCTTTCTGGAAAGGGAGGTGTAGAAGTGGATGTTGATGGCTGCTCTAATATAGGAGTTGAAATTATTGGTTCTTTTTGTTTTGATTTTTCAATGTTTGGGTCTTGGAAAGGTGTGTTCTCTTCAAGACTTTTATTCATTAGTAGAGAGTCTTCCTCAGAGTTTTTTTTCTCTTGTATGATTACATAAGGTTTCTTCTTTTCAAGTATTCTTCCAGACCTAAGTTGAACATCACTAAGGTCTAAAGGAGTAATCAAATAAGTTGGAAACTGTTGGCCTTCTATCATGTATGTATTCTGCGGATTTTTATTGTTGGGGTTTGGTATGGGTTGGGCAGGCAACTGATTTGTTTTCTGAGGAAATGGTAATGGATGTGGTGGATTTTGAGGATTTTTTTGAAAATTCTGTTGAGGAGGGAAATGTTGATATGGTGGATAATGATAGTATTGAGGGTATCTTCCATAGGGATTTTGTGCTCCTTGTGCCCAAGTTTGAGATTGATTTTGGAATTGGGGCCAAGGTTGCTGCCAAGAATTCCAATTTGGTGGGGGTTGATTATACATCTGATCATGGAATCCTTGTGTTTGAGGTCCTTTCCAAGGCCTTCTAGAGACAAAATTGAGAGATTTTGTGGAATTTGTAGAGGTTTCTTCTTGAAAGACAACTTTGAGACCAGGAAGTGAAGGAAAACTCTTGGTCTCATTTTTTTCTGAACAAATTACACAGGTCTCTACTACTTTTGCATCCAAAGGGCACTCTCTCAAGGCATGCTTCTTTCTACATTTGGGACAAAATATTGCTAAGGCATAAGATTCAGTTTTCTGCTTGTTTTGTAACTTAAGGGTGTCTATTTGTTCACTAAGAATCCCTAAAATATCATATTTGAATTCATCAAGCATATGTCCTATTTCTTCCCTACTTACTTTGCCTTACAAGAGCAGGGTCTCTTGGTCCTTTTACAGTTTTAGATTTCCCTCTTGAAAGGTTGATACATAATTCAACTATTTAAGGTAATGCGAGTTGAGATATATCCCCTTTTCCCATCATGTTAATGATATCTAACCATTCATCCCTAATTTTTTTCAATAAGAGAGCTTTCAAATGTATTGATCTAAGTTTTCCATTTTTTCCCTCTTGATGTTATAGTTAAACCTCTCCAACAAATCTTCCAAATTTTCATCCTCTTTTTGTAACATTTTAAACACATCCTCCTTATGGTTGACTGGCATACAGTAATCCAAATACCTCTCTAGAAATTCTTGTTTCATGTCTTCCCATGTCCTAATAGAACTGTTGATCAAACTCATAAACTATTTTAATGTTTCTCCTTTCAATGTTGAAGGGAATAGTTTAAGTTTTTAAGCATCTTGTAAGTAGTCATAGGTTCTACATAGGACTTCAAATTCAAATAGGAAGGTTTCTAGATCTTCATTTTTGAGTCGATAAAATTTTGGAAGAACAGAGGGTGAAATTTTTTTCATAGTTGCATTGGTTTCTTCATTTACCATAGGAAACCCAAAAGAGCTTCCCATTTCTCTTCTACCTCTTCCTCTGCCTCCTTCTCATTCTGCACCTCTACCTCCTTCTTCTCTACCTCTACCTCTACCCCCTCCAAATAGTGCATGTTCTCCATTAAAAAATCCTCCTCCCCCTTCTTCTGCCATAGTTGATTCTTCTGTGGAAGTTGAAAAGTTTATGTCCCTAATAGGGGTCTCAGGATCTTCTTCTAAGACAGGTTCAGTGGATAAAGTGGAAGTTATTTCTAATGGAATATCTTATCTTAAGTTCTTTGCAAGTATAGGATTAGTGAAGGATGGAATGTGGGTTTGAGTTGGAGGTGTGCTAGCTCTTGGTCTTGGTGAAACAAGTGGTGTTCTAGGAATCAAGCTTCTCCTTCTTATGAATCTACCCCTTGAGTCTCTTTCTCTACGCATGTCATTGTTTTTGGGAGGTAATAAACAAGGCTACCTAGTTACACTTCCCCGGAAATGGCGCCAAAATGTTTGCTCAACTTAGTGTTCCTAAATTGATGTCATAAATTGTCAACCAGGGTTAGTAAAATGTTGAAGTGAAGTGCACTATATATGCCTAGGTATCTGTTTCTCACTACATTGTGTTTAGTGTTTTTCCAATGTTTTTGGTTTTTTTGTGTTTTTATTCTAAGAGGAAAAGAACTAAGTTGGTAAAGAGAAGTTGTTGGTCACACTAAAACAGAGAAAAACCTATTCTAAACTATGTATGGCACTTGAGAACAGAAAATGCAAAAATTTAACAAGAAAAATAACTCATAACATGAATTCAATAACTCATAACATGAACTCATTCAAATTCATTCATTAGAAATATGTTGGAATAACTTGAGAAAATGATAAGTTTAATGCAGTGAGGTTCTTCTAAGTAAACAAAAATCTACAATATCACATAGAAAATCCCATCCATGGCTAGAAATTTGTTGGAACACATTTGGAAAAGATAGTCTGTGACATAGTGAGTGACTCTATTCTAAATTATCCTATGACACTGAAATTAATCCATTCTGCAACTCAAATTGTCACTACTAAGCCTCATTCGAAAGTTAGATATATTTTGGAATAGTTTTGGAAAAAAAGGCTATTTGTAAACTTATAAGAGATTGCAGAACAGTCAAGGCCTTGAACTGATATCACTAATTCCTATCCATATGATGATGTGTTGGAAGAGATTAATAACAAGATTATCTTGTAAATAAAGAAGGCCTTGAAGTCTAATGGAACAAAACTAGCATACAACTAACTAATGAAACTGGAAATACATTAAGCAGAACTGAACAAGAGTGCAACCAATCAAACTTGGAATAGAATTGAACTAGATTGCCATTAACCTCCAGAGTTTTACAACTAAAATAAAGTGCAACTAATCACTGAAATACTACAGCTCTATCTCATTCAGTGTTAGTGATATTTTGGAACAATTCATAAGAGTAAGACTGGCTGTAACAATTGATGTCAGTGAGCATAAAAATATGAAGTTCAGAAAAAAAATGCAACTAGACTCTAAAACACCACAACTATGTCTCATTCAGTGTTAGCGATATTTTGGAGTAATTCGTGAGAACAAGACTAGCTGTAACATTTGATGTGAATGAGCATAAAAACATAAAGTTCAGAAAACTACTTGAACTAGGAATAAAACAAGGCTAAAGTTACTTATCTAAACAATATGCACAGATCTTCTCAGGCAGTAGGGGCTCTCTACCACCATATTAGCATAAAAATCTCCTCAAGATTGCCTTAGATCATGCAATGAAGTTGAATGTCTTTCATTAAAGACAAAATTCTTCAGAAACAGAGTATTACGGACTTTTGAGATCTAACAACAAAATATCAATCTAGCTAGTTGTCTCTCGGTCTCCCGAGTCATTCTTATAAAAGAAATACATTACTACCCTTGAGAGGAAATAGGGATAAGTGTCTTTCCCAATTAAAATCAAATTATAACTCTTGTGGAAGCCTCGTACTCTTGCTGGAGACATCTATAGAGTCCCTGTCCTGGTAGGAATCTGCTTCTTAGTTTTGATCTCTTCCACGTGCATAACCACCTATAGATTCTTGCTCAGACTTCGTAGAGAGCAAGAAATGATGGGGGAGTGTTGTGGAATTCAACCATATGTGTTTTTCTTTGAAGTGACACCTGTAACCTATGAGAACATGAAGATATCTGCGAAATAGGCGACTAGCTATAGAATGGCTACATTCTATAGCTGAGTTTAGTCAAAAATTACTACAACAACAAAACCACGAAAATATAGCAAGTCAGTCATTGTATACATTCCCAAAGTGACTTTAATTGATATTGTTGATCATTTAAGCCTGTAATTGATAAGGGACAAAGGAAATGAAGTGAAATTGGGTGAAAGAAAAGGACATCTTTGGGGCTCAACAAATATATGTTGAAGTATTTTGAAATTCCCACTCCTTAATAGATATCTAAAACCTCACATGGTATAATTAAGTGGAAGATAGAGTATGTACACCTCCATAGAATTTAGTAGTTAAATCACTACAAGGAGGTGAGTCCCTTGTCTAATAAACAAGGGGCTCTCATATACCAATTTTTTTCCACAAATATGAGATAAATTACATAGATATAAAATAATGCTACATAGATCTATGACACAGATACCACCTCCAATGCATGTATTGGAAAATAATGCAATGAACACACCTATAGGAGTTAGTCGTGCCTTTATATATGTGCTATTAGGTAGTAATTATACAAGTTCTTCCTTCCAATGTTTCAATAAGTCATTGAAATTTTACACATTAGGCTAATTTCAACCATGGAATTGAAAACATTATACTAAATCACATGTGACACTTCAAAGACCAAGAAACATATTTTTTATTGGTAAGTTATAATTAGATAAATGTGATGGATAATTTATGGAAGTAGAAGGGGGTAACTTCATGAGTAAAATTTTATTGTCATATATAATGTGTAGGTCTTCTTTGGCTAGCTTTTAATACGTATAACCCTTTCTTTACATCCATGATGGCCTTCATGAGGGTGCATTAGACGTAGAGTTCACACATGGAAATTTTTTTGACTACCCCATTTGCATTTATCTCTTTTGTTTTTCTTTATTTCATTTCAAGTACCATTTTGGTTTCTTTTTCCTTCTTTCTTTGAGTATGCATTATTAAGCATATGACTAGGGGTTAGGGGTTTAAAATAACTAACACAATTATAAAATTATTATATTTGGGTTTTAAACTTGTTTATACATGCTTCTACCTCAAGAATTTTCACTTTTTGACTTTCAAGGATCTTACACATGGGTCTTCATTACTTTTATTAGGACCTAGATGGACGACTTATGATAAGATAAAAATACTTTGAAAAATAATATATATGGAATTGAAGTGAAAAGAAATATGGAAAGTATTATGTGTGGTTGGGATATGAAGTATGGTATGTCCTACGAAGTTGTCTAATAGTATAACATGGCTCATGAAGTGACCACCATGGTATCCTCTAAGAAAAAAAAATTAAAAATCTATATTTTTCTAATACATTGTTATATTGCACAAATTCCCACCACGCCGAAAGAACACATGTGAAACCTTAACACCATGCCGAAGAAAGAAAATGATACATGAAACCATATTAGATAAACGTGATAACATAGTACCACGCATGTGAAAGTATAGTGTGCCATATGTAAGTGAATTTGCAATCTAAGATGTACCATATTTTAGTTAACATAACATGGTTGAAACATGTAAAAAAATAAGGAGGACTGATGTTAGATGAGATCATCATATATCTAAAGAAGAAATAGAAGAAAAGGTTGTATAGATACATGAGCAAGAGAGCTCGTTCAATTTGGAACACCACACAGTTGAGAGGGTAGCTCTCGAAGTAGTTACACCTAAGGGGGGGGAACTTCACTCGAACCAACTCATTTCTCTCCTGGCCTAGTTGATCCACTCACCATAGACCATTATAGGCCTATCATCTAGTGATCTAAGGGCCATGGCACTCCCTTCCACTACCCTACACAACATAAGAAAATTATAATACTTGTTTCCGTTTAGGGATACTTAGTAATGTACTCTTGTCTTAGTACATTTCGGTACTCTTGTCTCTTAATTCACTAATGTGAATAATTTGGAAAAATATAATCAATTGGCTCTCAAGCAATCAACACCCGTCAATAACCTATGTTGACGGATTTCTACCTCTCCACTCTTTGTACTAATTTATAGCCTCTGTTACACCATTTTTTGGTCATCTAATCCATTGTTATCAGATGGACCCAAGTACACCATGTAAGACCAATTTTACCCCAAGTAAAACCGCATTCACTATGAAAAATAACTTAGTAAACCACCTTTATTAAGTTGTTTATGGTCTAAACAGGAAACCCCATAAGAAAATATTAAATAAATATACATTTTTTTATTTTCCTCAAGCAATAATTAGTTAAATAGTAGTTTAATTAATATTTCTAGTTATATTTAACCCAAAACAAGGAAATTAATTAGATAATTCATTATTTAACTTATTATTTTCTAAGAATAACTGTTTAAATCTTATTTAAATAATATTCTTTGTTAAATATGACTAATTCACCCTTAAATAATTAAATAAATCAATATTTATTTGATTATTACTCAACCATATCCTTAAAATAATAAATAAATCATTTATTTATTTATTATTACTTAATGACATCCTTAAAATGATAAATAAATCATTTATTTATTTATTATTTACAAATAAGGGGGTTTGACTCAAGTCAAATTCCTTTTCCCTCCAACAAATATAATAAAATATTACATAAAAGTTGGATCTAGACTTGGTTAATAGTATTTTAATTTTGCACCAATCTCTAGACTAACTCAATATTTTGTTATAAATAGAAGGGTTTTTCGATTCATTTGTCATCTTCTATTGCCTAAAGATCACTCTGGATCTCAACTCTTGGTTTGGCTATTGATCCATTATCATAGCCATATTTTTCCATTTTTGTCTAGGTTTTCTACACCATGAAGAGAGAGGAATTCTAAATCTGAAGTGTTGAGGACTTACTAAAACCCATTCCATTGAGGAGAATAGGGAACACCCTCTTGTGTTTTCCTCCCAGGTGCCCATTAATAAAAATTTCATTGGATATATTCTTGTCTTGTCTATTGGATCTATGAAGTAAATCTTGTTTTTCTACTATTTAATGTCTTCTAATGCATAGATCTAGATTTTTGCAGCATTTGTCTTGATCATATAATTGCAGATCTAAAGATATTAGCAGTCATTTCTGCTGTTAAGGTTGTTTTTTATGCACAGCTAAAGTGGTTTTTTTTTGTACACCTCGAATCAAAATTCATACTAACGACTAGTGAGTCCACACGGGTTTACCATTACGACCAATGTCATTTTTATGATCCTTACATATCCAGCTGCTTCAAACCCTACGATTTCTCTTCAACCCCTTGTTTTTCTTGTTCTTGATGTTGTTTTTAACCCATAAAACCCTAAAACGATAAAAATTCTAACTTCCGCTTGTTTTCAGACCCATTGCGCAAGTGAACAACATCAGCCACAGCTGAGACGACAAATTTTTTTGAAACCTACCGCCGAGAGTGCCGGAAGTGACGGAGCATTTTTCTACCCAAAACCTATGACCTATACCTCTAGGGCACACTTTATAGCCCAAAACGTGCGATCTCTACTGAAAATAGGCCAAAAACTGTGACCTGGACTTTCTGTAGGGATTTTTCTGAAAGTTTTCTAGGTTTTGCTAAGCCTCTGTTCAGGGTTGTCTAACCTCTGTCTCTACCCGTTTTGGACCTATTATTGTTCTATTTCACTCAACTAAGTGGGAACCTAGCCGCCTAGGGCTTGAGTACCCTCCACTTTTTGTGGAAGAGTGTTTGTTGTTGCAGGTTGTCTGAAATTTCAGAGTCTTCAGCCATTTTTTTCAGATTTGATACCTCATCTTCAGATCCATTTCAAATCGGCTTGTTATCCATCCAAATCTCCTCTTTTAGCTTTGTTTTGGTTTTCCTTTAGGGTGCACTCCACTTCCCTCCTGAAGATAGCTTTTCGACACCTCTTTTTACAACAATTTTCCTCTAATTTGTGGTTGTTTTCTGCACCACATTCTAGCAGATTTTTTCTTTAGATGTCTGTCCCTCTTGACCCAAGATCTATTAGCCTTATTTAGTATGTTTAGATTAGTTTTTTTCTCACCTATAGACTAATTTTTGAGATACCCACCTACTTGGGTTTAGATTATTGCATTTTTAGCTATTTATTTTCTGTGTTGTAGGCCTATATACTGTCATTTGCAGGTTTATTTACAGCTCTACAACACATTTTTATTTTCTCTACAAATTTCTAGGTTTAAAAATTAAAATTTACACACTTTTACACACACACCCTAAGTGAAAAAGGGCATGATTACCACCGCCAAGAAAAGACTCTAAAACATTGAAATCAGTTGATCCTGCACCTCTCTGCCTTTGTCAGTCACTTTTTCCTTTGTGCTGTGTTTGTATCGTCACCATTATGCTACCAAGGCATTCATCCCAGATACTTCTTGGCCTTCATCCTCAGTTTCTAGTCGAAATACTTACTCCTCCACATAGGATTCGAGTTAGTCCTCCATTGAGTCCACACACCGACTCTTCTTCTAGTCCTTCGAGTTCTCCTTCTCGTTCTGCCTTTGGTTCTCCCCCTAACACCTTCACTATGTCTGGTGTAGGACCTCATTCTAGTGGTAATCCTGCCCCCCCTGCTGGTAATACCACTAATTGGACCACAACAAACACTACCCCAACTGCACCCCTACTGCCCTTCATGAAAGGCCTCCCCGACTTTGACCAGTTGATAAACGACCCTATACACCATGATGTTAGTTGGCCTGCTATGCCAACAAAGCTCCTTTCAGGCATCCCAAAGTTTGAAGGTCTTGCTAGAAAAGATCCCTCAAATCATGTCGGATATTTCCACATATGGTGTTCATCCAATTCCATTACCGATGACTCCATTCATCTTCAGTTGTTCCAAAAAATGCTTACTAGTGAAGCTTCCAAGTGGTATGTTTATCAGGCCCCTTCCTCTCTTACCACCTTTGCAACTCTTGCCTGGGAATTTTTGTCTTATTTCTAGCTCCCCCTTTTTTACGACATTGGGACCGAGATCTTGACCTCCTTCCATCAATCATCTACGACCCGTCTATCCGACCATATTCAGGAATGGCGAAGAAGAAGGAGCCTATGTCGAGCCCCTCCCTTCGAAGACCGTGTCTACATGGACTGTTTCCTTAGTACTCTCTTGCCGCCCATCGGAAAAGACGTCGCATCGCACTTTCCTTAAACCGAATAAGCTGCTCTCCAAGGTACGTTAAAATATGACCTAATCTATGCTTAGTCGGGTTATGTTTATACCGTTCTACCTGATCTTCCCAGACATGGTGGTGCTAATGCACCAGGGGCATCTCATGCCACCAACAGTATCGTTGGAGCTCTCTTTAATCTGTATGCTCAACCTCCCATGGGCTATGGTTTCTCTCAGGGAGGGGCCAGCTCCTCCGGCACTTTTCCCCCTCCTAGTAGCACATATCCAGGATACAGCATGCCTCCTCCTTTTTCCCAACCTATTTTTTACCACACTGCTACCCAACCTCCTTATTATCCATATCCACAGCCTAGTGCTCCAGATCCTACAACATTAGCACCTCCTCCTCCCTTACCTTCTCAACCCCCGCAGCAACAACCACCACCCCCTCCGGGGCAGGTGTACGCACAGCAGGGCACAACTAATCCTCCTACCCCAAAAAGGAAGAGGAAATGTAATCAAAATCAAGATGCCTCTGGTAATCCTGGACCTAATCAAGGTAATTCTCCTAACACTACTCATCCCAAGTAGGATAGGCCTCTTCGCACGAATAAGCCTTGTTCTTGTTGTGGTGTTTATGGCCATTATATGCATGATTTTCCTCTTCTGCCACAAATGTGATAGCTATGGGAATCTCATGGAACATTGAGAGGATAGCAAGCCATCCCTTCTATTCCTCCCAGTCCTGCACCTAGTCAGCCGGTTGTGCTTACGGATCCTTTCCCTCAATAGGGATTTGTGGCTACCCAACCACCTGAAGGATAGGTGGCCACTCAATATCTTCCATTTGGTTCCCTCGATTACCATATTTTCATGATTTCCTCTGATCAGCCTTCTGAACCTTCTTCTCCTAGCCCTTCACCTTCAATTGGTAGTCATGAACCCCTTTACCCTCCTGGGATGGTTCCTCCTGGCCTCAAGCATCTTAGTGCCATCCCGCCTGGTCATTACCCCTCTGTTCAGATACAGTTCCTAGCTCCCTGACCCAGAGTGTACATAATACCTATTATGGCCACCCTCTCTCTTCCTAACCTGACCCTTGGGATTCTTATCTGGTACCTTGATCCTCCAGCTTCTACCCCACCTGGTCAACCTAAACCTTATCTCGCTTTGACCCCGGTTCAAATGGTCCCTATGACTTCTCCCAGTGCAACAATGCCTCATTCACCTCAAGAGGAACCACCTCCAGTTGCGACCGCTTTGGGTAAGAAGGAAAAATCTCGCAAGGGGGCATCACAGGATAAGGCTACCATGACAAACCCTACCCCCTCTCAGCCTCCAAAGCGTAACATCTAGTGTGCTTTATGCGACGGTGTTGGCCACACCACCCATACTTGCCCATAATTGCCTCACCTCAAGTCCATGGTCAATGAGTCATTTCCGGAACCTGATATCCCAGAGGTATATGTCACTATACCTGATTTAATCCAGAAACTCAAACCATTGTGCGCAAATCACCCTTGTGATTTATGTGATTTCAATGGCCATTACACTCACCTCTATCCTCACCTCGAAGAGTATCATTCCTCTTTAGAAGCCTTACGCCAATTCGAGGCCGAGTGCCATGAGTCACCCGCTCCCTAATTTTTGCATCTTTCTTTGGCAACACCCGAGGACACAGATGCTCCCATTAAATTTTCCCCTTATGATGTTGAGATAACGGGGCCTTGGTTGAAATTCTATGATGAGACCTCCCCTGATGTTTCACTTGACCTGCCTTCAAACCCCTCCCTAGTCTCAAGATCGGTGGATCCTTTGTCTACTCACTCTCCCACTACCCCTTGTGACGATGCGCATACAAACCTCTCCTCTAATGATGAGGAGTAAGGTTCTTTCATTGCATCAGGTGGTCTTTCTTCCATCAGTCACCCCATCTTCGATTACGATGACAAAATTATGGAAGCAGTGACCACTCCTGAATTTATCTATCCCCCTTACATCGAAGTCATGCATTCGAACCACAAGCACCGTGTGGCCATTACATTGACACCCAATGTTTGGGTAAGGTGGGCACTCATATTGGAGAGACCAGGAGAAGCAGTTCTTCAACACTCTCCTAGTGAATCTAGTCGTGACGACTCTAGTCACATTATTCTTCCACTTTTAGAAGAACTTCTAGAGTGCCATATCACTTCAAGATCACTCTAGGAATGATACCCCTCATCATTCCTTCATTTTTCATCAACAACTTAGTCTCATAGACATTGTGGTTGACCAACCTATAGGTTTTCTGGGAGAACATCAATTCATTATCCCAAATACTATCTTTGGGGTATTAGCACTGTTTGGTCTCAATCTAGTCTCCTAAATTGAGCTCATTTAATTGTCAACCAGGGTTGGTAAACTGTTGAAGTGAAGTGTACTATATGTACCTAGGTGTTTGTTTCTTAATGCGTTGTGTGTAGTATTTTATGATGTTTTTGGTCTTTTGTGATGATTTCTGATGTTTTTGATCTTTTGGTGGTTTTATGCTCACAAGGAAAATGACTAGAAAGCTAATGGAAGGAAGCTAATGATTAAAAACAGGGTTAAACCTAATTGGTTGATGTCAAATGGTAAATGCAAATGCAATACTAAAAACAGAATTAAATCTAAACTATGAATAAGCAAAAGCAAAGCTTGATAATGAATTTTAAGCAAATGATTCAAAAGACAAACTAAACTTGTCAAATTCTTTCATCAAAGGCATTTGAGAGAGAGCTTGAAACATGGTCACTAAGTATGAAAATCTTCCTAACTAAACAGTTTAAACAACTAACTTATAATGATGCAACATTTTATCCTTGATTAGAGATTTGTTGAAGTATATTTGGAGTAAAACATTGATACCATCATAAGATCTTCTACTCTAAATCTAATTCCTAACTCTATTCTGCAACTCAGTTTTATAGCACTACACTTCACTCAAAGGTTATAGATTTTTGAAATAGTCTATTGAGGAAAATGTTTGTTTGTAAGATGATAAGGAAGTTGCAGAAGTACTTCAGGCCTTAAAATGATATTGTCTTTTGTTCATATGGTTATGAATCAATTATGGATTTTAGAACAAGAAGAGATTTGTGAATAATGAAGGTTGTTTTGTTAAATTTAACAACTGAAGTAATCTAGTATGCAGTGAATGACAACTGAATATGGAGTGCAAATGCAATGAGTTGAACTACAACCAAACCTAAAATGTCACTAGCCTAAAACAATGTTAAACTACAAGTCATTATCAAACTTAAAGAAAAACAACTGAACATGAGTTAAGTGCAATTAAACTCCGGAGCATCCTAACTAAGCTATCATGCATTATTCTATGGAATTATACAGTCTGTTTTTCCATCATGATTGGTATTTTGGAAGAGTTCCTTCTTTTGGAAGAGTTTTTAGAACAATCCTGATTGTGTAATTGAGTGCAAATGCAAACATAAAGACTGAAAGTAATGAAAAACTAAGATATCATAGCCATCTCCTACCCATCATTATGATATTTTTGACAAGCGTTTAAGAGCAAGAAAAACTATGGTACTTAGTGAAAACACACAACTAAAATGTTCAAAATCACAATCATGCTTAAGACAGTATAAAGATTTCCTGGAAGAGTTTCTTCTTGTGGAAGAGTGCTTATCATAAGTATAACTGTGATGGTGAATAAAAGAGACTACAATTAAACCCTACAATACTATAGCCATTTCCCATTCATCATTATAATCTTTTGGAAGAGCTTCTTCTTTTGGAAGAGTTTTTAGAATGAGTATAACCATAGTAGCTAATGAAAACAACTACTAATTCAAATTCAAAAACGTAAAGGCGGCTAGAATACTTATCTAAATTACGCAAATAAATCCGTGCAAGAGGCAGGGGCCCTCTACCACCTGACGGAATCTAACTCCAAATCAAATCAACGCTTTCAAAACAACACTGTATGCTTCATTAAAAGTGAAATAACTTGAACAGAGCACTCTGCGTCTTCAGAAATGTAGCACAGAATCTAAGCAAAATCTAGAACAAAATCGAGCCTAGCTCTCGGTTTCCCAAGTGTTTATATAACAAATGTAAATAACAAGACTTGCAACAATTTCAAGAACATTGTCTTTCCTTATCAGAATCACATTAGGACTCTTGAAGTGGTTGCGTAACAAGGAAATGGACATCTGGACTAAGATAGTCCTATTAGAAGTCTGTCTTCTTAAATGTGTTTCCACGTACCAAAACCATACACAGAATTCGTTTCTTCCTTCATGATGAGAAACGAACCATGTAGACATGACGTGGAATATGCCCATATGCGGTTTTTTTTTAGAGGCCACCTGGAACATACCCAAACGTGAAGACAGCTGCAGAATCTCCAGTTAGCTACGGAATGTCTGCATTCTGCAGCTAGTTCCGGTCAAAATGCTTTACAATGGCAAAAATCACAAAACTTAGCAAGTCAGTCATGTAAATCATTCTAAAAGTAATTTTAACTAAATTCATTGATCAATTGGGTCTAGGATAGCAATGGAAAAAGGAAAATGAGGTAAAGTAAGATGAAAGAAAGCACAATTTTGAGGTTCAACATACCCCCACTGCTGTCTCCTTGCATGTCCTCATGCAAATTATCCTATGAACTCAGAGGCTTCTGCAAGAACATCTAATCCTCTCCTTCTCCTTTGTCTGGAAGCTAAAGATCTTCTGGGTTTTCTGATAACAAGTTTGAACCTTAGGTTGGTAAGTGCCCTGATTAGCTTTTTGTTCCTCTTCTTCAAATTTTCATTGGTCTTTTCCACTTTGTCTATATGTAGGGATAAGGTTGAGTTCATATCAGTTTTGAGCTTGACTTGATCTTTGAGAATTTCATTCTCATTTTTGATGTGTCTATTAAGTATTTCCAACTCATACCTATCCCTTCTTAATACATCTATTTCAGACAGTGGAGGACTAGGGGTTCTCTCCTTGCTTTCTGAAGATCTTCTTTCCAAAGTTTCCACATAGTCATAAATTTCTTGTTGAGCAGGGTCAATTTCAGGGGTTCCTTCATTAAAATCCTCTTCAACGGATATTTCCTCATCTTCTATATTAATCACCCATGTTTGTTTGATTTGAGTTTTCCTTAGTTTCCCCTTTAGTCTGTGGCTTCTTCTAGGCTGAGAAGATCCCTCTCCTTTCTCCATGGCAGATTTCCTGATTACTTTTTCTTTCTTAAGTTGTCTCTTGATTTGAGTCAACTTCTCTGAGATGATTTCCTCACTACTTTCTTGGACTGTTTTGTCAATTTCAACTTTTGAGGTTCTCCATTTTCTACTTCTCCTTGTAGGCTGTGGTTCCGGTGAGGGTTATTTTGGCTCTTCAAAATGATTTCTTATCAAGAAATTGTCCCATGTATCATTTGTTTTGGTTAAATGGTGTTCAATCAAAATTTTAACCAAACCATGATGATATAAAGTTGTCTCTAAAAATTGAACCCTTCTTTGAACACAGGAAGCCATATTTTTCAAGCTTTGAAGCAAGAAATAGGGTAGGTTTAAGTCTTCCCCCAGAAAATGCATTATCAGTCTAATGTGGTAGACATAAAATGTACCATATCTACCCTCACATGTAATAATTTTTTGCAGAAGAAGTAGTATGTTTCTCCATTTATTTTTCAATGCAAAACTTGGAATTCCTTTCTTAAATACAGTGACATCCATACCTGGTGATTTTAGAATTTGCTTCCATGATTCATTGTGGAATTCTCTGTTTTTTAACCATCTCTCTCCATTTCTAAGCAACCCTCTAGCTTTTGCAATGAAAACTTCAATGACAGTAAATTTGACATCTCCCACTTCAACTTCAGCTCCTTGAAGTGATCTTTCAAATGTTTTAGTGACTTCTTTGTGGAAGCCATTAAATTTCTCCAAAAATTGAAGCCATCCTATCTGTTGCAACATTTCTTTACATTGAGGGTAGCCTTCTAAATATTTTGAACCCACTGATTCAGTTCTTACAATGAAACCCATGATTGCTTCTTCAATGTTCAGATTAACACTCTTCTACCCACAGAAACAATAAATTTCACCTTCGAATTGAAATGGCTTCAAGTTCTTAATGACAATGGCTCAAAACTTCGGAATGACATACCTCTGATTGACAGTGACAACAGCTTCAAAATTCGAGCTGATATACCTCTGGTTGACAATGAAAATAGCTTCAAAACTTCGGACTAATATGCCTCTGTTGACAATTGAACTTTGGACTGATATGCCTCTGTTTGACAGTGACAAATGGCTTCAAATTCTTCTCTGATATACCTCTGTGTTTATAGTGATAATGCTCAATCTCTGCCCACAGTGATACTTTGTCTGCCCACGGAATCAAATGGCTTCAAATTCTCACGCTGCTATACCTCTGTGTTTTCCCTTTTTCTCTGCTCTCGGTGGTAAGGATATCTCTGTTTGCGGAATGAAGTGCTGGCTACAGAATGGAGTGATGGAAGTAGTCACGGAATGGGGTAATGGAGTGAGGTGGAGGAAATGAATTAATGATTGAAAAGACGGCGAAGATTTTTACAACGGAAAAGAGAATCATCATTGAATGATTTGGTTAAGTGACGTGAAGAATTCAAACACCTCGGCCATTTTAACCGCTTAAATGATGTCGGATATGGAATTTGAAACGAGAGATTTTAATCCAAAGTCTGTGGAGGGTTTATTGGTCTTGATCAATAAAAATAATTAAAACAACCTTTTTGAACAATTCATAACTAAAACTATGCTAAACTTTATGAAATGCCATTATAATCTAAACTTGTTACCTCTGCTTTTCATTTGATTTTTGTAGTCTTTGTCTTCTTTGTTCTCCTTTGGAAGAGTCTTCATAATCCTTCTTGATGCTTTTTATTCATGGATACACTGGATCATTTTGTTGCAATTCTAATGTCTACTAACTAATGCCTTCAGGATTTGTAGCTGCGGAATGTCTGGCTAGCTGCGGAAAGGCTGAATAGCTGCAGAATGTCTGTTAAGCTGCAGAATGTACCTGTAGAGCATTTTGATCATGGAATGGAGTGGTTTGGCAATATAGGTGAAATGTTATATGGTATGAATGAAGATGGATGATGAGACATGATATGTATGAAGTGGATGATGAAATGGAATGGATTCAGTTTATGAAATGGAGTGAAAGAACATAAGAACTACCCTGCAATCCATGACATGTTTTATTTATTTACAGCAAGACATCAGACTTTAAATCTTGACATGAAAATGAGATGGATGGAGTATGGAATGAGATGAATGAAACATGGAATGAAGTATAATATGAATGAATGAATGAAATGGAGTATGGATGGATAGGTGAGTGAAGTGAAATGAAATGAGATGGATCATAAGCACTATGGATCTGAACTTATGATTTTGTAACAGCTGCTTGTAAAAACAAAATGGGAAAAGTTAGAGTGTTAGAGAGACTCTGATTTTCACCCTATCTTTTTTGTATAAACATGCCAATCAATGATTGGTTTTCATGTTTATACCTTTATTTTTTTTATTTTTTATTTATTTATTTATTTATTTTTATTTTTTTTCAAAGAAATACTTCAGAAAATTTAATCAAGTTGATGAAGAAGAAGAATTCTTCTTCATTAACTTCACATCACTGCATTCTTGGAACTTCTTGACAAATTCTTCTCTTGAGAGTGGTTTGTGATACAACTTCAATCTATGACCATTCACAAGAAAAGTGACCTCTTCTTCATCTATAGTTCTGATTTTTAATGCCCCATTATCAAAAATTTCAACAATTTCATATGGCCCAAGCCAATGTGTCTGAAATTTCCCTTGAAAATCCTTGAATTTTGAATCAAACAAGAGAGCCCAGTCACCCTCTTTGAATTTCTTCTCTTTGATGTACTTGTCATGCCATCTAGCCCTTTGCTGTTAGACTAGACTTGTTTTCTGAACTGCATCTTGTCTGATCTCATCCAATTCATTAATTTGCTCCAGTCTATGCTTTTGTGCCTCCGTTAAATCAAGTCCTAGCTGAACTGCCATTTTGAAAGTTTGAATCTGGAACTCTATGGGAAACAAAACTTGCTTTCCATAAACAATCTCATAAGGAGTATGGCCTGTTGTGTTTCTCCATGTAGTTCTATAGGCCCACAAGGCTTTAGGAAGCCTATCTACCCAATCTCTTCTATGTAAATGAACATTCTTTGTTAGGATTCCTTCAATGATCTTATTAGTAGATTCCACTTTTGACCATTTCCTTGTGGATGATAAGGAGTAGATTTTCTATGTATGATTTTGTACTTCTCCATCATTTGCTCCACTAGCCTTGATGTAAATTGAGCTCCTTGATCTGTAACAATTTCCCTTGGGACACCAAAACGAGTAAAAATATCCTCAAAAAGAAAAGTAACTACAGATGATTCATTAGCAACAAGTAATGGTTTAGCTTCCACCCACTTAGTAACATAATCAGTGCAAACTAATATGTATTTCTTTTGTCTTGATGGAGGACTAATAGGTCCTACAAAATCCAAAGCCCATTTTTCAAAAGGTTCAATGTGTACCTGAGGTTGTAATGGCATCTCACCTAAAGGAGAAGGTTTCCCTACCCTTTGGAAACTGTCACACCTTTCGACATACTCTTTAGCATATTTAAACAAGGATGGCCAATAATATCCTAAATTAAGGATCTTATAGGCTATCCTCTTATCTGCAAAGTGTCTGCCACAAGGTTCATCATGACATGCCTTGAGAATCTCAGCCATCTCATCTTCACGAACACACCTTCTAATGATCAAATTTGGACCTGTCTTGTACAACTCATTAGCAACCCATGAATATTTTGCACTATCACAAATGATTTTTATTTTATCCCTTGCATTAATAATTGAAGGAAATTTTCCTGAAACTAAATAATTAGCAATATCAGCAAACCATGGAGTTTGAGTAGAGATTGAAAAAAGATATTCATCAGGAAATTGATCTTCAACCGGAGTGTCATCTTTGATATTTTGGAGTCTAGATAGGAAATCAGCTACTGTGTTTTGTTTTCCAGGCCTATCTAGAATAGTAATGTTGACTTCTTGTAAGAGTAACAACCATATTATAATCTGCCATTAGTGATTGATTTGTTCATTAAATATCTAATTGCAGAATGATCAGTGTGAACAAAAGTTTCATAGCCTGTTATATAGTGTCTAAATTTGTTTATGGCATGAACAACATCTAAAAACTCTTTTTCAGTTACAGTATAGTTTAACTCTGCAGGAGTCAAATTTTTACTGGTATAATAGATGGCATAGGGAATCAAGTCTTTCTACCCCAATACTGCTCCTAGAGCTATATCGGAAGCATCTGTCGAGATATGAAAAGGTAACTTCCAGTTAGGTCCCCTTAATATAGGTGCTTCAGAAATTTTGGTTTTCAGGGTTTCAAAAGCTAGCTGGAAATCAGAAGTCCATTTGAATTCACAATCTTTGGTGAGTAATTTGAAGAGTGGAGATGCTATCTTGGTAAATTTTTCTATAAATCTCCGATAATACCCTGTAAATCCTAGAAAACTTCTAACATCTCTTTGACAACTTGGAATGGATAGATTAGAAATGACTTCAACTTTTGCCTCATCAACTCTAATCCCATCCCCTGAAATGTGGTGCCCTAAAACAATACCTTCAGTAAACATCATAAAACATTTTTCATGACTAAGTGAAAGGTTTTCTTCTTGACATCTTTTTAAGACTTTTTCCAGGTTTTCTAAAGCCTCTTCAAATGTATTCCCATAAACTGTGAAATCATCCATGTACACCTCTACACAGTCATGTATTAGATCCGAAAAAATTCCTAATACTGCCCTTTGGAATGTTGTAGGTGCATTGCATAATCCAAATGGTAATACTCGGTAAGCATAGGTACCCCAGGGACAGGTGAATGTGGTTTTGTCTTGGTCTTCAAGTGCTACTTGGATTTGATTGTAACCACTAAACCCATCTAGGAATGAAAAGTACTTTTTGCCAGCTAATGTATCTAATACTTGATCTATGAAAGGTAAAGGAAAATGGTCTTTAAGAGTAGCTTTATTTAGTTCTCGGTAGTCAACACACACCCTCCATTTTCCATTTTTCTTTGGCACAATTACCAAAGGAGAAACCCATTGACTATCTGAAATAGGATAGATGAAATTAACATTTAACAATTTTTGCAATTCCTCTTTAACAATTTCCCTAAGATTTGGATTCATCCGTCTTTGAGGTTGTCTGATTGGTTTGCAATTTGCCTCTATATAGATGTGATGAGTACAAGTCTTGAGGCTTATCCCTTTCATGTCAGTGTATTCCCATGCATATGCAGAAGAATGTCTCTGTAATACTCTGACTAACTCTTCTTGTTGAGATTTTTCTAGGTTCTTATTTATGTTCAAAGTTTTGCCTAGAAAAATTTCACTTGTAGAGCTGCTAAATTTGTCCATAGAATGAAGAGACATCTGCCTAGATGACAAAAATGCAATATATGATCCCTCCTGAAATGATTCATGTTTGTGTTCTGGAGAGGATTCAAAGTTTTCTAGAGTATTCAAAATTTGATTATCTTCACTAATTTCTGAAATTGTGAAGAGTGGTTGTAAATATTCTTCATCTTCTATCCATTAAGTGTCATCTAGATCTGTAATTGTCCTAGTTGGAGGATATAAAGTGAATTTCTTAGTTGAACTACCATCAGAAATATACATATCACCGGACCTACAACTAATAAAAGCATCAGCTGTAGCCAACCAAGGTCTTCCTAATATAACAGGATGGCCTCCTAGATTATTCTTAGGAGTTAGGATCATGAAATCCACGGGGTACTCCCAAGAATCTAGGGACACTGGAATGTCTTCTATTACCCCATCTGGTTTGATCACAGATCTATCTGCTAATTGTAATAGTGTGGGTGTAAAGAGAAGATTAGGAAGTTTCAGTTTGTCCATGATTTGTCTACTCATGATATTTATTGCTGCTCCTAAGTCAATGAGTGTGTTTTGAATTTGAATTCCATTGATGTGAATTTTGACAACTGGATTTCCTGGGTCAAGGTACTTTGGAATAGTAATCTTACCCATCATAATGTCTGCTATTTGTCCTACCAGTTGAATTTTCTTGGTTTCTCTTATTCTTTTTCTTGTTGTCTTCATACTCAACTCCTTTATTTTTTTGGCTAAAATTGGGATTTCTTTGATGGCTTGCAATAATGGAATTTTAATGCAAACATTTCTCAACTCATCTAAGAAATCATAATTAGGCACCATGATTTGTTTTTCTACACCTCTATCAATTTGTAATCTTTCTGGAAAGGGAGGTACAGAAGTAGATGTGGATGGTTGATCTAATACAGGAGTTGGATTTATTGGATCTTTTTGTTTTAGTTTTTCAATGTGTGGGTCTTGAAAGGATGTGTCTTCCTCAAGACTTTTATTCACCCGTAGGGAGTCTTCCTCAGAATTATCTTGTTCTTGTATGATCACAGAAGGTTTCCTCTTTTAAAGTATTCTTCCAGACCTCAGTTGAACATCACTAAGGTCTAAAGGAGTGATTAAATAAGTTGGAAATTTTTGGCCTTCTATCATGTATGTATTCTGAGGGTTCTTATTATTGGGGTTTGGTATGGGTTGAGCAGGCAATTGATTTGATTTTTGAGGGAATGGTAATGAAAGTGGTTGATTTTGATGTGGTTGATTTTGATGATGTTGTTGAGAATTTTGTTGAAAATTTTGTTGAAGATTTTGAGGAAACTTTTGTTGAGGATTTTGAGGATAAAAATGTGGGTATGGTGGATAGGATGGTGGATACTGATAGTATGGAGAGTATCTTCCATAGGGACTTTGTGTTCCTTGTGCCCAAGACTGAGATTTATTTTGAAATTGGGGCCAAGGTTGCTGCCAAGGATTCCAAGGTGGCGGTTGATTATAAATTTGATCATGAAATCCTTGTGTTTTAGGTCCCTGCCAAGGCCTTCTAGATACAAAATTGAGAGACTCTGTGGAATCTATAGGAGTTTCCTCCTGAAAGACAGCCTTGAAACCAGGAAGAGAAGGAAAATTCTTGGTCTCATGTTTCTCAGAACAAATGACACAGGTTTCTACAACTTTTACATCCAAAGGACACTCTCTTAAGGCATGTTTCTTTCTACATTTGGGACAAAAGATTGCCAAGGCATCAGATTCAGCCTTTTTCTTGTTTTGTATCTTAAGGGTGTCTATTTTTTCACTAAGACTCCCTAAGATGTCAGATTTAAAATCATCAAGCATATGAACTATTTCTGATCTACTTACTGTCCCAGAAGCAGACTTACTTGCCCTTGCAAGAGCAGGATCTCTTGGACCTTTGACAGTTTTAGATTTCCCTCTTGAAAGGTTGATACATAACTCAGATATTTCAGGCAATGTGAGTTGTGATATATCCCCATTTCCCATCATGTTAAGGATATCCAACCATTCATCCCTAATTGTTTTTAACAAAAGAGCTTTTAAGGTGTATTGATCTAGGTTTTCCATTTTTTCCCTTTTGATGTTGTAATTAAATATCTCCAACAAATCTTCCAAAATTTCATCTTCTTTTTGTAACATCTTGAACACTTCTTCGTTATGATTAACCGGTATACAATAATCCAAATATCTCTCTAGAAATGCTTGTTTCATGTCTTCCCATGTTCTAATAGAACTACTGATTAGACTCATAAACCACTTCAATGCTTCTCCCTTCAAAGTTGAAGGAAATAATTTCAGTTTTTGAGCATCTTGTAAGTAGTCATAAGTTCTACACAACACTTCAAATTCGAATAAGAAAGTTTCAGGATCTTCAGTTTTAAGTCCATAGAATTTTGGAAGGACAGAGGGTGAAATATTTTTCATGGTTGTATTGGTTTCTTCATCAATTATAGGGAACCCAAAAGAACTTCCTATTCTACCTCTTCCTCCATCTTCACCTCTACCTCCTTCTCCTCTACCTCTACCTCTACCTCCAAATAGTGTGTGTTCTCCATTAAAAACTCCTCCTCCTCCTTCTTTTGCCATGGTTGACTCTCTTGTGGAAGTGGAAAGGTTTGTGTCCCTAACAGGAGTTTTTAGATCTTCTTCTATGGCAGGTTCAGTGGATGAAGTGGAAGGTTTCTCTAATGGGATAGTTGACCTTAGATCCTCTAGAAGTCCAGGATCAGGAGAGGATGGAATATGGGTTTGAGTTGAAGGTGTACTAGCTCTGGATCTAGATGAAACAAGTGGTGTTCTAGAAATCAAACTTCTGCCTCTGCTGCTTATGAATCTTCCCCTTGAATCTCTCTCCCTACGCATATAATTGTTTTTGGATGCTAAGAAACAAAGGTTACCTATTTTTCACTTCCCCGGCAACGGAGCCAAAATGTTTGGTGTCAATCTAGTCTCCTAGATTGAACTCATTTAATTGTCAACCAGGGTTGGTAAACTGCTGAAGTGAAGTGTACTGTATGTACCTAGCTGTTTGTTTCTTAATGCGTTGTGTGTAGTATTTTATGATGTTTTTGGTATTTTGTGATGATTTCTGATGTTTTTGATCTTTTGGTGGTATTATGTTCACAAGGAAAATGACTAGAAAGCTAATGGAAGGAAGCTAATGATTAAAAACAGGGTGAAACCTAATTTGTTGATGTCAAATGGTAAATGAAAATGAAATACTAAAAACAGAATTAAATCTAAACTATGAATAAGCAAAAGCAAAGCTTGATAATTAATTTTAAGCAAATGATTCAAAACACAAACTAAACTTTTCAAATTCTTTCATCAAAGGCATTTTAGAGAGAGCTTGAAACATGGTCACTAAGTATGCAAATCTTCCTAACTAAACAGTTTAAACAACTAACTTATAATGATGCAACATTTTATCCTTGATTAGAGATTTGTTGAAGTATGTTTGGAGTAAAACATTGATACCATCATAAGATCTTCTACTCTAAATCTAGTTCCTAACTCTATTCTGCAACTCAGTTTTATAGCACTACACTTCACTCAAAGGTTATAGATTTTTGAAATAGTCTATTGAGGAAAATGTTTGTTTGTAAGATGATAAGGAAGTTGCAGAAGTACTTCAGGCCTTAAAATGATATGGTCTTTTGTTCATATGGTTATGAATCAATTATGGATTTTAGAACAAGAAGAGATTTGTGAATAATGAAGGCTGTTTTGTTAAATTTAACAACTGAAGTAATCTAGTATGCAGTGAATGACAACTGAATATGGAGTGCAAATGCAATGAGTTGAACTATAACCAAATCTAAAATGTCACTAGCCTAAAACAATGTTAAACTACAAGTCATTATCAAACTCAAAATAGAACAACTGAGCATGAGTTAAGTGCAATTAAACTCCGGAGTATCCTAACTATGCTATCATGCATTATTCTATGGAATTATACAGTCTGTTTGTCCATCATGATTGGTATTTTGGAAGAGTTCCTTCTTTTGGAAGAGTTTTTAGAACAATCATGACTGTGTAATTGAGTGCAAATGCAAACATAAAGACTGAAAGCAATGAAAAACTAAGATATCATAGCCATCTCCTACCCATCATTATGATATTTTTGACAAGCGTTTAAGAGCAATAACAACTATGGTACTTAGTGAAAACACAAAACTAAAACGTTAAAGATCACAATCATGCTTAAGACAGCATAAAGATTTCTTGGAAGAGTTTCTTCTTGTGGAAGAGTGCTTATCATAAGTATAACTTTGATGGTGAATAAAAGAGACTACAATTAAACCCTACAATACTATAGCCATTTCCCATTCATCATTATAATCTTTTGGAAGAGCTTCTTCTTTTGGAAGAGTTTTTAGAATGAGTATAACCACGGTAGCTAATGAAAACAACTACTAATTCAAATTCAAAAACGTAAAGGCAGCTAGAATACTTATCTAAATTACGCAAATAAATCTGTGCAAGAGGCAGGGGCCCTCTACCACCTGACGGAATCTAACTCCAAATCAAATCAACGCTTTCAAAACAACACTGTCTACTTCATTAAAAGTGAAATAACTTGAACAGAGCACTCTGCGTCTTCAGAAATGTAGCACAGGATCTAAGCAAAATCTAGAACAAAAATCTAGCCTAGCTCTCGGTTTCCCAAGTGTTTATATAACAAATGTAAATAACAAGACTTGCAACAATTTCAGGAACATTGTCTTTCCAGCATCAGATCTGATACAGGACTCTTGAAGTGGGCATAACAAGGAAATGGACATACGGACTAGAAAGTCTATTAAGTGTCTTCTTAAATGTGTTTCCACGTACCAAAACCATACACGGGAGTCGTTTCTTCCTTCATGGTGAGCAACGAACCATGTAGACATGACGTGGAATATGCCCATATGCGGTTTTTTCTTGAGAGGCCACTTGGAACATACCCAAACATGAAGGCAGTGAGAATCGCCGGTTAGCTACGAAATGTTTGCATTACACGCTAGTTACGTCAAAATGCTTTACAATGGAAAAATCACAAAATTGTAAAGTCAGTCATGTAAATCATTCTAAAAGTAATTTTAACTAAATTCATTGATCAATTGGGTCTAGGATAGCAATGTACAAAAGAAAATGAGGTAAAGTAAGATGAAAGAAAGCACAATTTTGAGGCTCAACAAGCACCATGTATGCCAACCTAGAAACTTAAAGTCCATTTGATTCATATAGGCAGCACCAAAAGAGACTAGTAATTTTCCATTTCCTTTCTCAAGCTACATAACCATACCGAAAACAAATGGCACACCACATCATTAAAATGTGTTTAGATTTCCCTTTTTATAAATACATTTTGGCATGACCACAACATGCTTGGGGGCACCTATGCCCCTCAACCATAAAAATTCCATATCTCAGCCAAAAACAACACTGAAAACCCCTTTTTCTGACAGGTCTCACTATTCAGGCCATTTCCTAAACAGGTCGGAGTTTCCTGCCCAGAAACTACTACCCAAGTCATAGAACAGATCCCAAAAAGTGCGAACTGGCCTGTTCATGAGCTCTGGGTACCTAAACTAAACTTTAAATCCACTCAAATGAAAGAGTAGGATTAGGCATCTTACCTACAACTGATGGATCTCAAATTTCAATGGTTGGTTTGTCTACTACAATCACCACAAGATTTAGTGATGCAGGAGCATCTACACCAATTCGAATTCAAGTTCAAATCTGAGACTAAAGGTAGATATGCGAACAACCATGCAAATTTGGAGCGAAAATTTGTTAAACCATAATTAAATTTTCATAACTGATGATCTGCTAGAAGCTTAAGGGGTTCATTTGAGGAAGTTCGACCGATTCATGATCTTTGGAAATTTCTATATAAATGAAAATCTGTGTGTGCGTGAAGGATAGAGCGAGCACGATGTAACAGCATGAGGAATTGTATTGAGGCTGAAATGCCTTGGAATCTCTACGATGTTTGTATATAGTAGTAGTGTTGGTTATATATAATTTCTGGGTGCTTACCGTGGTTCATTATTTCACAATTTCAGTGATTTATTGTCCATCGATCCTTATAGGATCGATGGAAATATAATGGTTATATGATTTTATGAATGGATGAAATTATGTTTCCGAACGCAATTTAAAATCTCATTCTCTGTGTATAATTTGAGTTAAGTTGATCCATATCATTAAGGGAAGAACGAGTTTCCAAGCGGAGTCTATTTTAAATCTAAACCTGGTGAATTCCATGTGTCTAATATGGTTTAATTCCAATTTAGTTTTATTATTGAAATGTTGTGATAATAGTCGAAGACTGTGGCAGATATAAAACCATTAAGCCCTGTGTAAATTATGCAAAATAAAAATAAGGTTATCGGTGGCATGTAATGTCCCAAATGGGGAAATTTCTGCTCCATCGAGAACATCTTAGATGTTCCTATTTTCCCACTCTGGGAGTATTAAAAATCAACATTGAACTATTTCAGAGATTGAATGTAGGGGAAATTTACTAGATATTTTACCTTCATAAGGAAGGATGAGATCCATAGGATACCTGGCCCACTAGCAGACTCTGCCAATAAAACTTGTCGAAGGCTAATAATTCCCTTCAAGGAATTTCTGCACCAACTGTCCATGAGGACGCTATATAAGGAATCCCATATGAAAATAAGGCCATCCAATGCCCAGATGCCTTGGAATACATCTAATACAAACTCCCTACATAATATAAGCCCAAATAAATAACCCTAAGGGGTCTATTCAGATCTCCCACCAATCATGTGCACTGAAATAATGCTCAATGAGAAATCCTTTAACATTTTTAAAACTTCAACAAGTAGCAGCAGTGAAATAATGTCTCACATAATACAAGAAGAGTAAACATATGATATATAAAGTGTATCAGCAGATGTTATATAAAACCCTTGAGGAAAATACCTCTCAAGGTAAGTGCAATTCAGCCTCAAAGGACATTGTACAAGCAATGAAGGAAATACATTGCTACATGACCCAGCTACTCTATGGTTGCATAGTCTCTAAGGGAAAATGATTGCAGACTGAAATATACATGATGATTTGACAATATGAGCTCAAATAAATATAGGGGAGAAGATCTCAACCCTAGAAAACATTATTACCTCAATCCTCTAAGGGATTGGCTAAAATACATAAAATAGGAAAATGCCGGAGTTGCAGTGTAGCTACTACAACTGAAATACAATACAAAATAAAAGAATGGAAATAGATGTTGCAATGAAAATTAAAAATCCTCCAATAATCTCCAAGGTGAAGGAGTTGATCTCCTTCCTGAAGATTGCACTCACTAGTGCACAAAATAAGCTCCACCTGCAAACCCTATCTGGGAATAACGCTGTAAGAAGAAGGGAATGCGCTGGACATGAGAGAAATACATATGGCCTAATTCCAAATCTGCAATATCAGCTCTGAAAATATCCTTTTATGATTTCCTAGAGAAAGATATGGCTCCTCCTCTACAAACCAACTCCGGAAGTGAGATGATGGAAGTCCCTCACTGCAACACCAGCAATTCCAACATTCTCTTGCTGCAAGAATAATGCAGTAGTTGTAGGTGACTGCTTTGGCCTCATTCCATGATGTGAGGAATATGAAGAAAAATCTCTCCATGGCCTCCCATGGAAGAGAAGGGCATTCCTAAACAGGAATCCCTCTTGTGCTAAGCAGCACCAAGTTGAAGAGAGCTTCAACTTCGAATTCTATTCTCCAAACTTATCTCCATAATGCTCTCCATATTTTATGCATATCATTCATGTAACCCACTCATATTAGGGTTTCTCTCATTTGAAATATTCCCTCAACTCCAACTACGCAATCTTCTTGAGAAATATTCCCCTCTTAGGGTACGTTGTTGACTTTGGTCAACCATGGTCTAGCTCACTTCCTTTTGGCCCTTTTCATGCTTGGGGCTGCTATCTTAAGCCACTTAAGTGAATTTTTTCACCATGGGAGTGTTTATTAAAATGATACATGGGCTCCCTCACCCACTTATTCACTTTTATTAACATAAAAGTAAAATTAATGTCCCAAATACTTTATTGCAAAATTTGGGACATTATAGTCCTCCCCTCCTAAAACTTGCTTGTCCTCAAGCAAGAGCAACGATGAACTGCAAAATGGTCCTCCACTCAAGGCATGGAGTTTGAAATATCCTTCTATAAATCCTCCATCCTAAAGCAATCAAGAAAAATGAGTCACCCTCCAACTAGGCAACTCCTGAAAGTACTCCACCTTATGCTCATGAGAAATAGGTCGGCTAAATTTCTGAACTTGGTAAGCTTCATAGCCTACCCCACGCTGTCCTCTTCTCCACTTAGGATGTATGTGGAGTGAAAGCTGAACTTGGGCTGCACTAGTGTTGCCTTCAAGAGGAAAAAATGAAGTCTAGATCCCCCAAAGATCTCTCCTCCAATGCTGCAAAACAAGCTAGCCCAAATCATCTCATATGTGATGAGTTGGAATTCATCATCACATGGAATCCAACAATCATATGGTCCACCTCATGGAAAAATACATGGCTGAACATGGTGACCATAACATCTCTCATACTCGTCTTGGAGCATGTGCTGCAAAAAGAATGGAGGTTTTCTCTCCCAAAGGGCACATCCACCCAATGAGTCTCTCCCTCCTCATGATACATATGGGGCTGCTTCCGTTATATGGCTCAAATAAAATGGTCTTCAAGAGAGACCCAAGCCACCCCATAAAAAATAAAATCCATGAAGTGCCTCCTCCCAAAAATTCACACTCTCCAAATAGCCCTTCCCACATGAAGGAAAGAGATGAAGTTTGGCAATCATGGGCTGCCCATTACTCCTCCTGAAACATACAACATGCAAAGTAGGGAGAATCACCCTCCCAATTGGCATCTTCAATTTATTTTCCTCCTTCAAAATGATGCTTCCTCTAAACAACGTTCCATCAACAACATATAGAAGCATAAACTTATGAGAGCAAGGAGGTGAAATTTGGCCCCATGCATGGAACCAGATCAGGGCATCATTTGCCTGCCTCAGAATAGAAAGTAACAAGTGTCTCCTCAGCCACTTGTTTTCTTCCACATTCATCCTACAAGATGTGATCATGAAAACAAAATTTGGTGCCAAAGGTGCACACCAAAACTATGTGGCTTTCCCCCACAAACCACCCATAAGATGGCCATCTTTCTTGCCGCAATAGACCATAAGTATATTTGAACATAATTTATAATAAGGAAGGATCCTCCTTGATATAACATGCTGATCATAAAAACAAGAGAGTGCCAAACATAGAGCAAATGATTACCTCCCTTATCAAGTACCTTGGCCTTTGAGCTGAAAATGGCTCCAATGAAAAGTACCCCTTACTGCAACATAGTAGGGGAGTGGTTATGCCAATAATCTCATCATCTCTTGGGCTATTCATCTAGCCAAATTCTGATATGCATCCATTATAAAGTCCTCCCAAGTTGACTCCTCCATCAATGAAGAATATGCATGGAAATGCATGAAAGAAGAACACAAAATTTCTACATGTAGATCCCTCTTCTTGTGCTTGTGCAACCAAGCCAATAAAGTAAAAATGTAGTGAGGAATTCTTGCCCCCATTACTCCTCCATGCTCATCATCTACATGCCTCCAAAATATTGTGAAGTGGCTTGGAAGACACTCCAACAAGTAACTCAAGCTCTCAAGTGACAGTGTTGCTGGCCTTTAGAGTAGGGCCATTGTCATCTCAAAGATCCTATATTTGACATTAATCTTGTCAAATACTCCTCCATCATGTTGATACAAATGTAGTTCTCCTCCCAAGAAGAAGGTGTTGCTTGGCATCCAAGATCAAAGAGCAATCCACTTGAACTATGCTAGTGCCTCCTCTTGCTCCTGCAACATCAAACAAAATCTGAGCAACAAGAGTATTGTTGCTCCCCTATACTTCCACCATACCCAATCTGAAATGGAAACATAATGAGTGGTAAGAGAATTTCCACTCCATCATGATGCACCCATACTCTCCCCCTTTGTATATCAAATGCAATGAGTGTGAAAAGATCCTGGGACCTATGGGTTATGGATCCTTCACATTTCTGCTGGCCACATGTAATCCACAAAGCTCTGCTCTTTGGTGTAAGTATCCTGCCACTTGGTACCTCTTTCATAAGAGCTACCATTGTCCCAAAATATATTTCTCCTTTTGCATTTCATGGGACATTGAAATGCAATCTCCTCCATGGTCTATGTCTCAAACCCCAACCTCATATGTGGTGCATGACTCATCAAGGGTGTCTAAGAATAATGGCACAGCACAATGAAAGTACCATCCTCAAGATAATCGGCATGCAAATAAGTACAATCCTCCATGATAGATGAAAACTCATGCATTCCTTGGAGATATTTGAAAGAATATTGTTGCAAGAGTCTCCTCCTCAGATGTGTTGGCTGCCTCAATAGCTGAAGGTGGAGGCTGCCCCTCCATGAGTATAACATCACTAGCATGTGCCTCTGGTGGTGAGGGCTCCTCCCTCTTTTGTCCAAATCTTCTGCTCAAGATCTGAGAAAAATCAGCAAGAGTATAAACCTTTGCATGCCTCCCATGGTTGAACCACAGAGATCTTTCCTCTTCTGCTGAACAAGTGTGAAAGATAGAGTCTCTTGGAAGACCCTAGGGTTTGCTCCATATTCAGCAAGCTACTCACTTAGAATTTTGAATTCTAAGTGTTCTCCATGCTTCTACTCTGTTCCTCTGTGAGAATAGGAAGTGCATGGTCCTTCCATTTCTCCTTCTTCTATTTTCTCAATCTCCTCAGAGAGGATGTTGCTGGACCCAAAACTGATGAGATTGATCTCATCTTCTACATCATCTCTGACCTCTTATTTCTTTGGAATTTGAACTTCATAGGCTCAACCAACTTCGAAGCTCTGATACCACTGTAATGTCCCAAATGGGGAAATTTCTTCTCCATCAGGAACATATTAGATGTTCCTATTTTTTTCCTCCTCCGGAAGCATTAACAATCAACACTAAACTATTTCAGAGATTGAATGCAGGGGCATTTACTGGATATTTCACCTTCATAAGGAAGAATGAGATCCAGAGGCTATCTGAACCTCTAGCAGACTCTGCCAATAGAACATGTCAGGAGCTAATAATTCCCTTCAAGGAATTTCTGCACCAGCTGCCCATGAGGATGTTGTATAAGGAAGCCCATGTGAAAATAAGGCAATCCAATGCTGGGATGCCTTGAAATACAATCGATACAAACTCCCTGTAGAATATAAGCCCAAATAAATAACCTTAAACAGGTTATTCAGATCTCCCACTAACATGTATACCGAAACAATGCTCAAAGGGGAATCTTCAGCAGTATTAAACTCCAACAAGTAGTAACAGTGAAATAATACATCATATCATGTAAGAAGAGTACAAATCTAATAAAAAATGTATAGCAGCAAATATTACATAAGATCCTTGAGGAAACGACCTCTCAAGGTGAGTGCAAACCACCCTCTAAGGAAAATATACATAGACATGAGAATACATTGTTGCATAAAACCCAACTACTCTATTACTGCGCAGTCTCTAAGGGAAAATGACTACAATATGATCTAAATGGGAAGATATGACATGATATTCACAAATGAAGATGGGGGAGCAAGATCTCAACCCCAGAAAACATTATTTCCTTAATCCTCTAAGGGATTGGCTAAAATACATAAAACCAGAAAATGTCGAGGTTGCAGTGTAGCTGCTGCAACTCAATAATAATAAAAAAATGGAGAAGGGAAATAGATGCTGCAATGATAATGAAAACTCCTCCAATGATCTCAAAGTGAAGGAGCTGATCTCCTTCGTGAAGATTGCACTCACTAGTGCACAGAATGAAACCCTTGTGCAAGCCACCTCTGAAAATAACGCTTTAAGGGAAGGAGACTATGCTGGGTATGAGATAAAACATATGGCCTGCTTCCAGATCTGCAATATGAGCTCTGGAAATCTCCTTTTCTGATTTCCTAGAGAAGGAATGAGCTTCCCTTCTACAAACCAACTCTGGAAGTGAGATGATGAAGGTCCCTCACTGTAACACCAACAACTCTAACGTTCTCTTCCTACAATAATAATGTAGTAGCTGTAGATGACTGCTTTGGCCTCAGACCATGGTGTGAGGAAGATGAAGAACAATCTCTCCATGGCCTCCCATGGAAGAGAAGGGAATTCCTAAACAAGAATCCCTCTTGTGCTAAACAGCAACAAGTTGAAGATAGCTTCAACTTCGAATTATATCTTCCAAACTTATCTCCATAATTCTCTCCTTCATATTTTATGCATAGCATGCATGGACCCCACTCATATTAGGGTTTCTCTCATTTGAAATCTTCCGTCCACTCCAACTACGCAATCTTCTTGAGAAAGCTTCCCCTCTTAGGGTACGTTGTTGACTTTGGTCAACCATAGTCTAGCTCACTTGATTTTGGCCCTTTTCACACTTGGGGTTGCTATCTTAAGCCACTTAAGTGACCTTTTGCACCATAGGAGTGTTTATTAAAATGCTAGATGGGCTCCCTCACCCACTTATTCACTTTTATTAACATAAAAGTAAAATTAATGTCCCAAATACTTTATTGAAAAATTTGGGACATTACATGGAAGCGTTAATCGGTCGTTGTTTACTGAGTTAGCAGTGTTTGGAGAAGTGGAATTTGAACCCACGCTCATGTTAAGTCAGGTGTTGAATCGATGTGGGAATATGACACAATCGTGCATAGAATTTTTTTTTAAGAATCGATGGTAGAAGAAGCCTGGGTAATATGGCTCCGATTGTGGTTTCATAACCATGTATTAAAAAGTTGTAGAAATCTTCATTTGAAGATTTAAAACTATAGCTTCTGCACGTAAAGTTGTGAGTTGCCCAGATTATCTTAGATTTAATTGGGGCTTTAAAATTTGGATGCATTTATATGCAACTATGAGATTTGAGAATGGGGGAAAGCAGGGGTACCCCATCATCAAAGTGGTATCAAAGCAGGGAAATGATTTCCTGCGAAGGAGGAGGAGTTTGCATATAGAGGAAGAAGAGGTACAGTTTTGCGAAGATTTGTAAGACTGTGATTTCCTTTTATATTGTGATGGTAGCAGCAGAGGAAGGTGAGAATATTGCAGTAGCCTAGAGCAGTAGTGCTCAACTGGTTCCATAGGGGCGAACCAAAGAGATGCCAAAAGCTAGAGTTTAGGAGAGAAGCCTGGTGAGGTATCTGGTGGCAGGGAGGACTTTCTATTACAGAGGTTTTGTTGTAGCTCACAGAGGACAATTCCGCAGAGGATACAGGTGAGAATTGTTCAGGAGATGCTGTTACAGGAAGATCACAAGGAACGGTTCCACAGAGGACATGGGTAGAGCTGCTGAAAATTAGAGAAGACATATAACCAGGAGGTTATAAATGTTTGTGCCTCGGGAGTCTGATGCAGGAGCATCTGAGCCGATTCGAATTCAAGTTCGAATCTGAGACTAAAGGTGGGTATGCGAACAACCATGCAACTTTGGAGCGAAATTTTTTAAACCATAATTAAATTTTTGTAACTGATGATCTGCCAGAAGCTTAAGGGGTTTGTTTGAGGAAGTTCGACAGATTCATGATCTTTGGAAATTTCTATATAAATGAAAATCTGCATGTGCGTGAAGGATAGAGCAAGCACGATTTAACAACATGAGGAATTTTATTGAGGCTGAAACGCCTTGGAATCTCTGTGATGTTTGTATATAATAGTGATGTTGGTTATATAGAATTTCTAGGTGCTTAGCGTGGTTCATTATTTCACAATTTCAGTGATTTATTGTCCATCGATCCTTACCATATCGATGGCAATCTAATGGTTATATGATGTTATGAGTGGATGAAATTATGTTTCCGAACGTATTTTAAAACCTCATTCTCTGTGTATAATTTGAGTTAAGTTGATCCATATCGTTAAGGGAAGAACGAGTTTCCAAGTAGGGTCTATTTTAGATCTAAACCTGGAAAATTCCATGTGTTTAATATGGTTTAATTCCAGTTTAGTTTTATTATTGAAATGTTGTGATAATATTCATAGACTGTGGTGGATATAAAAACATTAAGCCTTGTATAAATTATGAAAAATAAAAATAAGGTTTTTGGAGACAGCGTTAATCGGTCGTTGTTTATTGAGTTAGCAGTGTTTGGAGAAGTGGAATTTGAACCGATGCTTATGTTAAGTCGGGTGTTGAATCGCTGTGGGAATATGACACAATCGTGCATACAAATTGTGTTTAAGAATCGATGGTAGAAGAAGCCTGGGTAATATGGATTTGATTTTGGTTTCATAAACATGTATTAAAAAGTTGCAGAAATCTTCATTTGAATATTTAAAACTATATCTTCCGCATGTAAAGTTGTCAGTTGCCTAGATTATTTTAGATTTAATTGGGGCTTTAAAATTGGGATGCATTTATATCTGGCTATGATATTTGAGAATGGGGGAAAGCAGGGGTACCCCTAGAAGACAGGTCTAGAGGGCGGTGTACCCTGGTTCGAGCTTCCACTCTTGTTCAGAGCCTCGGATCAGGCAAAGGGACTCCTTCTTTCCCTTTGACTTGATTGTTTCTCAGCTCCAGCTCTTTTAAGCATGAATCGAGATCTGTATACTCGATGGTTCAGTGATGCAATAGCTGACATCGACGATTCCTGAGAGTGTGTGAGATGTCTCAGCCCTCATGAGGGGGCAGCCCTACAGGTAACCCCTGACACACTCGGATGACCTCTTCATTTCATCCTTCGATGCAGCTCCATTTATTTGATGATGTCAGCCTTCAGCTGCTTACAACGCCTTTTTGTTTGCATGTATCAGTCAGATTTTCAGAGCCATCTTCTATGTTCAGGGGCATCTAGGTTGTACTTATATGTCATGTACTTGGATATTATTGTAAAAGCCCTGGCTGTTACCCGAGGCACAATATGTATGTGGGATTCATTATCGTGTTATTTATCTGGCTCATGTTTATGCCATCGTATGCTTTATTATTGTGTTTCGTGGTTTATGTTCTATTGCCTTGGCGCTCATACGTATGCCTCCCCCGCCGCATATAGCAGGTACTCACTCATAAAAAAGACTTGTCGGACATACAAGTCACCACCTTAGGGTCTAGTTCTTTCAACACTTTGGTCTATCTTACAATCCTCTCTCTTTGACTTCTACTTTGTTGTCTAGTGATTAAGCTCTTACAACGTACTTCGGTCATACGATTAGCTCCTAATGCTTGCACGCTGGGGGGGAATCTGTTACACCATTTTTTGGTCATCTAATCCACTGTTATTAGATGGACCCAAGTACACCAAGTAAGACCAATTTCACCCCAACTAAAATCGCATTCACTATGAAAATAACTTATTAAACCACCTTTATTAAGTTTTTTATGGTCTAAACAGGAAACCCCATAAGGAAATATTAAATAAATATACATTTGTTTGATTTTCCTCAAGAAATAATTAGTTAAACAATAGTTTAATTAATATTTTTGGTTATATTTAACCCAAAACAAGGAAATTAATTAGATAAATCATTATTTATCTTATTATTTTCTAAGAATAATTGTTTAAATGTTATTTAAATAATATTCTTTGTTAAATATGACTAATTCACCCCTAAATAATTAAATAAATCATTATTTATTTGATTATTACTCAACCATATCCTTAAAATAATAAATAAATCATTTATTTATTTATTATTTACAAATAAGGGGGTTTTAACCAAGTCAAATTACTTTTCCCTCCAACAAATATAATAAAATATTTCATAAAATTTGGTTCTAGACTTGGTTAATAATATTTTAACTATGCACTAATCTCTATACTAACTCAATATTTTTTTATAAATAGAAGGGTTTTCCTATTCATTTGTCACCTTTTTTTTCCTAAATATCACTCTAGATCTCAACTCTTGGTCTGGCTATTGATCCATTATCATAGCCATATTTTTCCATTTTTGTCTAGGTTTTCTACACCATGAAGAGAGAGGAATTCTAAATCTGAAGTGCTGAGGACTTACAAGAACCCATCCCATTGAGGAGAACAGGGAACACCCTCTCGTGTTTTCCTCCCAAGTTCCCATTAATAAAAATTTCATTGGATATATTATTGTCTTTTCTATTTGATCTATGGAGTAAATCTTATTTTTCTACTGTTTAATGTCTTCTAATGCATAGATCTAGAATGGTCACACAGATAAGGTCTCATGGAGAGACACTTGAAGAAAGAAGGATTGTGGAGAAAGTTTTGAGCAGTTTACCCTCAAAGTTTGATGTTATTGTCACCGCCATAGAAGAGACAAAGGATCTTTCAAAATTTTCAGTTGATGAGCTTCGTGCATCACTGATGACACATGAACAGCGATTGGGTGGAAATGAAAAATCATCTTTGGAGCATGCCTTCAAGACCCAGATTCCTTTTGGAAGAGGAAGAGGTCAAGGCAGAGGAAGAGGAAGAGGCAGAAGCCAAAATAGAGAAGGAAGAAATAGCTCTTCACATTCATATGGAAGGAACAATAGTCAGAATCAAAGCCATAGCCAATGCAGTAGCCAACAAGGTGGACACCAACATGCTCAAGGACAAAGGTATGAAAAATCCAATTTCCAATGTCATTATTGCAAAAAATATGGACACTATGCCAATGAGCATAGGAAAAAGAAAAACGACATGAATAATAGGTAGAATGCTAATGTAGCAAGAGAAGAAAAGAACCCAAAGAATGTGTTGTTAACATGTAATGTAGCACAAGATAGACAGGATGATGTATGGCTCTTAGATTAAAGCTGTAGTAATCACATGACTAGAAACATAGCAATGTTTGCCAATCTTGATGAAGAAGTTAAATCAGAAGTAACAACAGGAACTGATACTAAGATTTCTGTCAAGGGAAAAGGTAGAGTTATTATCCATGCAAGAAATGGTGAGCAGAAATTTTTGCTAGACATATACTATGTTGCTGGCTTGAAGTGTAATATTTTGAGCGTTGGGAAGCTCATAAACAAAGGTTACAATGTATTTTTTTAAAATGATGTGTGCACAATAACGAACATACCTCCAAGCAAGAAGATTATTGCTGAAATTCAAATGACCAACAATAGAATGTTTCCACTCAATCTCAATACTGACTTGAAGGGAAAAGAAAAAATTGTAGCAGCTGTAACTCAAGAGTTCTTTCAGAAGGAAGTGAAAGATGAGAATTGGTTATGGCACTTGAGATTTGGACATCTCAATTTTAGAGGTCTAAATTTGATGCACAGAAAATGAATGGTAAGAGGACTACCATTGATTGAGAAACTAGACAGCCTATGTGAAGGTTGCATCTTGGGAAAACAACACAAAGAAAACTTTCCATCAGGAAAGAGCATAAGGGCAAAAGCACCCTTAGAAATTATTCATTCAGATTTATGTGGGCCAATGCAAACAGCATCATTTTTAGGCAACAATTACATGCTAACTTTTATTGATGATTTTACAAGGAAAAATTGGGTTATTTTTTGAAAAATAAAAGTGAACTGTTTGAAAAATTCTGCAATTTCAAAGCACTTGTTGAAAACCAAAGTGGGCAGCATATCAAAGTCCTTAGGACTGATAGAGGAGGTGAGTACATCTCAAAATAATTTCTGCGTTTTTTCAGAGAAAATGGCATACATAAATAGTTTACTACAAGGTACACACCGCAACAAAATGATGTTGCTGAAAGGAAGAATCGAACCATAATGGAAATGGTGAGAAGTATGCTAAAGGAAAAACATTTGCCAAATGAGTATTGGCTAGAAGCTACAAATTGTGCTGTGTATATTTTAAATAGATGCCCAACAAAAGCTGTACTGAATAGAGTTCCAAAAGAAGCGTGGAGTGGCAGAAAACAGGGAGTCACCTGTTAGCCACCTATAAATTTTGTCATACCCAATGGTGGCTAAATTTGTCTTCAAGCCTTCAAGAGATAGTTTCCTTTAAAATCTTATCATCTTTTGAAGTATTATGATGATAATCACCCTTTTAGTTAATCTTCACTGCTGTTTCACTATTAATCCTAAAGTATCTGCTGTTCACCAAGAAAAAACTGCTTAAAAAACCCCATTTTCCATCATTTCACTTCTCTTTTCACTCACAAAGAATTCCATTTTTTACCCTTATTCCCTTCACAAATCCTTCTAAACCCCTCCCTCTTAACCTTCAAAATCATCAAAACCCCCCTTAAAAACCTTATATCTCCCCTTTATTTGGCTTTAAATTCCCTTCTTTCATCTATCGAAACCCCCATTTTCGCTTTAAAATCCTTGTTTTAAGCCTAAAAACAGTGTTTTGCCTTATAAGTTTTTTAGACCCCAAGGGCTTAAAGCTTTTAAACCCTCTCATTCATATGACCTAAAGCTCTGCAATCAGGCACTTAAAGGCCTAAAAACCCTCTTCCGAACCCTTCTTTCCTTTGTTTTTTCATTACCTCGACGTTATGATTTAAACAAATTTAGACCGTTGATCTTTGCAGATCAATGGCCATCGGGTTACCCGTTCTCCACCCGTCCATCTTGCCTTACCTTTTCCTCCGTTCAAATAACCCACCCCATCTTTTAATCTCAACCGTCCATTTAGGTGATCCAACGATCGAGACTAAAACCAATAAGCCAAGACCTGTCCACTACATGACAAGGCGATCAACGTCATTACTGGGCCCACTGCTTCATCCGCCCATGCAACTCTTCATCCATCGCACTTCTCCTCCACCATACGATTTATGACCCTAGATCCGACAGTTGTCGATGCATTTCACGTCATTTTTTTCCCCGCTTCACAGTGCGCTACTTCCGCGCGAAATAGGCAGTTTCCATTTTCCACGTGGCGAGCGATGAGTGGAATCGTGTTCTAAAAGGTAATACCGCCTACCCCCCCAAATGTTGCGCGAAAACCGCTGCTTGTTTTCCAAAACCACTTAACCTCAATTTGTGCCCTAATTCAAATTTAAATTTTTGTTTCATTTCCGCTAAGGGTTTCTCCCTTCTACTGCTGCATTCCTCCATCCTCGTGGCTCCGAAACACTTCCACTAACCTCCTAAGCATTTTTAAACCAATTTCGTAGGATTTAAAAACAATTTTTTTTTTTAATGCATTTTTAGTGAAGTTCAAGTTAAAAACCCTCCAGAAGATAATTATAGTGTTATTGGCCAAGGATGATGATCCTAACCACCTTCAGTACAAATTAAAGGGTTTGTGAGTTATAATTTCACGTTTTTAGGGAATCGATAAGTCATGATTATCGATTTTCTAAACAATTTCTCCAACAAAACCCTCTGTGCACCTACAACAAAAAACACAGTTAGAGTTAATTAAATGAAGGAATATCAGTGTCAAGATGAAGATCAGAGCATAATCAAAGGTTTAAAGGTGTTAATTAAAGCTTGAAAGGATCAAGGCACAAATTTGATATCAAAGGCTTGATCCACAGAATGAAGAGAAATCTCTAGAAAGCCTCGAATGACACATCACAGGGGCTAATTGAATCCCCCAGATACCAAAATGCCACCTTTCAACCTTCTGCCTCAAAGGAATACCCGAATCAAATCTTAGTCAGTAACATTAAGGCTAAAGACCACTAACAGTTATTACAAACAAAAGAACATATTTTAAACTGTCAGTAAAGTTATTGTAAAGATAAGAAAGTGCCTTAAAGTCAATCTTTTCACCCACTAGGCCTAAAAATTAGAAACAGAGTAAATAAGACAGAGTTGTAGATTGAATGCTTTCTTGCCTTGTGTCTTGCATCGTTTTCGAGGCTAGAAGTTGCATTTAAGATAGCATTAATGATATTCAATCCCTAAAGTCTTCCACCTCCTATTTTCTTCTATAAATAATTCTGAAGAAGATGAGAAGTTGTTGGTTGGTTGGTCACTAGTTGTAACACTAAAACTCTCTGAAATAATACATAGTCTGTCTGAAGTTGAAGAAGAAATTGAAGTCTTGGAAGCTGGATTATGTTTTGACATGCTTGTTCTTGAGAAGTCTTTATCATTGGATCCCTAAGCTTGGTTGTTGGTGATGTATTCTGAATTGTCTGTTGTTTTCCCTGTTTTCATTATGTTCCATAAAATTCTTACTATAGTAGGATGAAAATTTTAGGCTAAGAAATGACTCCTAGAAGCACCTTAGACCTGTTTATCCTTCATTGTTTTATGTTTTCTTCTGCTAAGGCATTTTAGAGTCTTTACTCATTCTCTTGAACCCTTGTGCTTGTTTATTTCTCAAATAGTTCAAATATTTGGTTTTAGCATGATTTATGATTTTCCCTGCTTGTCTATTGCCACTTGAAAGTTGTTTTTGAAGTCTCCCTTTGAAGTACCATTGCTTACAGTTAGCCAAGGTGGTATGTTTTGATCATACCCTTTGTCCCTGCTTGAAAAATTGTTTTAAAGGTCTTTATAGTTGTGATAATAGATGTGTTAGGTGTTCCCTCTTCTATGACTGCAATTATCAGTGAATATTTTATGTTTTCTAAGTCCTTTGAAATAAAATCTTTGAGGAAATAGGATGTGCTCCTAAATCTTAGATTTCATTTTGAAAGTTGTCTTGAAATCATTGTTTGCTTAAAGTGTGGTTTGTAGAATTCATGGTTAGCCCTGTCTATCAAATACCTCTGTATTGTTCAAGTTATGTTTTTAAGTTCCCTTTGTTGAGAATTAAACTTCTCTTTTCAAAATCATTAATGTCCATCTCATTCACAAAAACTAAAGGATCCTGTGGCCAAGTTAGATTTGCCCTTTGATATCCCATATCCATTGATGAACTTGTTAGAACTTTTTCTTGACTCCATTGCCCAATGAACCTAACACTTCCTTTTTCTATCTATACTACTTAGATATTCCATGTTCTATTGTGCCAATTCAACCAAACAAACAAACACTTGCACTTAATGACTAGTATAAAATAAATACTTAAAAGAAAACAAGATATATCTTTGCAAAACATTTGAGAGATCCCTCTCTGAGAAAAGGAGAACTAGATCCTGAAACTATAAAGATTGGTTCTGATGTTGCCTTGTCTTTTGGTAAGCCAATCTATCAAAACACAGGACCCCAACCCCACATGAGAGTTTTTGGGTGTGTGGCTTATGCACACATTCCAAAACAATTGAGAAAGAAGTTAGACAGTAAGTGGGAGAAGTGCATCTTCCTTTGATATTGTGAAGACTCCAAGGGATATATATTGTAACCCATCCACAAAGAAATTTATTATAAGCAGACATGTGAAATTTATTGAAGAGGACAGAGCTCTTGACCTCCTTCCGTCAATCATCTATGACCCACCTATCTGACCATGTTCAAGAATGGCAGAGAAGAAGGAACCTATGTCGATCCCCTCCCTTTGAAGACTGTGTCTACATGGACTGGTTCCTTAGGACTCTCTTTCCGCCTATCAGAAAATACGTCGCATCACAGTTTCCTCAAACTGAAGAAGCTTCTCTCCAAGTTGCGTTAAAATATGACCTGATCGATGCTCAGTCGGGTTATGTTTATACCGTTCTACCTAATCTTCCTAGACCTGGTGGTGCTAATGCACCAGGGGCATCTCACACCACCGATGGTATCATTGGAGCTCTCTTTAATCCGTATGCTCAACCTCCCATGGGCTATGGTTTCTCTCAGGGAGTAGCTAGATCCTCTGGCACTTTTTCCCCTCCCAATAGCACGTATCCAGGATATGGCATGCCTCCTCCTTTTTCCCAACCTCCTGTTTATGACACTGCTACCCAACCTCCTTATTATCTGTATCCACATCCTGGTGCTCCAACTCCTATAGCATTAGCACCTCCTCCTCCCTTGCCTTCTCAACACCCGCAACAACAACCACCACCCCCTCCGGGGCAGGTGTACGTAGAAAAGGGCACGACTAATCCTCCTACCTCAAAAAGGAAGAGGAAAGGCTATCAAAATCAAGCTGCCTCTAGTAATCCTGGACCTAATCAAGGTAATGCTCGTAACACTACTTAGCCCAAGTAGGATAGGCCTCTTTGTACGAACAAGCCATGTTCTTGTTGTGGTGTTTATGGTCATTATATGCATGATTATCCCTCTACCACAAATGCGACAGCTATGGGAATCTCAAGCAACATTGAGAGGACAACAAGCCATCCCTTCCATTCATCCCAGTCTTGCACCTAGTCAGCCGGCTGTGCTTACAGATCCTTTCCTTGAATAGGGATTTGTGGCTACCGAACCACCTAAAGGACAGGTGGCCACTCAATCTCTTCCATCTGGTTCCCCCGATTACTATATTTTCATGATGTCCTCTGATCAGCCTTCTAAACCTTCTTCTCTTAGCCCTTCACCTTCAGTTGGTACTCATGACCCCCTTTACCCTATTGGGACATTTCCTCCCAGCCTCAAGCATCTTAGCGCCATCCTGCTTGGTCATTACCCCTCTGGTCAGATACCATTCCTATCTCCCCCACCAGGATTGTACACAGTACCTATTATGGCCACCCTTTCTCTTCCTAACCTGACCCTTGGGATTCCCATCTGGTACCTTGATCCTCCAGCTGCTACCCCACCTGGTCAACCTAAACCTTATCTCGCTTTGACCCCAGTTCAACTAGTCCCTATGACTTCTCCCATTGCAACAGTGCCTCATTCACCTCAACATGAACCACCTCCTATTATGACCGCTTCAGGTAAGAAGGGAAAAGCTTGCAAGGGGGCATCGAAGGATAAGGCTACCCCGACAAACCCTTCCCCCTCTCGGCCTCTAAAGCATACCATCCAGTGTGCTTTGTGTGTCGGTGTTGGCCACACCACACGTACCTGCCCAGAATTTCCTCACCTCAAGTCCATGATCAATGAGTCATTTCCAAAACCTGATATCCCAAAGGTATATGTCACTATACCAGATTCAATCCCAAAAATCAAACCATTGTGCACAAATCACCCTTGTGCTCTATGTGATTTCCATGGTCATTACACTCACCTGTTTCCTTGCCTGAAAGAGTATCGTTCCTCTTTAGAAGCCTTACACCAATTTGAGGCCGAGTACCATGAGTCAACCACTCCCTTATTTTTTCATCTTGCTTCGACAACACCCGAGGACACAAATGCTCCCATTAAATTTTCCCCTTATGATGTTGAGATAACGGGGCCTTGGTCGGAAGTCCACGATGAGACCTCCCTTGATGTTTCTCTTGCCCTCCCTTTAGCCCCCTCCCTAGTCTCAACATCAGTGGATCCTTTGTCTACTCACTCTCCCGCTACCCCTTGTGACGATGCGCATACAAACCTCTCCTCTCATGATGAGGAGTAAGGTTGTTTCGTCACATCAGGTGGTCTTTCTTCCATCATTCACCCCATCTTCTATTACGATGATGACATTATGGAAGCAGCTATCACTCCTGACTTTATCTATCCCCCTTACATCGAACTCATGCATTCGAACAACATGCACCGTGTGGCCATTACATTGACACCCAATGTTTGCGTAAGGGGGGCACTCATATTGGACAGACCATGAGAAGCAGTTCTTCAACACTCTCCTAGTGAATCTAGTCGTGATGACTCTAGTCCAATTATTCTTCCACTTTTAGAAGAACTTCTAGAGTCCCATATCACTTCAAGATCACTCTAGGAATGATACCCCTCATCATTCCTTCATTTTTCACCAGCAACCCAGTCTCATAAACATTGTGGTTGACCAACCTATAGGTTTTCTGGGAGAACATTAGTTCATTATCCAAAATAATATCTTTGGGGTATTAGCACCATGTATGCCAACCTAGAAACTTAAATTCCATTTGATTCATATAGGCAGTACCAAAAGAGATTGGTAATCATTTATTTCCTTTCTCAAACTGCATAACCATACCGAAAACAAATGGCGCACCACATCATTAAAATGTGTTTAGATTTCCCTTTTTCTAAATACATTTTTGCATGTCCACAACATGCTTGGGGGAACCTATGCCCCTTAACCATAAAAATCCCAGATCTCAGCCAAAAATAGCACTAAAAACCCCTTTTTCTGATAGGTCACACTGTTCAAGTCATTTCCTAGACAAGTTGCAACTTTTTGCCTAGAACCTGCTACCGAGGTCGCAAAACATACCCCAAAAAGTGCAACCTGGCCTGGTCATGAGCTCTGGGTACCTAAACTAAACTTTCAATCCACTAAAATGAAAGAGTAGGATTATGCATCTTACCTACAACTGATGGATCTCAAATTTCAATGGTTGGTTTGTCTGCTACAATCACCACAAGATTTAGGGCCTCCTCTCCTCAATACATTCACCACAACTCCACCTGCACATGAGTGAATTTGGAAGGAAAATGCCTTATTAAAAGAAAACCCCTGATTTTTCTTTCGCTTGCTGCGGTCAAACCGTAGCTCAGCTTGACAAATTGTCTATACCCTTGGAATGATCTCACCAAGCCCTCAATGTGGTATTTATTAGCCTTTTCTGATTCGATACCTCACTAGGACATATTTTTTCCAAGAAGCGCCACTTCACCCTTCCTCAAAACTGAATTTCTTCACTTGCAACACCCGTACCAGGGGCATCATGTTGCCTCCATACTTGTCCACGCTCGTGTCGACTTTCATCATGAGCTACCATCTTGTACTCATGCTTTTAGGGTCCCCATTGGACCCCTTTTCTGTGTGGCAGCACCATCGAGTCACCCTTGTTTAGAGCATCCGAGTTGAGTCATCATAGCTTTCATGGAGTCTATCCCTCTATAGTACTTCATCCTTAATTTCTTGGTCCCTCTCTCATGTCGCACATTATGACCTCCAGTTCCATTGTCCCCTATCCCTCATAATATTGCATCAGTCGCTGTCGGGTCATCCATGCCATTTATGTTCTAACAAGGGAAGTCGTATGTTCACTACTCAGTCTCCCCCATTTCATCATCATCATTAGTGTCAGTCTGTCAGTCAATCTACTATTTTCTCTCATGCCTTAGTTGAGGATCCCTTATTGCCTCATCTATGGTGGATCTCCTTTTTTCAACATCAGCTCATTCCTTCCAGAAGACATGTCTAGAGGGCGATGTACCTCGGTTCCAGCTTCCACTCTTATTCGGTGCCTCGGATCAGGCAAAGGGACTCCTTCTTTCCCTTTGAATTGATTATTTCTCAACTCTAGCTCTTTTCAGCATGAATTGAGATCTGTATACTCGATGGTTCAGTGATGCAGCAGCTGACATCGATGATTCTTGGGTGTGTGTGAGATGTCTCAGCCCTCATGAGGGGGTGGCCCTATAGGTAGCCCCCCACACACTCGAATGACCTCTTCATTTCAACCTTCGATGCAACTCCATACATTTGATGATGTCGGCCTTCAACCACGTGCAATGTCTTTTTGTTTGCATGTATGAGTTAGATTTTTAGAGGCATCTCCTCTGTTCAGGGGAATCTGGGTTGTATTTATATCTCATGTACTCGGATATTATTGTACAAACCCTGGATGTTATCCCAAGCACAATATGTATGTGGGATTCATTATCGTGTTATTTATCTAGCTCATGTTTATGCCAGCATACGCTTTATTATTGCGTTCCATGGTTTTCCAGGTGCCTTATTGTTTGTACTATTTCCTTGGCGGGCATAGGTGTGCCTCCCCCACCACCTATAGCAGGTACTCACTCATCAAAAAGGCTTGTCACACCTGCAATTCACCTCCTTAGGGTCTAGTTCTTTAAGCACTTTGGTCTATCTTACAATCCTCTCTCTTTGACTTCCACTTTGTTGCCTAGTGATTGAGCTCTTACAACGTACTTTAGTCATATGATTAGATTCTAACGCTTGCACGTTGGGGGGCAATCTGTTACACCATTTTTTGGTCATCTAATCCATTGTTATTAGATGGACCTAAGTACACCAAGTAAGACCAATTTTACCCCAAGTAAAATCACATTCACTATGAAAATAACTTAGTAAACCACCTTTATTAAGTTTTTTATGGTCTAAACAGGAAAACCCATAAGGAAATATTAAGTAAATATACATTTTTTTGATTTTCTTCAAGAAGTAATTAGTTAAACAATAGTTTAATTAATATTTCTGGTTATATTTAACCCAAAACAAGGAAATTAATTAGATAAATCATTATTTATCTTATTCTTTTCTAAGAATAATTGTTTAAATCTTATTTAAATAATATTCATTCTTAAATATGACTAATTCACCCTTAAATAATTAAATAAATCATTATTTATTTGATTATTACTTAACCATATCCTTAAAATAATAAATAAATCATTTATTTATTTATTAGTACTTAATCACATCCTTAAAATGATAAATAAATCATTTATTTATTTATTATTTACAAATAAGGGGGTTTGACTCAAGTCAAATTTCTTTTCCCTCCAAAAAATATACTAAAATATTCCATAAAAGTTGGATCTAGACTTGGTTAATAATATTTTAACTATGCACTAATCTCTAAACTAACTCAATATTTTGTTATAAATAGAAGGGTTTTCCTATACATTTGTCCCCTTTTGTTGCCTAAAGATCACTCTAGATCTTAACCGTTGGTCTCGCTATTGATCCATTATCATTGCCATATTTTTCCATTTTTGTCTGGGTTTTCTACACCATCAAGAGAGAGGAATTTTAAATCTGAAGTGCTGAGGACTTACAAGAACCCATCCCATTGAGGAGAACGGGGAACACCCTCTTGTGTTTTCCTCCCAAGTGCCCATTAATAAAAATTTCATTGGATATATTCTTGTCTTGTCTATTGGATCTATGGAGTAAATCTTATTTTTCTACTATTTAATATCTTCTAATGCATAGATTTAGATTTTTGCAGCATTTGTCTTGATCATCTAACTGTAGATCTAAAGATATTAGCAGTCGTTTCTGCTGTTAGGGCTATTTGTTATGCGCATATAAAGTGGTATTTTTTCGTACACCTCGAATCAAGATTCATACTAACAACCTCACAAGTTCTAAGCCAAAGGGAGGTATATTTTGTACACCTCAATATAATTGTTTTTTTATTTACAGGAAATACCCAATGATTAAGAAAGAGTTGAGACTTCCCCTATTGATCACGGACGAAGTGAAAGCTCCCTAGGGCTGCCTACTCCTTGAGCCTAATCAATACAGGCTACAACATGCCTCACGAGACTTGAACATGGGTGGGTGATTGTAACACCCCCAATTTATGTGTTGAAATTGCAAAGTAGACATCTGAACTTTAATCCTAAGCGGAGTGGACCCCAAAGGATGAATGAATTGTGAAAGTAATTTAACATTCAATTTGAGGAAATGAATAAAATACTAGTATGTAGGTTGACCAAAAATGAGATTTGAGACCACTTGCTAAATCCATGAGGATGGATAAGGCAACTATTCCCTACAATCCTTCAAAAATCCTTGGAAGGAATTAATGCTAATTTAGATTTTGAGGAAGAATCTAAATTTCCCCAATGATGAGGAAAGTAGTTGGGAAGAGGTAAAAATTTGGAAAAGCTGAGGGAAAGCATAAAGCAGCTTTAAAGAATCCAAAAAATGGGAAGCCTAGGCAAACAGGAAGAAAAGCATCCTGCTATTCTGGACGCAGAAATAGAAACAGGCTTTGGGGAACTATTAGCTTAAATAAGCTGCTCCTAAACAGATCAGAGGGATCTAGGGTGGAGGTGGTCTCAGCTCGGGGGTGAGTTCTAGGAGAGAAATAGAACTCTACGGTTGGGAGGTTGGTCTACTGCATGAGTGGTATGTATTTAAACCACCCATGAATTTTATTTTCTACAGTATGAATTGGCTACATATAATTAATTGTTCTATATTAGAAGTGTAGAGGTAGTATGCTGGGTGATGGTAGATAAGAAATTCAATTATAATCAATTCTGGCCTATCAGTCTTTATTATGAGTAATGGTAATTGTGGTAAGATGAATTTTATTTGTAACTTTAATCTGCTTCAATAAATAAGAGAGGGACAGTAGGAATGGGTTCTTCACCCCAAATGGCAGAGAAAGGAGAAATTGTTGGAGTCTGTAGTGTTCTTACTTTTAACAGAAGTTAATAGCAGAAGCAAATCTTCTACCTTCTGTATGGTAGTAAGAACAATAGCCTGGGATAGTATCCACCAGAATGCCTAAACCCAACCTGAGTTTAAATCTGGAGATACTGTACCAAAGAAATATCCCAGGGGGATTCAAGAAGCACAATTATAAAAACTTAAGTAATTATTAGAATGGAATACTCCAGATTCTCAGAAAACAATTATAGAAACAAACCAATGTTACTGTCTGTACAAAGTAGTGATACTGAAACACCCTGAACAGATTCTCCAATGGAGATAATTTCAGAAAATTCATCATGGATACATATAAAATAGATCATGGACTGTGCAATTAAACAATTTGTAAATACATGGAAGAATATAGCCATAATATAAAGTACTCTAAATCTTATTTCTAAAGCTATCAGGAAATCAGTGGAAAACTTATTCAGCTCAAAAAAATATAGTTCGTACATGTGTTGTAAGGCAGAAATTATACGCCCCAGGAGGTATGTGCCTGTCATCTTAAATCCTGGTTATACCTGATATTAAAAGATAAATATGACTAGTATTTATTTCGCAACTATAAAACATTATTGAACATCACATGCAAGAGTCATAACTAGCTGCCCTTCAATTTAGGTGTATTATTATGATTACATGTGATAAAGTTATGATAGCAACACAGAAGTAAACACAGTAAGAGACCGGGTAAATATACCCAGAGACTGACATACATTATATCATTTTCTATACGAAAATCACAACCGCAAGCCTACAGTAGATATTGAATTGTATTAACTCTGCAGACCTTCTAGAAATACAAGAAATTCGTATATCATATCAACAGAAGGAAACATTATAGAACAAATCTACAATGGAAACGATAAATAAATTAAGACTCTTCATATATCCTATCACCGTTCATCTGAATTAAAACGAAATCAATATCGTATGCCAAGCATTCAGTCTAAAACGCAGTGACTAGAAAAGACAACAGACATATATATATGTTATAAATCCGACATCTATATTCACTGTCCAAGATTAAAAACTAGCATTAGATGTTGAAAGAGTCTCGGCATAAACGATGAACAAAGCTCAGCAAAGCTTAAAACGCAAATGGTGATATCCACAGTCCTTAATACGAATTTGAAACAAAGTTATTCATGATGTGTCTGAAATTAACGAAAGTAAAAGTTTATAGCGAGCAACGATGGCATCGTTCCATCATGAGAAATTTAGGAATCAACGTCTTGCCCTCAAGCGTTCATCTGGAAGCTATCTCAATAGTAGAATTCCACGAATACCGACCTGTAGGTATGAGTGGAAGCTCAAATTAGTACGTGAGGCAAACTGTGCGAGAAACCCACGTAGCAGAGACTAGATTATACATAGGGAACGAAAGACTTCACCTCAGCGAATAGAATCTGACTCCTGCACATAAACGAGGAGGAGTATTAGAAACCCACGAAAAAGGCGAGGGTAGTAAGAGTCAACCAAGTATAGAAATTCCAAACAATGGGTACTGTTGTAAATAGTTAGGTATCGCTATTGCGAAACCAATAAACTGAAAGGCTACCGCCGGTAGCACGCAACCAAAAATGCGTAACCCGAGACGATGGGTCGAGAGACCATTACCTGAACGCCGAAAGATCTTGGAACAAAAGCTCTTCTGCGACACGCCAGGCACCAAGATGAAACCACGAACTGGAGACGAAGTTTGTTAACTGCAAACAAAATTGTTTGACTCGTAAAAATTCATAGCTACTGCAATAAACGCCTGGTGAAAACGACTGAAACGACTTAGTAATAGAAATATGATTCTGGTAAAATGGTTATCAAACTAAACAAAAAGAAAAAGAAAAAAGCCCCAAACAATAATTGACCTTCGTGGAAGCCAGAGGTAACCAAGATTTCAGGCCTTTAGTCGTCTGGAGGAGGAAACGACCTCAACAGGCCGAGCAATGGCGTAGGGAGAACAGAAGGCAAAAACCCTCTCTGCAAAGAAACGCGACTCCTGAATCGATACGCCAAGCTATGGAATGGCCGCGTTATTCATTCGAAACGAGAGAAAAGACCAAGTTAATCAATGGGTAAATTAAAATATTAACCGGAATCCAAATCTGTAAACCCTAAACCGCCATGCGCCATACACTTGTCCTCATCACAACGGCTGTCATGGGGATGAACAACTCGGTGGGATGGGTACCATTAAAGTCAGAGGTAGGTAGAGTACTACGACCCCAGTTAATAAACCATAGTCTCGAACAGTGAATGGCGTCGTTTCAACGAACAAGTCATGTGAAGTAAATCCGAGTTGGCACAACCTTTAACCAGTTGGTACTCCAGACTTAAATGTCAAAGATCGGGCCAAATCAACGTACGCAAAGCGCAATGATGCCCTCGAAATCTCGAGCCGCGTTCAGAACGAAACACGAAATTCCTTATGGTCGCAATTTGAAATAACATCTGTGTTAAAATGTGGTTTGATAGTAACTGATCTCGGTTAGGCATGTTTAAACTTCATTTAACCTTACGTTGTGTCCACATGATATATATATAAATATAAACCCAACGTGTTGATATAGGTATATGCCAAAGTTTCGTCATGGCTATGGATAATGTGGTGCGTAAATCCTTTGATTGGCGCGTGGTATAGGAGGAGTAGTCCTCCATGTACATAAATAAAATATATATATATATATTGTGATATGCATATATATAAGTTCTATGGAAATGGCATTTATCATATGTTGGAAATTATGTCATGTGGCATAATTTAGGGATATATATATTATATGGCCACACCCAAGTATATAGTTGGGAAAGACAATTTAATCTTAACATGAGGATTTTAACCGGATTCTATGCATAAGTTTAGTAAATACATTCTAGGATATAAACGGTTAGTATCAAAAAAAAAAAAAAAAAAATCGTTGTGGTAATAGAGGTACATTACAGTGACGTGGTAAGCCACAATCCAAGTCACTTGAGATAAGAACCATTGGCTATAGCTCAATAGACTTTAGCATTCAAATTTCTAGTTTGAGATGGGTCCCTTGTACAACAAACAAGGAAAATTCATGGACCAATTTCTTCATGCCACAATGAAGGGTCTTTCATGCACCAATTTGATAGTCCCAAAATCAAGGGACTCTCATGCACTAATTTTATAGTTATTATTATTAGAAAATTTTCAAATTCACATTTTTATATTATTAATATTTTATCATCTTCACATTATAATTAATAACAATAAATAAAATAGATTCCTAAAATTAAAAACTCTATATTATTATTATTATCCAATTTTAATTAATGTTACAACCAAGCTAAAAATCAAAATAACATAAAATAAATTGAAAATACCATTAAAAAAAATAAATGGTGTTGAAATACTTGATTTATTAAAAAATTTTAAATCACTCAACTAACTAAATCCATTTCATCTCATTTATCTATATAAATAGATTTTATATAACTTGAATAAAACATTCTTACATAAATCATTGCCATGTGAAGGTTTTGAGTGGTCCAACTTATATTAAATGCTTGGGTGTACCTAAATTAAAAAATATATATATTTTCATATTACAAATAAATGACATATAACGTCGTTTATCAATTAACTCCCTTTCTTGTCGATTTGAAATTAGGTTTCCCCACAATTACACTATATATTTAGCTGGGCTTTTATCCTTTGAGCTAACAGCGTTTGCGTTTATGATATTGTTTACCTTATTCATGTTTGGTAAAGTCGACCCATCTGGAAATTGGTGTGTTTAGAGTGCCCTAATGGAGGTTATTCCGCAGGATGTGCTTAGGCAGTGTTTGCTAAGGATGCCTTACACATCACACGATACGATGAAAGCTGTGTGCGAAAGCTGGGAGGCTATGCTCAGTAGCCCTACGTTCTATGCTGACAGGAAGAAATGTGGGACAAGCCAACAGCTTATTTGCTTGATTCAAAGAAATACGGATGAAAGAGATATGAATGCCGTGTTTGTAGTTATAAGAGTATACGACCTTGTGAAGGGCACCTGGAAAAGGCTACCTTTAATTGATGATCCCCAGATTACTGGAATACCAGTATGGTGTTCGTGCGTGGCTGTGAATCGGAAGCTAGTTCTAATATTCGGAATCCAGCCATCCAATGCGACTTTCACGAATAGAGTTTACATTTATGACTTTGAGTCTGCGAGATGGCACCGCGGAGCTGACATGCCTACACCTCGATCACTGTTTGCGTGCTCTGCCTCTTCTTCCAACGGACTTGTCTACGTCGCAGGCGGTATCGCCGACCATGGCATGATCCGACTTGCAGCTGCAGAAGCATATAACGTGGAGAAAGACAAGTGGGAAATTTTGGCTCCTATGATCGAACCGCGAGGCGGGGTATGCCGCGGTGTTTTCGTGGAAGGTAAATTCATGGTGTTGCAGGAAGGCCAAAGTGCACAAGTTTTCGATCCGAGTGAGGGAACGTGGAGAATGACGAATTTCAGGGGTGGAGTATGGAGAAGTTGTGTGATTTCTTCTTCTTTGGGGGAGTGGTACCGCTTCACCGCACAACAACAGGTAGAAAAATATGATGTGGAGAAAGACGTTTGGAGTGTTGTAGCATCTCTTCCGAATACCCACGATATTGCCGTCTTTACGTGCGCTACACAGTGGGGGGACCAAATTTTTATAAGCGGATTGGGCGACCGACGGCGTTCCAACACAGAAACTGAAGAACACATCTCTTATCTGTTTAATCTGTCAACAAGGGAGTTCACATCTCTTATAGGATCATGCTTTGCGGGCATGATCCTATCTGCAGCAATCATAGAGATTTGAAAGTAATTTTTAGATGCACGCCAAACATAATCACTGTGTTGTGCTCAATTCTATATTAGCTATCGCCAGGTCTACCTAATTCAGGAAATGGTCTTCTTTTGGAGTGTTTTCCATATTCAATTTTTTCGAAAGTTCTGTTATAGATTTTTAAAAGTACCATTGTCATGTTTTTTTTTTCCATTGTACATAATTTTTTATATATTTGTTTCATATCATATTGAACTGCGACTATTGCTATTTCTTTTAATATTATAAAGAATATAAAGAATAATGATGTTCCTAAATTTGATATATATGAAAAAATTAATTTAATTTAACTCTAATTTGGTGACATTCTAGAGTTACTCTTTAACCTTATATAGGGAAACTTATTGCCACACTTTTTTTACAAGGATCATCTTTCCCTAGAGTAGCCCAAGGAGAAGTTCCGTCATACCAATACCCACCTACAGTTTGAGGTGCATAATAGCCACATAACCTTTGGTTCTTGCACATACAGTTAATAACTAACCCCTAGAAATATCTATTAGAAAGGGAAATTGAATGTGTTTCACTTCCCTCCATCCTTCTGCTAACAAAGTTGTTCTTCTCTAAAACTGATTTGAAATTTGTCAGTGGAATCACCAAGTGAATATTTGATCTTATACATCTTTTGAAATCCAAGGCATTGAAAACATTAAACTAATTTACATGTGACACTTTGAAGATTAGGAAACATTTTTTCTATTTCTAAGTTATAAATAGATAAATGTGATGGATAATCTATGGAAGTAGAAGGGTGGAACTTCATGAGTAAAAGTTCATAGTCATATATAATGTGTAGGTCTTCTTTGGCAAGCTTTCGATATATGTGCTCCTTCATTTACATCCATGATGGCCTTCATGAGTGTGCATTAGACCTAGATTTGATACATGGAAGTTTGTTTTACCGCCCCATTTTGCATTCATCTCTTTTCTTTTTGTTTCTTCCATTTTAAGTACCATTTGGTTTCTTTTTCTCTATTTCTTTGACTATGCATTAAGGGGTTTATAACATAGCTCTAAAATTCTTATATTAGGGCTTTTAACTTGTTTATACATACTACTACCTTAAGCACTTTCAATTTTTGACTTTCAAGGATCTTAAACATTGGTCTTGATTACTTTTCTTAGGACCTAGATGGATGACTTATGATCATATAACAATTCTTTGAAACATATGATGTATGGATTCGAAGTGAAAAATAAAGATGGAAATTGTTATGTATGGTTGAGATATGAAGTATTCCATGTTCTATGGAGTTCTCTAATATTATAACATAGCTCATGAGGTGATCACCATGGTATCCTCTAAGAAAAATAAGTCAAAAATCTAGATTCCTATTATACATTAATATATTACATAGAATTCACAAAGTTAATCTTTTAGCCTTCCTATGTCTGATTGTTATTCACCATTAATAGCTAAATCTGAAACTTTGGAGATCTTTACTGAGGAAGATGAAACATTTCGATCCCCGGAAATGATGGGAATACGTTAGAATTTCGATTTGAAATTAGGTTTCATGTTTGGTAAAGTCGACCCATCTGGAAATTGGTGTGTTTAGAGTGCCCTAATGGAGGTTATTCCGCAGGATGTGCTTAGGCAGTGTTTGCTAAGGATGCCTTACACATCACACGGTAGGATGAAAGCTGTGTGCGAAAGCTGGGAGGCTATGCTCAGTAGCCCTACGTTCTATGCTGACAGGAAGAAATGTGGGACAAGCCAACAGCTTATTTGCTTGATTCAAAGAAATACGGATGAAAGAGATATGAATGCCGTGTTTGTAGTTATAAGGGTATACGACCCTGTGAAGGGCACCTGGGAAAGGCTACCTTTAATTGATGATCCCCAGATTGCTGGAATACCAGTATGGTGTCCGTGCGTGGCTGTGAATCTGAAGAAGTTCTAATATTCGAAACCACCTGTCCAATGCGACTTTCACGAATAGAGCGAGACGGCGACTTTGAGTCTGCGAGATGGCGTCGCCGCGGAGCTGACATGCCCACACCTCGATCTTTCTTTGCGTGCTCTGCCTCTTCTTCCAACGGACTTGTCTACGTCGCAGGCGGTATCGCCGACCGTGGCATGATCCCACTTGCAGCTGCAGAAGCATATAACGTGGAGAAAGACAAGTGGGAAATTTTGGCTCCTATGATCGAACCGCGAGGCGGGACATGCCGCGGTGTTTTCGTGGAAGGTAAATTCATGGTGTTGCAGGAAGGCCAAAATGCACAAGCTTTCGACCCGAGCGAGGGAACGTGGAGAATGACGAATTTCAGGGGTGGAGTATGGAGAAGTTGTGTGATTTCTTCTTCTTTGGGGGAGTGGTACCGCTTCACCACACAACAACAGGTAGAAAAATATGATGTGGAGAAGGACGTTTGGAGTGTTGTAGCATCTCTTCCGAATACCCACGATATTGCCGTCTTTACGTGCGCTGCACAGTGGGGCGACCAAATTTTTATAAGCGGATTGGGCGATCGACGGCGTTCCAACACAGAAACTAAAGAACACATCTCTTATCTGTTTAATCTGTCAACCAGGGAGTTCACATCTCTTATAGGATCATGCTTTGCGGGCATGATCCTATCTGCAGCAATCGTAGAGATTTGAAAGTAATTTTTAGATGCACGTCAAACATAATCAGTGTGTTGTGCTCAATTCTATATTAGCTATCGCCTAGTCTACCTAATTCAGGAAATGGTCTTTAGATGCACGCCAAACGTAATCAATGTTGTGCTCTATTCTATATTAGCTATCGCCTAGTCTACCTAATTCAGGAAATGGTCTTCTTTGGGAGTTTTTTCCATATTCAATTTTTTCGAAAGTTCTGTATAAATTTTTAAAAGTACCATTGTCATGTTTTTTTTTCCATTGTACATAATTTTTTATATATTTGTTTCATATCATATTGAACTGCGACTATTGCTATTTCTTTTAATATTATAAAGAACTATTGCTATTTCTTTTAATATTATAAAGAATATAAAGAATAATTATGTTCCTAAATTTGATATATATGAAAAAATTAATTTAATTTAACTCTAATTTGGTGACATTCTAGAGTTACTCTTTAACCTTATATAGGGAAACTTATTGCCACACTTTTTTTACAAGGATCATCTTTCCCTAGGGTAGCCCAAGGAGAAGTTCCGTCATACCGATACCCACCTACGGTTTGAGGTGCATAATAGCCACATAACCTTTGGTTCTTGCACATACAGTTAATAACTATCCCCTAGAAATATCTATTAGAAAGGGAAATTGAATGTGTTTCACTTCCCTCCATTTAACATTTTATTTTTATGGATTATAATCTTTTAATATTATTTCCTAAAAGTTCTGATGAACTTTTCCTAGTGATCTTATAATTTTCTCTCAGCAATTCAAATGTAGCATAACATAAAGGTAGAGGCTTTGGTAGCATACTATAAAGGTAGAAGTGATGGAAGAAAAATGTGTCATTTGTCATTGTTTTCATTAGTGACACATGCAGGTAGATTGCTTTCCTCAAATTGCTGAAATTGAATATCCTCTTAGTGTGATCATGCCACCAATTTCTCTTTAGGAATCTTTTCAAATGAATAAATAAAACAACCATTTTCTTACTTATCGTGGCATAAATAAAGAAAGCCTCCTTCTTCTACCAAATCCGCTTGGGGAGGAATTCTTCTTTGCTTCCCTCTAATAACAATTTCGTTTGCATAGTGAATGTGTCCACCAACCTTTCCATGGTTTTCATCAATGTATCCATCTTAAGTTTTGACAATGGAGAAAGCTATTCCTTAAAACCACTTCCCTTCTTTGAACTTCCATTTTGGATTTTTTGATCAACAGATTTTTTGATCAATACTCCGCCATAATGTGAAAAGGGTTTGCTTTGACCTCCCATCTCTCAATGAAAACATTTTTAAGCTCTTGGAAAGAAGAAATAGTTTAAGATGCCAAACTTCTATACCAGCCCCTAACTTCTACCAAAATAATTTGAGGAAACAACCTTACTTTGAAATCTTCGTGATCTAATTCCTCAAGGTCGATGAAGTTAATGATTTTTTCTACATGCTTCCTTGTTGTGATATTACCTGTACCATCAAATTGAGGTACACTCTAACCATAATTCTGTGGTAACTCATGCAAAGGGGATGACTGCTTTAATGGGTCATACCGGGCAGCAACCATGATTGAGGTCTAAGATGTAGTTGTATTAACTGGATTGTGATTATCATTTATATATTTTTTAGGACAACCAATACAAAAAGGAAATGCATTTGCATCTTCAAGAGAATGATATAAACTGCCACAAGGGAATTCATGTGAATATTTGAAGTCTACATTTAGATTCAACAAATAGAAGAAGATTACTTTGACCTTTGTAGGAAATGACAGGAAGCAATCGATACAATAAAAAATTATATTCTGCAAAAAATCTAGGTTGAAGTACTTGACTCTCACGTGTTCTTCCATCCTTCTGCTAACAAAGTTGTTCTTCTCTAAAACTGATTTGAAATTTGTCAATGGAATCACCAAGTGAATATTTGATCTTATATATCTTTTGAAATTCAAGGCATTGAAAACATTAAACTAATTTACATGTGACACTTTGAAGATTAGGAAACATTTTTTCTATTTCTAAGTTATAAATAGATAAATGTGATGGATAATCTATGGAAGTAGAAGGGTGGAACTTCATGAGTAAAAGTTCATAGTCATATATAATGTGTAGGTCTTCTTTGGCAAGCTTTCGATATATGTGCTCCTTCATTTACATCCATGATGGCCTTCATGAGTGTGCATTAGACCTAGATTTGATACATGGAAGTTTGTTTTACCGCCCCATTTTGCATTCATCTCTTTTCTTTTTGTTTCTTCCATTTTAAGTACCATTTGGTTTCTTTTTCTCTATTTCTTTGACTATGCATTAAGGGGTTTATAACATAGCTCTAAAATTCTTATATTAGGGCTTTTAACTTGTTTATACATACTACTACCTTAAGCACTTTCAATTTTTGACTTTCAAGGATCTTAAACATTGGTCTTGATTACTTTTCTTAGGACCTAGATGGATGACTTATGATCATATAACAATTCTTTGAAACATATGATGTATGGATTCGAAGTGAAAAATAAAGATGGAAATTGTTATGTATGGTTGAGATATGAAGTATTCCATGTTCTATGGAGTTCTCTAATATTATAACATAGCTCATGAGGTGATCACCATGGTATCCTCTAAGAAAAATAAGTCAAAAATCTAGATTCCTATTATACATTAATATATTACATAGAATTCACAAAGTTAATCTTTTAGCCTTCCTATGTCTGATTGTTATTCACCATTAATAGCTAAATCTGAAACTTTGGAGATCTTTACTGAGGAAGATGAAACATTTCGATCCCCGGAAATGATGGGAATACGTTAGAATTTCGATTTGAAATTAGGTTTCCTCGCAATTACACTATATATTTAGTCGCTTTTTATTCTTTGAGAGCTAACAGCGTTTATGATATTGCTTACCTTATTCATGTTTTGGTAAAGTCGACCCATATGGAAATTGGTGTGTTTAGAGTGCCCTAATGGAGGTTATTCGCAGATGTGGCGTAGCGGTTGTTTACATGATGCCTTACACATCACACGATACAGATGAAAACAAAAGTAAAGCCGGGGCTAAAGGAAAGTAGCCCTACGTTCTATGCTGACAGGAAGAAATGTGGGACAAGCCAACAGCTTATTTGCTTGATTCAAAGAAATACGGATGAAAGAGATATGAATGCCGTGTTTGTAGTTATAAGGGTATACGACCCTGTGAAGGGAACCTGGGAAAGGCTACCTTTAATTGATGATCCCCAGATTGCTGGAATACCAGTATGGTGTCCGTGCGTGGCTGTGAATCGGAAGCTAGTTCTAATATTCGGAATCCACCCGTCCAATGTGAGTTTCAAGAATAGAGTTTACATTTATGACTTTGTGTCTGCGAGATGGCGCCGCGGAGCTGACATTGTTGGTGTACATGCACTTAGACTAGCTGTGTTGGTGTACATGGACCTAGATTAGCTCCAGTTAACTTACTGCTTGCATGTGAAGTGCACTTGCTAAGTTAAGTTAACTTATTGCTTGCATGTGGCATATGTACACATTAACATAAGATAAAGCACACTTTGCTTTAGTTAGCTTTAGTTATTGCATGTACAACTAAGCTTAACTTAGTTGCTTTTATGTATTTATTCTAAAACTAATATTGGAGAATCAATTTCATTCTATTCTCAATTCTTGTTCGCTTCCTTCCTTCTTTTGCAAGCTTGTTTATTGTTTTGCAGATCTAGATTCTTGTTTCTCAAAAATCTTACATGGTATCAGAGCACAAGGATTTGTAATCAGTGCACAAGCAATTTTATTTGCAGGTTCAGAAGATTGAAGCAACAACAAAGAATGGAGTCTAAATTGGAGTTTCCACAATCGGCAATTCTTACTCCATATAATTATTTCGAATGGAAGCCAAAGATTCAACTTCATCTCAGAAGTAGAGGCTTATTTCGAATAACCATGGAAACAGAAGTTGAACCAACATCGGCAATGGAGAAAACAAGATATTTCAATCGCATGGACGAGGCCTTCGGCATCCTATGTTTATCTATTTCTCCGGAATTGCTATTTCATGTTGAATCATGTTCAACTCCAAATGAAGTATGGAAAATTTTGGAAGGATTGTTTGGAAAACAAGATGAAATGCAAGGTCACATTCTCGAAAATGAGTTAAACTCATTAGATCCGAGAAATTTTGAGAACATTCAAGATTTTTTCACAAGGTATAAAGCCTTGTTGGTTCAGCTGAAAGGATGTGGGATCGACAAATCCAAGCAAGAAAATCAGTTGATTCTTTCCATTTTATCAAAACTTGGTCCAAAGTATGCAGTATTCATCTCTACATTCCACACAATCAGATCTGCAACTGGTGCAGCTTGGAAGATGCCCTCACTGGATTCTTTTATTCAGTCTTTGATGCATGAGCAAGATAAGCTCATCAAAATGGGCACACTTAAAAATTCCAAAGCGCATGCACTTACTGTGCATGCAAAAGGAAAGGCAAATTCCAAAGACCATCAGAAAGGAAAATGGAAGAAGGATCCTGATCCAAGAAAGGGAGGACATCCCAAACCCCCTGATGGATCATCTGGCTCAAAGGAAAGGAAAGGAACGAAAGGGCAATCAATGTGCAATTATTGCTACCGTGGTTTTCATCCCGAATCTGCATGCATGAAGAAAACTATAGATCTTATGGCGCAAACACTCCAGCAACACAATCTTGGAGACCACATTCCTGAGAATGCTAAGAAGAAGTCTGGAGAAAAAGCACCAGATCCAAGAGGTAACGGGCATGCTTTGATTTCTCTTCATTCTGCACCGCAAGAATGGATCATCGATTCAGGAGCTTCACATCATATGGCTTCTTCAAAGGAATCATTTTCTTCTCTACATGCATACTCAGGTCCTCCCATTCTCATGGGGGATAATTCTGCAGTTGTAGCAACTGGACAAGGAAGAGTGCAATTCGAAGATGGAAGTTTTGAAAATGTCTTGCATATTCCAAGGCTTTCTGTGAATCTTCTCTCAGTGTATCAGATGACACACACATGCAGCGGAAGGAAAGTGGAATTTACCCCAGATTCCGTGAGCATTTATGACATGCAAACCAATTTGAAGATCGCATCTGGCAAGGTAAATGATCAATCTCGTCTGTATACATTTTCTGATTTTGTTCCTCAATCAGATTCTATTTTGCTACTTACGCATGCAAATGAAGAAAGTAGGATTTGGCACGAGAGATTTGGGCACTTGAATTTCAGATATATGCAACAACTTAGTAAGCAAGGGATGGTCAAAGGATTGCCAACCATTGAATTTTCAGATGGTGTTTGTAATGGATGTGCTCTTGGAAAGCATCCACAAGACAAATTCGAGAAGGGGCATGCATGGAGAGCCTCTTCACCTTTGGAACTTGTCCACAGTGATCTCATGGGTCCATTTCCGGTGCTTTCAATGAGAAAATCAAGATATGTGTTGTCATTTATAGATGATTACACGAGATTCACTTGGGTTTACTTCTTGAAACTCAAGTCTGAAGTTTTTCAACATCTAAAGATTTTCAAAGCGCATGCGGAAAATCAGTCTGGAAAACGCATCAAGATACTCCGCACAGATAATGGGACGGAATATGTCAACAAAGATATCAAGAATCTTTGTAATGAAGCAGGCATACAGTTGCATCATACGGTTCCTTACACTCCACAGCAAAATGGCGTCGCTGAAAGGAAAAATCGATCTTTGAAAGAGATGGCTAATTGCATGTTGCATGCAAGATCTCTTCCGTCGAAATTGTGGGCTGAAGCTATCAATTGTGCCTCATACATCCAGAACAGATCTCCTCATAAATCTGTTACTGGAAAAACACCTTTTGAGGCTTGGAATGGCATGCAACCTGAAGTTAGTCATTTCTGCATTTTTGGATCTCGAGCATGGGCCCGCATTCCTCCAGAGAAGAGAAAGGCTTTGGAGCCTCAAAGCAAAGCATGCATGTTTGTTGGATATTCTGATGAAGTCAAAGGGTACAGATTGCTTGATATCCACACTGAAGATCTCTTTATTGAAAGGAGTGTAAAGTTTGACGAAGATATTTCGCATGCACCAGCAGATGAACTTGTTACCAAGGTTCCATCACCACTCATTGATGAGTATGCAGACGAAACTTCAGATCAGCATTCTGATGAAGATGAGTCTTTTCCCGTGACCCCTGTTACACAACCAGTGGTTGAACATCGAGATCATACTTCTGCATGTAGTTCGGAAGATTCTCGACCACCTTCAACACAAAAATGGCGCAGCATGAGTGATATCCTTGACGATCCTGCCTCTATCCCTTTGTTTGAGGAAGATCCGCAAGCACTCTTAGCTATGGAGCCATCCATGCCCATGCATGCTTATATGATGCATGGATCTGATCCACAAACTTATGCAAAAGCAAATGGGCATCCTGAATGGGAAGTTGCCATGGATGAGGAATATAACTCTCTCATTGAGAACCAGACTTGGGATTTGGTTCCGCTACCTTCAAATCGCAAACTTGTGAGATGCAAGTGGGTTTACCGGACCAAGAAAGCATCAAATGGCCAAGTTAGTCGATATAAGGCACGATTGGTAGCAAAAGGTTTTCAGCAAGTACATGGTGTTGACTATGATGAGACTTTTTCTCCAGTGGCAAAAATGGATTCCATTCGGCTAGCTCTCTCCATTGCAGCAGCAAGAGGATGGGAGGTGCATCATATGGATGTGAAGAATGCCTTTCTTCATGGTGATCTCGAGGAGGAAATCTACATGGAGCAGCCACCGGGATACATGCAGAATTCATCTCTGGTATGCAAACTAAAGAAGTCTCTCTATGGCCTCAAGCAGGCACCTAGAGCATGGTATGCAAAGATGGATTCTTATTTGTTATCTCAAAATTTTGTACGCTGCAAATCTGATTCCAATGTTTATTTTCTGAAGAAAATTGACTCCTTGTTGTTCATAGTACTCTACGTAGATGATCTTTTGATAACAGGTAGTTCAGCTTCTGTCATTACTAACATCAAAACTGCATTGCATAAGCGGTTTTCTATGACAGACATGGGCTTGCTAAATTTCTTCCTTGGACTAGAGATCCATCAGAGTGATTTTGGCATTACCATTTCTCAACCAAAATATGCCAGAGATATTTTGGCACGATTTCACATGAGTGACTGCAAGGCAGCAGCCACATCTTTCTTATCAGGGATAAAGCTTGAGAATGGCAAAGACACACCATTGGTTGATTGCACATTGTACCGCCAGCTTGTGGGAAGTCTTCTTTATCTCACTCACTCCCGTCCTGATCTCTCCTATGCTGTCGGAGCAGTTTCCAGATACATGCAGGAGCCACATGAGTTACACTGGAACGCTGCAAAGCGCATCCTTCGATATGTCCAGGGGACAATCACCTATGGGATTCATTATGCAGCCAATTGTCCATTGAATCTCATCGGGTTCACAGATTCAGACTGGGCTGGCGACACCATTGATCGCAAGTCTACTTCCGGTTATGTACTTACTTTGGGATCCGGCCCAATTTGTTGGTCAAGCAAAAAGGAGGCTGCCATTGCTTTATCATCAGCAGAGGCCGAGTATCGAGGAGCAGTCAATGCCACTATTCAGGCAATTTGGCTACAACATTTCCTATCTGAGCTTGGGATCAGTGTCCATCATCCAACTGTCATCTGGTGCGATAATCAAAGTACGCTAAAGTTTTGCAGAGATCCAGTGCAGCGGCAGCGGACCAAACACATCGAGATCCACATGCACTTCATTAGAGAACTCATTCATGATGGGATCCTCGATCTTCAGTACTGGCAGATCGCTGATATCTTCACCAAGACTTTCCCTGAGCAGAAGTTTCGATTCCTGCGAGATCGTCTCGGGGTGAAGGACACGACTGCCTAGCAGTTGTCTTTTCTCTACTTTTGCATTATATTTTGAGGGGGGGTTTTCTTCCCACTGGGTTTTCCCTCTTTCCTCCTTTTTTTTTAAATGCATTGTATATGGGTACCTAAAATGGCCGTGTTGCCGGGACTCATTCATTTCGCATCACACTCACCTAAGTTATGCTTAAGGGGGGGTGTTGGTGTACATGCACTTAGACTAGCTGTGTTGGTGTACATACACCTAGATTAGCTCCAGTTAACTTACTGCTTGCATGTGATGTGCACTTGCTTAGTTAAGTTAACTCACTGCTTGCATGTGGCACATGTACACATTAACATAAGATAAAGCAAACTTAGCTTTAGTTAGCTTTAGTTATTGCATGTACAACTAAGCTTAACTTAGTTGCTTTTATGTATTTATTCTAAAACTAATATTGGAGAATCAATTTCATTCTATTCTCAATTCTTGTTCGCTTCCTTCCTTCTTTTGCAAGCTTGTTATTGTTTTGCAGATCTAGATTCTTGTTTCTCAAAAATCTTACTGCATATGCTTGCCACCTCGATCAATGCTTGCGTGTTTCGCCTTTTCTTCCAACTAATTTGCTTCACGCGCAGTTATCATCACCGTGTATGATCTTACCTGTACCGTTGGTATGATATAACGTGGAGAAAGACAAGTGGGAAATTTTGGCTCCTATGATCGAACCGCGAGGCGGGGTATGCCGCGGTGTTTTCGTGGAAGGTAAATTCATGGTGTTGCAGGAAGGCCAAAGTGCACAAGCTTTCGATCAGAGTGAGGGAACGTGGAGAATGACGAATTTTACTGGTGGAGGATGGAGAAGTTGTGTGATTTCTTCTTCTTTGGGGGAGTGGTTTCGCTTCACCGCACAACAACAGGTGGAAAAATATGATGTGGAGAAGGACGTTTGGAGTGTTATAGCATCTCTTCCGAATACCCACGATATTGCCGTCTTTACGTGCGCTACACAGTGGGGCGACCAAGTTTTTATAAGCGGATTGGGCGACCGACGACGTTCCAATACAGAAACTGAAGAACACATCTCTTATCTGTTTAATCTATCAACCAGGGATTTCACATCTCTTATAGGATCATGCTTTGCGGGCATGATCCTATCTGCAGCAATCGTAGAGATTTGAAAGTAATTTTTAGATGCACGGAAAACATAATCACTGTGTTGTGCTCAATTCTATATTAGCTATCGCCAGGTCTACCTAATTCAGGAAATGGTCTTCTTTTGGAGTTTTTTCCATATTCAATTTTTTCGAAAGTTCAGTATAGATTTTTAAAAGTACCATTGTCATGTTTTTTTTTTTTCCATTGTACATAATTTTTTATATATTTGTTTCATATCATATTGAAGTGCGACTATTGCTATTTCTTTTAATATTAAAAATAATATAAAGAATAATGATGTTTCTAAATTTGATATATATGAAAAAATTAATTTAATTTAACTCTAATTTGGTGACATTCTAGATTTACTCTTTAACCTTATATAGCGAAACTTATCGCCACACTTTTTCTACAAGGATCATCTTTCCGTGGGGTAGCCCAAGGAGAAGTTCCCTCATACCGATACCCACCTAGGGTTCGAGGTGCATAATAGCCACATAACCTTTGGTTCTTCCACATATAGTTAATAACTATCCCTTAGAAATATCTATTAGAAAGGGAAGTCGAATGTGTTTCACTTCCCTCCATTTACCATTTTATTTTTATGGATTATAATCTTTTAATATTATTTTCTAAAAGTTCTGATGAACTTTTCCTAGTGATCTTATAATTTTCTCTCAGCAATTCAAATGTAGCATAACATAAAGGTAGAGGCTTTGGTATCATACTATAAAGGTAGAAGTGATGGAAGAAAAATGTGTCATTTGTCATTGTTGTCATTATTGACACATGCAGGTAGATTGCTTTCCTCAAATTGCTGAAATTGAATATCCTCTTAGTGTGATCATGTCACCAATTTCTCTTTAGGACTCTTTTCAAATGAATAAATAAAACAACCATTTTCTTACTTATCGTGGCATAAATAAAGAAAGCCTCCTTCTTCTACCAAATCTGCTTGGGGAGGAATTCTTCTTTGCTTCCCTCTAATAGCAATTTCGTTTGCATAGTGAATGTGTCCACCAACCTTTCCATGGTTTTCATCAATGTATCCATCTTAAGTTTTGACAATGGAGAAAGCTATTCCTTAAAACCACTTCCCTTCTTTCAACTTCCATTTTGGATTTTTTGATCAACAGATTTTTTGATCTATACTCCGCCATAATGTGAAAAGGGTTTGCTTTGACCTCCCATCTCTCAATGAAAACATTTTTAAGCTGTTGGAAAGAAGAAATAGTTTAATATGCCAAATTTCTATACCAACCCCTAACTTCTACCAAAATAATTTGAGGAAACAACCTTACTTTGAAATCTTCGTGATCTAATTCCTCAAAGCCGATGAAGTTAATGATTTTTTCTACATGCTTCCTTGTTGTGATATTACCTGTACCATCAAATTGAGGTACACTCTAACCATAATTCTATGGTAACTCATGCAAAGGGGATGACGGCTTTAATGGGTCATACCGGGCAGCAACCATGATTGAGGTCTGAGATGTAGTTGTATTAACTGGATTGTGATTATCATTTATATAATTTTTAGGACAACCAATACAAAAAGGAAATGCATTTGCATCTTCAAGAGAATGATATAAACTGCCACAAGAGAATTCATGTGAATATTTGAAGTCTACATTTAGATTCAACAAATAGAAGAAGATTACTTTGACCTTTGTAGGAAATGACAGGAAGCAATCGATACAACAAAAAATTATATTCTGCAAAAAATCTAGGTTGAAGTACTTGACTCTCACGTGTTCTTCCATCCTTCTGCTAACAAAGTTGTTCTTCTCTAAAACTGATTTGAAATTTGTCAGTGGAATCACCAAGTGAATATTTGATCTTATACATCTTTTGAAATCCAAGGCATTGAAAACATTAAACTAATTTACATGTGACACTTTGAAGATTAGGAAACATTTTTTCTATTTCTAAATTATAAATAGATAAATGTGATGGATAATCTATGGAAGTAGAAGGGTGGAACTTCATGAGTAAAAGTTCATAGTCATATATAATGTGTAGGTCTTCTTTGGCAAGCTTTCGATATATGTGCTCCTTCATTTACATCCATGATGGCCTTCATGAGTGTGCATTAGACCTAGATTTGATACATGGAAGTTTGTTTTACCGCCCCATTTTGCATTCATCTCTTTTCTTTTTGTTTCTTCCATTTTAAGTACCATTTGGTTTCTTTTTCTCTATTTCTTTGACTATGCATTAAGGGGTTTATAACATAGCTCTAAAATTCTTATATTAGGGCTTTTAACTTGTTTATACATACTACTACCTTAAGCACTTTCAATTTTTGACTTTCAAGGATCTTAAACATTGGTCTTGATTACTTTTCTTAGGACCTAGATGGACCTAGATGGATGACTTATGATCATATAACAATTCTTTGAAACATATGATGTATGGATTCGAAGTGAAAAATAAAGATGGAAATTGTTATGTATGGTTGGGATATGAAGTATTCCATGTTCTATGGAGTTCTCTAATATTATAACATAGCTCATGAGGTGCTCACCATGGTATCCTCTAAGAAAAATAAGTCAAAAATCTAGATTCCTATTATACATTAATATATTACATAGAATTCACCAAGTTAATCTTTTAGCCTTCCTATGTAATTGTTATTCACCATTAATAGCTAAATCTGAAACTTTGGAGATCTTTCGTGAAGAAGATGAAACATTTCGATCCCCGGAAATGATGGGAATACGTTAGAATTTCGATTTGAAATTAGGTTTCCCCACAATTACACTATATATTTAGCTGGGCTTGTATCCTTTGAGCTAACAGCGTTTATGATATTGTTTACCTTATTCATGTTTGGTAAAGTCGACCCATCTGGAAATTGGTGTGTTTAGAGTGCCCTAATGGAGGTTATTCCGCTGGATGTGCTTAGGCAGTGTTTGCTAAGGATGCCTTACACATCACACGATACGATGAAAGCTGTGTGCGAAAGCTGGGAGGCTATGCTCAGTAGCCCTACGTTCTATGCTGACAGGAAGAAATGTGGGACAAGCCAACAGCTTATTTGCTTGATTCAAAGAAATACGGATGAAAGAGATATGAATGCCGTGTTTGTAGTTATAAGGGTATACGACCCTGTGAAGGGCACCTGGGAAAGGCTACCTTTAATTGATGATCCCCAGATTGCTGGAATACCAGTATGGTGTCCGTGCGTGGCTGTGAATCGGAAGCTAGTTCTAATATTCGGAATCCACCTGTCCAATGCGACTTTCACGAATAGAGTTTACATTTATGACTTTGAGTCTGCGAGATGGCGCCGCCGGGAGCTGACATGCCTCACACCTCGATCACTGTTTGCGTGCTCTGCCTCTTCTTCCAACGGACTTGTCTACGTCGCAGGCGGTATCGCCGACCGTGGCATGATCCGGATCTTGCAGCTGCAGAAGATGATAACGTGGAGAAAGACAAGCAGGGGAAATTTTGCTCCTATGATCGAACCGCGAGGCGGGGTATGCCGCGGTGTTTTCGTGGAAGGTAAATTCATGGTGTTGCAGGAAGGCCAAAGTGCACAAGCTGATCCGAGTGAGGGAACGTGGAGAATGACGAATTTTATTGGTGGAGTATGGAGAAGTTGTGTGATTTCTTCTTCTTTTGGGGGGAGTGGTACCGCTTCACCGCACAACAACAGGTGGAAAAATATGATGTGGAGAAGGACGTTTGGAGTGTTGTAGCATCTCTTCCGAATACCCACGATATTGACGTCTTTACGTGCGCTACACAGTGGGGCGACCAAGTTTTTTATAAGCGGATTGGGCGACCGACGGCGTTCCAATACAGAAAATGAACAACACATCTCTTATCTGTTTAATCTGTCAACCAGGGAGTTCACATCTCTTATAGGACTCATGCTTTGCGGGCATGATCCTATCTGCAGCAATCGTAGAGATTTGAAAGTAATTTTTAGATGCACGGCAAACATAATCACTGTGTTGTGCTCAATTCTATATTAGCTATCGCCTATCTACCTAATTCAGGAAATGGTCTTCTTTTGGAGTTTTTTCCATATTCAATTTTTTTCTGAAAGTTCTGTATAGATTTTTTAAAAAGTACCATTGTCATGTTCTTTTTTTTTCATTGTACATAATTTTTTTATATATTTGTTTCATATCATATTGAAGTGACTATTGCTATTTCTTTTGATATTAAAAAGAATATAAAAAATAATGATGTTTCTAAATTATTGCTCTGCTTAGGATTAATTCTAATCTTCTCATTTTGTCTCCTCCCATCCCACCCACGGGTTTCGAACCGGTGACCTTGCAGAACGGAGTGCCTTAACAGTGCACCCCATCACCGACTGCTCTACACCACGTGGGCAATGATGTTTTTAAATTTGATATATATGAAAAAATTAATTTAATTTAACTCTAATTGGGTGACATTCTAGATTTACTCTTTAACCTTATATAGGGAATCTTATCGCCACACTTTTTCTACAAGGATCATCTTTCCCTAGGTAGCCCAAGGAGAAGTTCCCTCATACCGATACTCCACCCTAGGGGTTCGAGGTGCATAATAGCCACATAACCTTGGTTCTTCCACATATAGTTAATAACTATCCCTTCGAAATATCTATTAGAAAGGGAAATTGAATGTGTTTCACTTCCCTCCATTTACCATTTTATTTTTATGGATTATAATCTTTTAATATTATTTCCTAAAAGTTCCGATGAACTTTTCCTAGTGATCTTATAATTTTTTCTCAAGAATTCAAATGTAGCATAACATAAAGGTAGAGGCTTTGGTAGCATAGTATAAAGGTAGAGGCGATGGAAGAACAATGTGTCATTTGTCATCGTTGTCATTAGTGAGCACATGCAGTAGATTTCTTTCCTCAAGTTGCCGAAATTGAATATCCTCTTAGTGTGAACATGCCACCAATTTCTCTTTAGGACTCTCTTCAAATGAATAAATAAAACAACCATTTTCTTACTTATCATGGCATAAATAAATAAAGCCTCCTTCTTTCTACCAAATTTTCTTGGGGGAGGAATTCTTCTTTTTCTTCCCTCTCAATGTCTAGCTTCATTTGCATAGTGAATGTGTCCATCAACCTTTCCATGGTTTTCATCAATGTAGCCATCTTAAGTTCTCGACAATGGAGAAAGCTATTCCTTTAAAACCAGCTTCCCTCTTTCAACTTCCATTTTGGATTTTTTGATCAATAGATTTGCTTCCATATCAACAATTCTTTCGTATATTCTCCAAAGTGGCAGACTCCTCTCCTCGAGAAAAATAGGAAAGCTCACCATTAAAACCATCTAGATAATGCAAAGATAGTCAATACTAGGAGAGGCTTTGCATCGTAGGTATGGAATCGTATATGCTACCGAATTTGGTTGATAAACATTGGGTTGTCTCACTCAGTGTCGCCTTTAGATTTCAATACTCCTCCATAATATGAAAAGGGTTTTCTTTGACCTCCCATCTCTCAATGAAAACATTTTTAAGTTGTTGGAAAGAAAAAATAGTTTAAGATGCCAAACTTCTATACGAGCCTCTAACTTCTAAAAATAATTTGAGGAAGCAACCTTACTTTTGAAATCTTCATGATCTAATTCTTCAAGGTCAATAAAGTCAATGACTTTTTTTCTACATGCTTCCTTGTTGTGATATTACTCGTACTCATCAAGTTGAGGTACCCTCTAACCATAATTCGTGGTAACTCATGCAAAGGGGATGATGACTTTAATCGGTCATATTGGGCGAAAGACTATGATCCGAGGTCCGAGATGTAGTTGTATTAAATGGATTGTGATTATCATTTATGTATTTTTTTACGACAACCAATAACAAAAGGAAATGCATTTGCATCTTCAAGAGAATGATATACACTACGAGAAGGGGATTGATGTGAAGATTTCAAGTCTACATTTAGATTCAACAGTATAGAAGAAGATTACTTTGACCTTTGTAGTGAAATGACATGAAGCAACCCGATACAACAAAAAATTATATTCGCAAAAAATCCGATGTGTTGAAGTACATGACTCTCTACATGTTGTTCTTCCATCCTTCGCTTAAACAAAGTTGTTATTCTCTAAAAAACTCGATTTGAAATTTGTCGTGTGGAATCACCAAGTGAATATTTGATCTTCTATATCTTTTGAAATCCGAGGCATTGAAAACATTAAACTAAATTACATGTGACACTTCGAAGACTAGGAAACATTTTTTCTATTTCTAAGTTATAAATAGATAAATGTGATGGATAATCTATGGAAGTAAAAGGGTGGAACTTCATGAGTAAAAGTTCATAGTCATATATAATGTGTAGGTCTTCTTTGGCTAGCTTTTGATATATGTGCTCCTTCATTTACATCCATGACGGCCTTCATGAGAGTGCATTAGACCTAGATTTGATACATGGTAGTTTGTTTTACCACCCCATTTTGCATTCATCTCTTTTTCTTTTTGTTTCTTCTTTTAAGTACCATTTGGTTTCTTTTTTCTCTATTTTTTTTGACCGTGAATTATTAAGCATATGACTAGGGGGTTAGGGGGTTTATAAAATAGCTCTTTAAAAATTCTTATATTAGGGCTTTTAACTTTTTTATACATACTACTACCTTAAGCACTTTCAATTTTTGACTTTCAAGGATCTTACACATTGGTCTTGATTACTTTTATTAGGACCTAAATGGTTGAATTATGACTCGATAACAATTCTTTGAAAAATATGATGTATGGAATGGAAGTGAAAAACAAAGATGGAAATTATTATGTATGGTTGGGACATGAAGTATGCCATGTTCTATGGAGTTCTCTAATAGTATATCATGGCTCATGAAGTGACAATCGTGGTATCCTCTAAGAAACAAAATTCAAAATCTATATTCCTATTATACATTAATATATTACATAGAATTTTCCAAGTTAATTTTTTAGCCTTCCTATTTCTAACCATTATTCACCATCAATAGCTAAATATGAAACTTTGGGAGACCTTTCCTAAGGAATATGAAACCTTTCAATCCCTAGAAACGACAGAATATGTTATAACTTCGTGAATTCTACTATTCGAGGATAGGGAATCACAAAGGTAACCACAAAACTCTATGGGTTGAGAGACCGGTCTTCTCCAATCAAGGGGTATCCCTCACTTGAAAACTCAAAAGGTAACATATTTTAAAGTGAAAAATTTCTTAAAACATGGACCATATCTTTACAGCTTTTTCTAAAATATTTAGTTGGGGATTGGACGTAATCTTTTTTGAGGTATGGTGTAAATATAGGTGATCAAAGTTTATCAATAATTACCATGCATAAACGTGGTCTCAAAATAGGTATGTTCTTGATACACATTTTTGACAAATCAAATTTATGTAGTGGAGCGAGAAAATAGAGAAAGGAATTGATCTAACAGACAACACAATTTAAAAGAATCATATAATATATAGAGGGAGTAAAAATGGTCCATTTATAATTGAAGCATTAGGATATAGTAAGACTAGAGAAAATTTACTTTGAATTCTAAAATTACACAATTCCTCATTCGCAATTTAATAAAATGTGACGCAAGAGAGACACAAGAAAACATATATCCAAAATTTTGTACCACATTATCCTCTCCCAGATTGTTGGGAAAATGTCCGCATCTAAATCCTTTCATCCATTAAACTGAAAACACAAAACAAATACACTAGCGTCTAATAGATGGTATGAATACTCTCCAACCCCCGTTTTCATTCATCTTATCATCTTATATAGGCATACATGATAGATTAATTAGTAGTTTGGTACAATGCATCTTCGATCCATGGAGAGGATCAACACAAACCGAAAAATAGAAACATAGTATTGTTTACAATCTACTAATGATACTTATCTTTATCTTAAAGAAATAAAATAAATAGACAACAATCTAACTCTATCAAACCAATGATATGCAATGATCGGGTTAGCACACTACCCAAACACATATTTATTCTCATGAGTGACACTTCGACCGATGGAAAGTCTGCTGAGGTGGCATCGAAACACGTAACATGTTGACCCCTCTCGATCTTTTGACAAGCTGGCACCTTTAGAACACACGTGAAAAAGTTGTGGGCAAGGGGTCATAGAAAAAAATTTGATACTCCCTTATTTCGACTAGACTATAATCTTTGTACATACTACTACCTCAAGCACTTTTAATTTTTGACTTTCAAGGATCTTACACATTGGTATTGATTAATTTTATTAGGACCTAGATGGATGACTTATGATCGATAACAATTCTTTGAAAAATATGATGTATGGAATCGAAGTGAAAAATAAAGATGGAAATTATTATGTATGGTTGGGATATGAAGTATGCCATGTCTCTATGGAGTTCTCTAATAGTATAACATGGCTCATGAAGTGACCACCATGGTATCCTCACGAAACAAATGTCAAAAATCTAGATTCCTATTATACATTAATATATTACATAGAATTCGCCAAGTTAATTTTTTTTAGCCCTTCCTATGTCCGATTTTTTGTCACCATCAATAGATAAATCAAACTTTGGAGATCTTTCCCGAGGAAGATGAAACCTTTCGATCCCTCGAAAATGATGTGAATATGTTATAACTCTCGTGAATTCTACTATTCTAAGGATAGAATCGTAAAGGCAACCACAAACTTTCTTGGCTTGAGAGAATGGTCTTCTCTAATCGAAGGGGGCTCCCTCACTCGACCAACTCAAAAGGTAAAATACCGTAAAGAGAAAATTTCTTAAAGCATTGACTAGATCCGAAGAGTTCTTTGAAATATTTAGCTAGGGATTGACAAAAGTTCTAAGGTATGGTGTAAATTTAGGTGATCAAAGTTTATAAATAATTACCATGCATAAAACTAGTCTTAAAATAGGTATGTTCTTGATACACATTTTGGACAAATCAAAGTTATGTAGAGGAGCTGAAAAATAGAGAAATAAATTTATTTAACATACAACACAACTTAAAAGAAACATATAAAAAATAGGGAGTAAAAAATGCTTCATTTACAACTGAAAATTATGTTATAGTAAGTCTAGAGAAAATTTTCTAGGTTCTATCCCCTGGGAACACCTAGGAAAAACTTGATCCTAGAGCTAGGCGTGAGGTATCCAAAGATTCCATCATCTGGGAACTGGCCCAAGTTCTCGAGGAGAGTGAGGGCACCCAACAACACAAAATTTACTTGTAGGAGATAGAAGTTTTCCTCTCGCTAGACTCGGGAAATTGTTGCCCTAGGTGACCTAATGGGGCTAGACCTAGGGAAATGTGAAATTTTTTTTTAATCTAAGAAACCCTACCGTAGTATCTTGATTTACTTCCCCTACCCGAATTAATTTACAAGTTAATTTTTGAAATATTCAATAAATTAGCAAATTAAATAGTAAATACAACTAGCAACCTACACATACATATCAAATATTAAATAACATGCTCATAGAAAAAGTGACACATAGATTTTTCTAGACAAATTTCCCCTCGAAAAACCTAATGCGAGAAAATTGGTAGCATTTAGCTATGGAGGGTTTTCATTATTATGCAGTAATCTAAGTTCAACAACTCGGGCACCAAAACTCGGTTCACCCAATAGAGAAATAAAAATGATAGTAATACGCTGATCTAAATCCCTCTACGTCATCCCGACTAGCATGCGTCGACCACGCGCTACTCAAGCAAGGGCCTACATCACACCTAAAGGGCTTACACTACCCCCGCGCTCCCCGATCGGGCCCGTCGCACCTTGCGTGGCTCTCGCCGCTCTACGCTACCCCCTCGTTGGCTTCCGTCGGATCAAGGCGTGGCTCCCTACCGCCCCGCGCTACTCGGCTAGCCGGAATGCTTATGCGTAAAAAGAATAGGTAAGAAATAAGTCTCTCGCCAAAAGGTAACGCATAACGATTTAAAAATTGAAGAAATGAAATGAAAATATATCAATGTCCACAAATAAATGAAATAGCTCAATGAGACTAGAGAGTAAAAGCTTTGAAAAAAAAATAAGCACTTATAGAAGCATCAACTAAGAGAACAAGAGGAGACTAGTTCATGAGGTTAAAATGTTCTATAATTATTTTCATAGGAAAACTATACAATTATTAGAGTAAATCTTTGTAGGTACCATTAGTTGGTGATCATCGATAATCATTTCATTTCATTAAATACTCGTTGAATGGGCCTTACAACCTATTTTCATAGACAAACGCCACAGTAGTCAGGGTGGATGGAAAAATATTCACACTATATTGAAGAAAAAAACCTACCAAATAAGGATGACATTTCAAATGGGGCAAGAAACAATAGAGAGATAGACATCGAAAAAGTTAAATTATAGGGCAATAGGGAAAGAAAATAGGTAGTCATGGTAGAAATCACAACAAAGAAAAAATTATAAAAATGGAAAACCCTACAAATTAGCACCCATCCAAACATCACCACAATTTTTTTCTTTAACTATAAATCTCCAAATTCATCAAATTATATCCCGTATTCAAACCTAATCCTCTCTATTAGCCATTCTCGAAGATAAGGCCGAGAACTTACTAGCGCAAACCATCACCTACATGTAGTGATCTTATTCTGGTGACCGTAAAAACCTACTTTCGTGAAGACACAGTAAAGGTAAACACTCCCGCCCAAGATTTTCCATACAAACCCTGTGTTGAGCAACCACATATACATCACTAGTTTTTTCTCTTCGTATTTGTAACTTAGAAGTGCTTTGTCTCGACTACCTCCCGGTTGCTCCCTCGAGTCACCCGTGCAAGCCCTCTCGAGCATCATCCTCTTTCTGTAGTACCTAATTAGTAATTTAATTAACCATAATAGTTTCTTGATCATGCAGTATTTCAAGTATATTTCCAATAAGCATAAATCTTTCATGTTAAACAATCAGTGTCAAAAGACTTTAGACTATGTAGGTATTTCAAGTATATTTCCAATAAGCATAAATCTTTCATGTTAAACAATCGAGTCAAAAGACTTTAGACTACAAAGTATAAATAGATATCTCGATAAACTTCATTCCACCACAAAAATGTGCTTAACTAAAGAAAATTCTAATTACTTTGCTTTCAAGACAAAGCTTTCAAGGGCAAGTGATGTAATTAACATACCCCCTACACTTCATGAACAATCAATGTGTATAAGTAGACCATCATAAGGCTCATTTTAAACATCATTATTATCATTTTTATTAAATCAACAAGAATCAAGCAACAATTGCATTCAGCTTCCACTAAAACAAAGTATATGGAAATTTCATATACTTATTATGAAGCTATCTATATTTGAAAATTGATTGTAGAGTCAACCAATAAGCTGTTGAAGCCCAATATTGTCTCTTGTGAGAATAAAAGTTACATCAAGCTCTATGAAAATCCAATGTGTCATGACCATTTTAAACACATTGATATTCAATTCAAAAATCCTAAGATTCCAAGCTCATTAGGGAGTTGGTAGTGTTGGACCACAAACAATTGGCTCTCGTAAAATCAACACCCATTAATAACCTATGTTGTTGGATTTCTAACTTTTCACACTTTGTACTCATTTATTGCCTCATGGGTTCAAAGTGAAAGGGAGGTAGATTTTGTACACCTCAATATACTTGTCTCTTACATGAAAGATCCAAAGACTAAGCAAGATTCGAACAAACAAGAGACTTTCAAGGAACAATTTAGTCATGCCACAATCAAGGGGTTTTCTATGCACCTATTTGATTATTATGATTATTATTATTTTAAGATAGCCACCGATATAGACACCAAATTAAAATAATAAAATAATAAAATATAACCTTTAGAATAAAATACAAGTTTTAGAATAAAATATAAATTTTAGAATATTTGGATGCACCACATAGCTCTAAAGTATATATTTATGATTTTTATCAACTTAATCGCCATTCTCTTTATATTGATGATAAACTACACTTGGTAATTCCAAACTAATAGGCCTTTAAAGCTACACTCTCAAACATCTACGCTATATATTTTGCCGCACGTTTATACTTTGAAGTAACATCGTTCAACTTATTCATGTATGGTAAAGATTTGGGTAAACTCAACCCTATCCGGAAATTGGTGTGTTTAGAGTGTCCTAAGGGAGGTTATTCCAAGAGGGATGTGGTTTGGAATTTTTTTCTAAGGATGCCTTACACATCACACGATACGTTGAAAGCCGTGTGCAAAAGCTAGGAGGCTATGGTTGTTAGCCCTACATTCTATGCTCGACAGAAGAAATGTGGGACAAGCCAACATCTTATTTAGTTGATTCAAATAAATATGGAAATAAAGAGATATGAATGTTGTCTTTGTAGTAAGGGTATACGACCCTCGTGAAGGGCACCGGGAAAGGCTACATGTAATAGATGATCCCCAGACATCGGGAATACCAAAGATGGTGTCCGTGTGTGGCCGTGAATCGAAAGCTGTTCTAATATTCAGAATCTACCCATCCAAAGCAAGTTTGAAGAATAGATTTTACATTTATGACTTTGAGTCTACGAGATGGGGTCATGGAACCGACATGCCTACACCTCGATCACTATTTGCATGCTTTGCCTCTTCTTCCAATGGACTTGTCTACATCACAAATGTAGTATCGCCGACCATGGCATGATCCGATTATGTACGTAGAAGCATATAACGTGGAGAAAGACAAGTGGGAAATTTTGGCTCCTATGATTGAGATCCGCGCAGGCGGGGCATGCCACAAAGTTGTTTTCGTGGAAGGTAAATTCATGGTGTTATAGGAAGGCCAAAGTGCACAAGCTTTGAGTGAGGAACGTGGAGAATGACGACTCTGTGGGTGGAGTATGGAGAAGTTGTGTGATTTATTCTTCTTTCGGGGGAGTGGGTACCGCTTCACCGCACAAAAACATGTGGATAAATATGAGTAGAGAAGGATGTTTGGAGTGTTGTGTTGGAAATTAATTCCAACCAAAGAAACGTGAGCGTAAGGTTAGCGACGTAATTTCAAATTTTTGATTTTACAAGAGTAGCGAAGTCTTGGTCTATTTTTTTTACACTCAACCGCACATTAAATTTTTGGGTTTGAATCCCCGCATCGCAGCATGACCGCAACCATCTCATCGATCCATCAAATCATGGTCTACACCTACGTTACCTCCCACCCACCCAGTATTTGAAAAAGGAGCGCGAAAGGACATAATTTGAATTTTTAATTTTTAAGTTTTGTGTCATAGAGTTTTAAAAATGTAATAGACAAGTAGTATTTTATAAGAGTAGATAGAGAAGATAGAGGTAGAGAGAGAGATAGAAGACATAGAGACAGCAGCAGAAAAACGAGAAAATCTGGATCGTTGTGTTTTTGGAGAAGCTAGTGAAATTCTCGTGTGTTGCCGTGAATCAGTTTTTGGGTATTGCCAAGCAACTATTTCGTGAGTTGCCGTAACTAGAACTAGGTGTTAGCGCAACCGATCCCGTGTGTGAAGCGAACTATAGAAGCTCTATGTGTTGCCACAATCGGACTAGGTGTTGCCACAAATGAGACTCGTGTGTTGTCGCAACGAAGATCGGGTGTTGCCACAACAGAAAAACTATGTGAAAGCAAAGAAATGAAAAAAAACAAAGAGGAATATTTTTGATGAATCCGTAACTATAGTTCTAATGAAATATTGTATTTTGTTATATTTTTTCAAGTTTAATGAAATAGAAAGTTTTATTCCATTTCTTTGTCCACATCTCTATCATCTTTAATCTTTTTGTGTTTGAGTTGAGGAATATTATTTCCTCCGTTTGTTCGAAATTACTCGTAAATTTCCAACATGGTATCGTAGCTAGTCCAAGCTCTTTGAAGGTGTCAAAGAAGTTGAAGGAAGGATTTTTCTATTGTGGTAGTTTCTCTAGCACAGGTGAAGGCTCGTCTTTAAAATCCAAGGTATTTCTCAAAAAGCAGAGTTTGCATTACCGCTTTTGCTGCATAACTGCCTTATTTAAAAATCAAAGTCAAGATTTAAAGCATAGTTCAGTAGTGATAGGCATGGCAAGAGCCAAGACAAGCATGAGTATTGGAAATGCTCAACTCCCACAGCCTCAATGGGAAGAACTATGATTATTGGGCAATCACCATGAGAGCCTTATTTGCTTCTCAAGACTTATGGGAACTTGTTGAGGATGGTTCAAGAACCAATAGATGAAAATGAGCTCTAATGCCTTAACACGTAGCATAGAAGGATTTGTTGAAGAGAAATAGGAAGAAGGACTTTAAATCCCTCTTATATTTCTATCAAGCATTACATGAGAGTGTGTTTCCAAGGATAGAAACAGCCTAAGAAATCTAAGGATGCATGGGATACTCAAGATAGCTTATCAAGGTATGGAGAAAGTGAAGACAACAAAACTACAATTGCTGAGGAGAGATTTTCGAAACTCTCTACATGAAAGAACCTCGATAACATAGACTCATTCTTCACACATGTAATTGGAATGGTCACATGATAAGGTCTCATGGAGAGACACTTTAAGAAAGAAGGATTATGGAGAAAGTTTTGAGAAGTTTACCCTCAAAGTTTGATGTTATTGTCAACACCATAAAAAAGACAAAGGATCTCTCAAAATTTTCGTTGATGAGCTTCATGCATCACCGATGACACATGAACAGAGATTGGGTAGAAATAAAAAGTCATCTTTGGAGCATGCCTTCAAGACCCGGATGCCTTTTAGAAGAGGAAGAGTTCAAGGTAGAGGAAGAGGAAGAGGCAAAAGCCAAAATAGAGAAGGAAGAAACAACTCTTCACATTCACATGGAAGGAACAACAGCTAGAATAAAAGCCATAGCCAATGCAACAACCAAAAAGGTGGACACCAACATGCTCAAGGAAAAAGGTAGGAAAAATCCAATTTCTAATGTCATTATTGCAAAAAAATATGGGCACTATGCCAATGAGTGTAGGAAAAAAGAAAAATGACATGAATAATAGGCAGAATAATAATGTAGCAAGAGAAGAAAATAACCCAAATAATGTGCCGTTAACATGTACTATAGCACAAGATAGAACAGGATGATGTATGGTTCTTAGATTCAGTGCTCCAAAGAATCACATGAATAGAAAAAAAGCAATGTTTGCCAATCTTGATGAAGAAGTTAACCGAAGTAAAAAACATGAACTAATACTAAGATTTTCGCAAGGGAAAAGCAAGTTAGTTAGTGTTGGGTATGTGTTATATTCTTTCCATGACTAAGCCCCCCTTTGCATTGGGCGTAAGGGGTCCGGGCACCACCCTCGACGAAATTTTTTGTCCTTAATTTTCGGTGGGTAGTCCGTGCTCATGGTCTTGTGCATGGTTTTGCACATGGTTTTGGGGTACGATGGTTTTTGGCCCCCGGTTTTTTTTGTAGATATGGTCAAGGGAACTACGGTTATGTTCTAATCCAGTGGTTAATGGATTAGGGTTCATGTATGCTTCAACATGTATATATATGTGTTTTAACACTAAAAGGAATATAATCAAAAATCAAGTCGTCGCACTCGATTTGGGATCTAGGGGAAAAATCTATGTGTTTATCTCTGCTTTTATGTTTTATGCTCTCACTATTGTTTATTTCTTGTTATAAGATTCGTGGGTGTAGATAATTTCTGTTTCAGGTTAAAACCTACAGGCTTAGTATTCGTGCAAGAAATGGTGAGTAGTAACTTTGTGCCATATGTATACTATGTTCCCCTGCTTGAAGTGTAATCTTTTGAGCGTTTGGAACCTCATAAACAAAGGTTACAAATGTAGTTTTTTAAAAAAATTATTTGTTCACAATAATAGACATACCTCCAAGCAAGAAGATTATTGCCGAAATACAAATGACCGTAAATAGAATGTTTCACTCAAGCTCAATACCGAATTGAAGAGAAAAGAAAAAATGTAGCAAAGCTTGTAACTCAAGAGTTCTTTCAAGGAAGTGACAGATGAGAATTGGTTATGGCACTTGAGATTTGGACATCTAAATTTCGAAGGTTTGAATTTGATGCACAAAAAAAAGGAATGGTAAGAGGACTACCATTGATTGAGAAACATGACATCCTATGTGAAGGTCGCATCTTGGGAAAAACAATACGTAGAAAACTTTCCATTAGGAAAGAGCATATGGGCAAAGCACCCCTAGAAATTACTCATTTAGATTTATGTGGGCCGATGCAAACAACATTAGTTTCCGTGCAACACTTACATGCTAAATTTTATTGATGATTTTACAAGGAAAACTTGGGTTTATTTTTTTGAAAAATAAAGGTGAAGTGTTTGAAAAAATTCTGCAATTTCAAAGCACTTGCTAAGAACCAAAGTAGGAAGTATATCCTAAGTCCTTAGGACCGATAAACGAGGTGAGTACATCTCATAAGAATTTTTGAATTTTTAGCAGAGAAAATGGCATACATAAACAATTTACTACAAGGTACACACCGTAGCAAAATGGTGTTACTGAAAGGAAGAATCGAGCCATAATGGAAATGGTGAGAAGTATGCTAAAGGAAAAACATTTTCCAAATGAGTATTGGGCAGAAGCTACAAATTTTCCTATGTATATTTTAAATAGATACCAAAAAAAGCTATAATGAACATAGTTCCGTAATAGCGTGAGCAAATTAAAAATAGGGAGTCACCCACATGAGAGTTTTTGGGTGAGTGGCTTATGCACACATACCAAAACAAGCTTGAGAAAGAAGTTGGATAGTAAGGGGGAGAAGTGCATCTTCCTTGGATATTGTGAAGACTCTAAGGGATATATATTGTATAACCCATCCACAAAGATATTTTTTTATAAGCAAGAGATGTGCAATTCATTGAAGAGGAAGCATGGGATGGAAGCATTGAGAAATACAAGCTCAATGTCAAAAGCTATTTGTCTCCCCGATGAAGATGAGGAAGTCAGTGGGTCGGAAATAACACCTTACCGCAGCAACAACCTTCACCAACAAAAGGACAGCAAGGGACACCTCAAGCGAGAGTAGGAACACCCTTGAGAAGAAATGAGAGTGCTTCTCCAAGCACACCACATGGAGCATATTTGAGTGCTACTTCAAGCACAACTACACCAAATGAAAAAGTAACAAGATTCAGAAATTTAAATGACATTTATGAGCAAGAGGCAGCAAATGAAGGTATGAACTCCTTATTTGATTTATATTGTCATGTTGATGATCCTATTCATTTTGAGGAAGCCATAAAAGATAGAAAATGGATAGAAGCTATGGATGAAGAAAGTAATGACATAGAGAGAAATAAGATATGGGATTTAGTTGATCTCCGAAAAGGGAAATAATTCATTGGAGTAAAATGGGTCTACAAGACCAAAAGTAATGCTAAATGTAAGATAAAAAGACACAAGGCCAGACTTGTTGTCAAATGATATAAGCAGCAACATGGAAGAGATTATGAGGAAACATTTGCTCCGGTTGCAAGAATGGAAAACAGTGAGAGTAGTGTTGTCTATAGTAGCACAACACAAATGGAAGGTTCATAAAATGGATGTAAAATTAGCATTCCTAAATGGAGTATTTATGGAAGAGGTTTATGTTGAAAAACCTCTAGGATATGAGAAAAAGGGCCAAGAACACAAAGTTTGCAGACTGAAGAAAGTTCTTTATGGGCTGAAGCAAGGACCAAGAGCATGGTATAGTGGGATAGATTCCTATCTACTGGAAAATGGTTTTGAAAAGTGTGAAGGAGAACCCACACTATACATCAAAGAAAAATATGGTAAGATGTTGATTGTTGTTTTATATGTTGATGATGTGATATTCACAGGTAATGATGATTACCTTATTGAAAATTTTAAAAAGGTCATGAAAGATGAATTTGAGATGAATGATATGGGCTTGCTAAGATACTTCTTAGGAACAGAAGTAGAGCAAAATGAAAATAAGATTTCTATTTCTCAAGCTAACTATGTAAATGAAGTTTTGGAAATATTTAACATGCAATATTTCAAGGCAGCAATTACACCCACGGTAATGGGATTGAAACTCAGCAAAGAGGATAGCAGCAAGGATTTTGATCCTAGCCTGTACAAGAGCATAGTTGGTAGCCTCATGTATTTGACTGCAACTAGGCCTTATATAATGCATGCTGTTATTTTGATTTCTGGATTCATGGAGAGGCCAAAAGAAGCACATTGGCAAGAAGCAAAAAGAATTCTGAGGTATGTGAAATGAACTAAGAGGTATGGTATTTTGTATGCTACTTCAGAAAATTCAGAATTAATTGGTTACACTAATAGTGATTGGGCTGGAAGTATTTGTTAGGTCTCTGTAGTTTGAAATATTGGAAAATACAAATTCTACAGAGCCTACATGTGAACCACTTTGGGATTCTAGGATCTAGCCCTCCTGAATCCAGAGAGGGATCTCCCTATAAGTGCAAAGATTGATTTATCTTTTAAGTTTTTAATATGATATTAGGCTAGTTATGAAGAACAAGGTTTGTTGTTTGTTTGGTCAGGTATGATCTTTAATTGAGTGGAAAGTCCTAAAAATGAAAGGGTTTCAGGGGGGTAAAGATGTGAATAATCAAAAAAAGGTTCAGTTGATAGGATGGGTATGAAACAACACTTAATCCATGGGGCTATGGAGTCATAAAAGGTTTTAATTGTACAACAGTTAACAAGAGTGTTCCATGGGGCAAGTCATCTATAACAAAATATCCTTTAGATTAAATGATGGAATGGAATATTAAGAGTGTTGTGAAAGTGGAAAAATCCAATAATTTCAGCAACGCTTTATCAACTTTTCAAACAAGAAAAAGCCTTTTTAAGTAACTATTTGAAACTAGCCAAATGACAGGGCTAACCATAGAATTCTTTGGACAAGCTTGTATTAAAGCTAACTTATTAGACAAACAATCCAGTAATCCACATGACTACTTTCAGGAAGGATGAAAACATATAATAAAAACAAAGTGTAGCTTAAGATCACGTAAGATATCATTAAAATCTAATCTTGCTTTCAGCATACTCTTAGGGAAACTTTCAAACAACCTTTGGAAAAAGAACTAGAAGAAAGGAAAAACCATAAAATTTTCTAGTTTAACTCTACTTAGCATGTAATGAAAATATCATTCAAGAAAAATGTTTAAATCTTAGACAGTAAGACATGGGCTCACCAACATTCCTTGACTGTTTGGACTATATTAAATCATTCGTAAATACACAATTGGAGGAAAACATAAAGATAAATCTTATCAGTGAGAGTAGGGTACTTTTAATCGTAAATCTTAGCTCTATTTTCGTTGTTCTTTATCAAAGAAAAATGGACAATTTTATGGAAAACATAAGAAGGAAAACAAGTACAATGAGAGGCACATCACCAATGGTATAGACCAGGATCCCATGAATCAGCTTGTGTATTGATGTCAATCCAGTTACATACTTCAAGTCCAATGTTTCAGTACAGCAACAACTTCTCTTCTCAGCCTAACTTCTTTGATTACAAACAAAGCTTCAACAGCCTATGAGAACTATTTACATGTAGAAAGTTTCGAGTAGCAAGTATTACATCAAAGTCCAACAAACAAACAACAACTTCTCATCTTCTTCGAAAGTATTTATAGAAGAAATGAGGTGGAATGAAAGAAAAATTCTCTAGGTTCAATTAATACAAGTTAATGCTTCTCTGTCTTTGAGGGGTTCAATAAAGAAGTTTTCTAACATTTCCTCTGTATTAATTGGTTTTCATTAAGTATTAAGCTACTTGGAAAATTTTGTTGACTTTAAAACTCTTTAGGCAGGCTGGAAATAACTCTGGCTATCTTTAAACAAAATATCACTAAATAAGCAATAACTATGCCTTCTTCTGATTTATTGAGGTTGCAAGTGGTACTTTTAGTAGTTGAATAAGATAAATGGCCTCTAATGTGGCAGTGGAGGCCTCTTTTACTGATATTTTTCTATTTATCTTTAAACACTTTTAATTTGCATCAATCCATTTATCATTCATTTCTTCACTTTGATATACTTTATCGTTTTGTCTTCACCGGCACAAATGGTTTATGCAGTTGGAGGGTTTCATCTGGGATTGAGAATCATGATCCACTGATGCAATTGAGAGTCTAAAACCCTGCTGGTTGCTTTCTTTGTGAATATAAGACACAGGATCGTCACCCTGTACTCATATGGTCACTTGTCTTTGACTGTGGAAATACATAGATCGAACACCAATAACCCCTGTAAAACACAAAAAACTCATTGAGAAAACCTGTGGGAATAGTGGTAAAAACTGCATTGGAGGGTGTATGGAAGTGGTCGGGAGATGTGAGAATGAAGGGTGATTATGCAGGTGGAGAAGTCTTGTGGAGAAAAATGGGCTAAAAAAATAGTTTAAACTGTTTCTTGCACAATTTGGCGGAAGTGGCTTTGGGAAAACCATTAACGGTTTTCACATTTCATTTGGTGGTGTAGGTGGTATTAGCATTTGGAACGTGATACCATACACCACCTAACACACGTCCCTCCGATTACTTCCCATTTTGCAAAAAAATTTGGCGTTAACCTCTAGGTGCAAAAAATTTACGATATGTAGTATAAGCCGTCGAATCATCGAAGGTAGATCAAACGGTGCGGGAAGCACGCGACATAGGATAAGATGCGCGGGTGAGGGATGGTGGGACCGACGATTGCGTCAGTGCCTTTGTTGCATAGCAGATGGTTTTATTGGGTTATCGGGTTTAGTTACGATCGTTCGATCTCTCAAATGGACGATGGGGATCTAAAGATGGAGCGGGTTATTGGAAAGGAGGAAAGCACAGTAAGTGGAACGAGCGGAGGGAAGGAAGGCCTGATGGTTGTTGATCTACAGAGATCGATGGTCCAAATTTGTTTTGAAATTTTATGTTGGGAGTGGAAACTAGAAGGGAAAAGGGGTTTTTTGCATGGGGTTTTATGTTCTAAGTGCTCGATTGCGGGCTCTAGGACATATGAGAAAACAAGCTAAAGGGTATAAGCTCTCAGTCGCCTAAATTCCTTATAGTGCTTAGAAGGCCGAGGAAGGGTTCCGATAGGTGGGAGGACAGGTTTTAAACAAAATAAGGGGGAAATATAAGGTTTTAAAAGGGTTTTGATGCTTTTGGAGGTTAAAATGAAGGTTAAATGGAGGGATTTTATGAAGGGAATAAGGATGAAAATGGGGTTGTTTATGAGTAAGAGGAGGAGTGAAATGATGAAAAATGGAGCCTCCTTGAACAGTTTTTTCCCTTGGTAAACAGCAGGTACTTTAGGACTAATAGTGAAACAACAGTGAAGATTAAATCAAAGGGTAAAGAACATCATAAGACTTCAAAACATGATAGGTTTTCAAAGGAAACTATCTCCTGAAGGCTAAAAAAGATTTAGCCACCATTTGGTATGACAAATTTTTATAGGTGGCTAACAGTGGCTCCACATGGGGATGGCATCTTCTTGAAGGTGTCAAGAACTTCAGACAATCTTCTCTGGAAGCTGATTAGTGCCTTGCACTTTGATAATATTTTTATCAACTGCGAAAAAAAATGATTTAGAACTTGATGTATCAGCACAAAAATATTTCGCAAACATCTATCTACACAACCTACTTCCTAAGATTTTTTCTTCTTTCAAAGTGCATTTGGACTAGCAAAATATTTTCATAAATAGTTTATTCCTTTGAAAATAGGAAACTAATATAATTATACTCTTATTTCTCCTTGAGTTCAGATTAAGCAGTTGAACTCATAATTTTCTCTACCTAACTACCATCTGTCAGGATTAGACTGTCTGACATACCTTTATTCTCTAAATTCTAAAACAGGAAATTTAAAAGCAGCCAAGCTAGGATTAAGTAGTCTGACTTGCTGTGATCTATGACATAAAAACAAGCTGAACATAGACTAAAATTTGCATAAAATTAAAACAAAATTTTGAAGGCTTAAGATCTGGAAAATAAAAAACTTCCTTCATTTATTTTTCAGCTTTGTTTTGAATTTTTTTGAGCTGTGTTTTCTCTCTCATCTGGTTCAAGTTTTGAGCATATTAGAACCAGTTTGTTTTCAATCTTTGGCTCAAGATTTAATCTAATTAGAGCCATCCTTATTTTGAAATTCATAGCTTTAGATTTTGAATTTGTTTGAACCTTTGTTTTTTGTTGAGGAGGTAAATCCCCTATGTGGACATAGGCGATCCCTACTAGCCCAGCAGGGGTCTAGCAACAATCATCAAATGCTACAGCGCAAGTTCCTAATTGCGAATAAATAGACCAACGATGGAGGCCTACCTGGAGTCCAATGCTATGGTCCGTAGAAGAGACAGCGTTCCCATTCCTCAGCCTCGGCAGATCACGATCCCCACGAACTCCGTGAATGGACACCTGCACATGCAAGAAACAACACGAATACAAGCATAAAATCCAGAATACACAACTATATATCAGTCAGAAAGGATATAACTCATTATTATCATAAGTGAAAAACAGAGTGGAACCATAACCGGTAGTCATTCATTAATAAACAATTGAAAGAGAGTACAACCAATGTTCTGACGCTGCGGTCTCCTTCGGAAGGGTCCCCAGTCGTTCACGTCTCGCAAAGCTCACCAGGGAAGGGACAAGCCTCTCTAGAGTATCTCGACGATAGTCTCCTTACTTGAGTCGGCCTTAAGGGAAGAAAGAGGGTTCTTACAGCACAAAGGCTCTTGGGAATTTGGAGATTCAAAGCTTAGGCACTTCAAGACTAGCTTGCAATGGCAATGGGCAAGCTTTTATAGATGGAGGAAGAGGGATTTGGGATCCCTATAATTGTGGGATTGGCCCTATCATGAAGGAAGCTTCCATGAGAGGTGGAAAACCACTTCCCTTCCATGGAACTCCCATAGCCAAACCTCCCAACTCAAGATAGACAATGGTTTCTGAATTTGTTGAAACAAAACTTCTGCTATCTTTATTTAAAAAACACTCCTTAAATTGGCTAGCGCGACTGTGACTCTAGGACACAGCACCAGTTGGTGCGGCCTCTTTGTAGGATTTTTCTCATTGGCGCGAGTTATGAACTGTCTGCCCGTGCCAATGCAAAAAGAGATGTTTTATGGTTTTTTGCAAGGAGATGTCTTTAGGGAAATTGAAGCTCATGTTTGGAGGAATGCATTGATAATGATTTCAAGGCATGAAAATGTTCATAGGTCACAAAATGGGTCCTCCATTGTGCGGGATGGGGAATGGTAGGGACGGTGACAAATTACTGTGTAACAGATGCCCCCTAAAGTATGAGGCCCGAGAGAGAGAGGGGTGAAATGCTTTACGAGAACGTGTCCAACTGAAGCTCCGCCGTCAGAAAACCTGCGTAGAAAAAATACAACTGATATCTCAAGTACATGATGTATATGCGATATGGGCGTAGCCATTCGAAACAGAGTACACTATAATCCAGATCCAGGGCATGGGCGCAGCCATCTAGCGAGGATCAATAAATAGACTCAGGTATGGTCGTAGCCATCCAATCAGTGATTCATGTACATAATGATAATAATCCACAATATCACAGCCTGGATTACAACAGACACAATCCAGGGTCTTACGCTCCATCTCGACCCAAATAAAGTACAAGTTCAAGCATGCGAATATGTGAGCTAAAGTTGAACATGCCAGAACATCGTCTGATTACCAACCAATAATGAAAGTTGTTAACAGACGCGAGAGGAACCACCAATGATGACAATGGCCCTCAAGGTACTACAGGTACAATCTACGGCATGTGAATCAATGAGCTGGCGTCGAACACCTGTAGAATCACTCGATCGGAGGCCAATGATGAAAACCTCTCGTTGAATGCAACGAACCTGCCATTGAGGTGTGTAGGCTCCAAGGTACCATAAAGGAGTCTCTAGATCAACTTCCTGGATAATGAACTGAAGTCGACAGGAAGTGACCTTGATCGAAGGTGGGCCATAATGTTTCCCACATCATCGACACGAGACAGAGGAACATGATGTTTTTGTTGTGAATCAAGATCGTATGAGAATCAGAGGAAGGTTGATATTTGCAGAGGTCAACTTCTCTTGAACATATAATGGCACAAATAGTGGTTTTGGCAGTATTTGACATCAACGGATCAGAGGTCATGGTGACGAGGCAATGAGCAGAGGAGAGGTCAAAAAGGATTATCCAAACCCACGGAGGCAAAGTGAAGAAACGAGATGAGATGTCCCCAACCCGACACGAATGCAGACAAGTGCCATGTTCAAGAGCGACATACTACCGACGACAACGACGATGGTTCTATTTTTCCCCCACCATTTCTGGCGAGTACCCCAATTATTTTTGATAACAAGCTTGAAGGGGATAGCATATGCTTGTGATATAAGTCCGCCCTTCGGGCGAATCCATCCTAGTGCATTTAACAAGTCCTAGGAAGGAGAAACTCGGAGAACGTCATTTCGACGAAATCCAATGTCATCAGGGTTTAACGAGTCTGACAAAGGAAGAACTCGGCGTCTTTTCATGTTTAGAGAGTTTGAAAAGACAGCGGAAAAGTAAACTCCAGCAGTCCCTTTTCGTAAATAGTTCCTCAGATCCGAAAAGGTAGAAAACAATATCCGAGGAAACCTCCTAGTCGCGATAGGCTAGGGTATTCCTTTTTCGTAATCAATCCATCCCAGCCCGAAAAAGGGTTAAACGTATACTGGGTAGATGTCGATTCATGTCCATTTTAACGAGATCGAAACGACAAGGGCCTCGACAATCTTTTCATGTTTAGAGAGTCAGAAAAGAGCTGAAAGATGACTCCAAAGTGACTTTTTCGTGTATTTACCGAGTCCGAAAAAGTATAAAATACAACTCGTTTTCACCGTTAAAGTCGCGAAAAACCTGTTGCTGCACATACCAAGCAAGCGTAAAACCCATTTTCGACATAACATATTAAAATATTTGATAAAAATAACTTTTAAAACCTATCCTATGTCGAAAAAGTTATAAATATGCCAAAATGGTAAAAACAAAATTACATTTACTATTTACCTTGGTAAAAAGAAGCAGTGGTCCATTTTGGAGTGCAAACTTCTGACGGCGATTGTGACAAATCCGGTTGACCATTCAGATTCTCGTCTGCTACAGGTAAGAGGCGCTTCCCTATACTTCATTTCAATCCATTTTTGGATAGTTTTTCCTCATATATCAGGCTCTATGGCAACTTTTTGAATTTTTAGGGTTGTGCTCATTTGCGCGGGTATCGAGCATGGACCCGCACCAATGGGCTTTTCCATGCAAAGGGCTCACGCCACGTGTCGCGACTGTTCACAAAACAGTCACGCCAATGGCCGAACCCAAATTTCCGCCTAAAAAATCGAAATTTTAATCATTTTAAATGAAATTTGAAGCCTACCAGAGATCTAATTAAGGGTTTATGACCATGTGGATGTAGGAAATCAAGCAAAATGGTGATTGAGTGGAAAGAAAGAGAGCATGGAGAAGAGGATGAACAAGCCATAGAAAGTGAGGTTTGCATGAATGCCCTCAGAAACTATGGGCTAAAGAAGTTCTTCCTTACACCCTATTTACGAGCTCAGCCCGAGCTCCTCCAGTATCTGATTAGTATTTGGGACGAACAGGAACAAGTGTTCAAGTTGCGAGACCAGGTATTGGAACTGGAGGTCTCCGATGTGTATTTCATAACCAGACTATCTCCCAGAGGTCCGGTACCCATCCTAACTGGGAGCAGACCATCCGAAAAGAAGATGGAAGAAGTGATGGCACGAGTGTCCCAAGAGCACAAATGGGATCAGGGAGCAAAAAGGTGGATATCCACACTATCCCCGTTCTGGCATTGAGAGTTGTCCTACATACCATCATGTGGGCTGCAGGGTCACAGGTGCCGCACGAGGCCACAAAATCCCAACTCCTGCTGGCCTCAGAATACATGAGTCCCATATTGTTTGACTGGGCTATAGCAGTAATAATAAACATGAAGAGACAACTCACAAAATGCAAGCAAGCCAAACTGAAACAGTTTGGCTATGGTTCCATCCTGGTATCATTAATTTTGGAATGGTTACCAATCTTCCAAGGCCAAGGGGCCATAGTAGCAGAGCCGATTCCATAAGAGCCGAGAATGGCTCACTGGGCAGCACTAATGCCCAGAGCTGGAGGTGGCCAACAGATGTCCTGGAGGCCGGATTTTTTTAGGTGGTTACGGCGCCAGTTGATTGTAGTGGAGGACTGGCCATATGCAGGAACTGATTTCACTAGAGACCCAGATATCCCACTGCTAGAAGGAGATGAATGGGATGAGGAGTTGGGTATGACCTCATCTTTTTGATTTTTATGATTTATGATTTTTTTGTTAATACACATTCGTCTTAACACATTTTACATATGTATGCAAATGTGGGCCCTGAGAGACCAACCGGGATGTCTCCAATCACGCGGAGGACTCTTCTCGCCCCTGATCCTTAGGAAGAGGGTACAGGAGGGGAAGAGTTGATCCAGAATCTAGAGGGCATTGCCCGAGGGATCCCGGACTATGCTCGGCTGGCGGATGTACCGATGGCATACCAGCGTCATACGGTGGGAGTTCCAAGTCAGATCCACTGACTCCTGAGATGCTTAGTGCGTGCAGTTACATGTTATCATGAGCACCATGCAGATTAGCTCTTAGGGATTATACCACACATATTTTTTGAGAGACATATTGTCTTCGGATGTATTTAAGATGATTATGTATATTTTTACTTACAGACACACCTATGTAAACCTTTCACATATATATATATATATATATATATATATATATATATATATATATATATATATATATATATATATATATATATATATATATATATATATATATATATATATATATATATATATATATATATATATATATATATATATATATATATGCATATCTATTTCTGGATGGATCTTTCTTTACATGTGATGATGATTTACAAATTGCGCAAATGTCTGTCTAATACCAAATTAGCTACTGCATCTGTTAATGTATTCAAATTCCTGGGTATATGTTGATATGTAATGTAGTCAAAATTCCTTTCCAGTAATCGAATACGCAGATACAGACGTAAAATGGATGGGTTTCTTACTGAATAGTGTCCATTCAGCTGTAACACTACAAGTTGCAAATATAGATACACAAGAAATTCATGGATACCAAGGTTTACTGCCTCAGTTAATAATTCTAACACAGCACTATATTCTGTGATGTTGTTCGTAGTATGTCCTAGACACACACCTTGCAGGTTGACCAACTCACCAGCAGGATCATAGATTACCCAGGCTGCTGAAGACAGATTCCTGGTACTGCGAGAGGCACCATCCGTGAAACCAAAAAATGGATGAATAGACATATGCACAACCAGGAAGACCTGATCAGCAGAAATATGTTTACAAGACACACCACACCATATATACACACAAATGAAAAACACACACCTATGTACACAAACCACACCAAGAAATCGCTTCAGGCATATTACTTTTTGAGGTACATCCCATTTCTGGGCTGCGCCAGTGGAACTCCTTCATAATCTATAAGCTCATAAGCCCCATTTTTCAAAACACGTTTTACTATATAGGGCCCATGCCACATAGTCTGGAACTTATCGGCTCCAAGCTTGTCATCTGCTTGATCATACAGGAGGACGAGGTCTCCTTCAATAAAGGAATGGGGAGAAACAGATTGATCAAAATGAGTTTTTATCCTCTTCTTTTGTGCTTCAATAACCAAAGCAGCCAGATGACGGGTTTCATCTAACCGTTCCAGATACAAAAGACGTTCTTCCTCAGCAGAAGTATTAGGTAAAAGTTCCACAGCTAATTTCAAAGAAGGAATCTGTTGAGCCTCAAATTTGTGTTTTCCTTCACCTCATTTTACCTCATTTTCCCTTGTCCATTTCTATCTTAAACCCAATTGATCAATAAAAATAGTTAAAATTACTTCTAGAATGGTTTACATGACTGACTTGTTGAATTTTGTGATTGTTGCCATTGTTAAGCATTTTGACCGGATCTAGCTGCAGAATGCAGACATTCCGTAGCTAACCGGCGATTTTGCAGCCACCTTCATGTTTGAGTATGTTCCAGGTGGCCTCTTGAGGAAAAATGCATATGGGCATGATCCACGTCGTGCCTACATGGTTTGTTGCTCATCATGGAAGAGGAAATGAATTCTGGGTACGGTTATGCACGTGGGACCACATTTGTGAAGGAAGACTCCTACTAGGACTGTCTCAGTCCAGATGTCTTTTCTTCTTCACGTAGCCACCTCAAAGACTCCTAAGATGATTCGGATAAGGAAATACATTATTCCTAAATTGTTGTAATTTATTACATTGTATTTACTTTATAAACTCGATAGACCGAGAGCTGAACAGAGATTTTATGTTAGACTATTTACATAGATTTGTTCAAACCGTGATACATTTCTAAAAACGCAGAGTGTCGTGTTCAAACTTTGCATCGTTAATGGACAGCATAAAGTTATTTAAGGCGTGATTTAATTTATTGGAACGTCGTCAAGGGTAGAGGCCCCGCCCTCTGTACTCCGTATTTCTTTTGCGTAAGCTTGACAAGTTTTTCCTAGCCGCTTTACGTTTTGCATTTGAATTGATAGTTGTTTTGTTTTATCTATCGTAGTCGTATTCATTCTTAGCTTCTTCCACAAGAACATTAATTTTCCAACATACTAAATGACATGAATGTTTAATGACTATGGTATTGTAGGACAGATAATTATATTTTTCTTAACTAGCATTTAGTCATATTTCCGTTCAAATTTTTCCACAAGAAGACACTCTTCCAATACTCAAAATGATGAATGATTAATGACTATGGTATTGTAGGATAGAGTTGAATTTGTATTTGCTTTTAACTAGTCCGTATACATATTCATTCCAGCTTCTTCCACAAGAACATTCTTCCAACATCGCCATGAGTGATGAATAACTATAGTACCGTAGGAATGAATTAGAAGCTATTATTCACTATCACAACCACTGTTTAATCACTCTTCCACAAGAAGAAATTCCTTCCAAGACATCCTACAGTTCAAGACATAACTGGCATAATGAATGATTTAGTTGTGTGTTTATACTAAGTGTCATCTCCGATCTTGCTCTTTAAACGCTTTCCCAATACATCGTAAGAACGCAGTAGGATACGATGTGATAACTTAGTTTTTCATTTTTTCGTGTACTATTTAACAATTGCATACAAGTCCACAAATGCCGTAATTGTTTTCACTCTTCCACAAGAAGGAACTCTTCCAAAATATCACTAATGATGAACAAACATCGTGTAACTTCATAGATTAATGCATGTTAGTATAGTTAGAACAACTCCGTAGTTTCATTTGCATTTAATTCATGACCGCTTATCGGCTTCAAGTTTGAAGATGACTTTGAGGAAGTAACATTGTTCTAGTTTAGTAGCATCTTAGGTTCATTTCGTATTAACTCATCGTACTTCTGTATCTCATATTCACATTGTCATCCTTGTACAATAGATTAACAATATTGTGTACCCTTCAATATTCACAAAACACCCTTTTTTGTTCTAAAACTACAACAAATCCATAGCCATAGGGAATAAGACAAAAATCACTATACAATCAAACCCTCTCTCGCACCCCCTCATCATTTTTATAAACAAGAGTTCTTCTCAAAAGAACTACTTTGAACTGAACTAATGCCAACTTCTTGAGTATAAGTTCGTGACATTCAATTAAATTTCTAATAGAACTAGGAATTAATCATAGAACAAAAGAGCTTAGGACAAGAGTATTGCATCATTAGTGTTTAATTGTTTAGTTAAAGGATTTGCATATTTAATGATCATTTTCAAGTTTATTTCAGGTCATCCTGGTAAGTCATTATCAAGCTTTTGTTTCTATTCAATCATAGTTCCATTCTGCTTTATTGTTTTCATTGCATTTACCATTCCATACATTAGGCTTAACTCGTTTTTGACCATCAACTTTCTTTCCATTAGTTCTCTATATTTATTGTGAATATAAAACACACTAAAAGACCAAACACTTTGCAATCAAATATGAAAATATCAAAAAATTGCTAAAAAACACTACACACAACGCATTAGAAACAAGCACCTAGGTACATATGGCACTTACCAAAGCAGCTTTACAAACTCGTTGACAATTAAATGAGCTCAGTTTAGGACGATTGGGACACAATATTTTGGACATTGCCAGCGAAGTGAAAACTAGGTAACTCTTGTTTTCTTATATCCAAAATTTCATAGGGGAGAGATTCAAGGAAGATTTATAAGCAAGAGGTGCGTAATTTTGACTTTCTAGAACACCACTTGTTTCATCTGTATCCGTAACTAGTACACCTTCAACTCAAACCCATCTTCCATCCTTCATCGATCCCGACTTCTAGAAGATCTAAGGTCACATATTCCATTAGAGATACTTTTCCACTTCATCCATCGAACCTCGCCAGAAGAAGATCTAAAAAATTTCCCTGCTGGGTGGACACAAACTTTTCATTTGTGAGAGTCAACCATGAAGAAGGAGGAGGAGGAGGTTGTTAATGGAGAACACACATTGTTTGGAGGAGGTAGGAGAGGTAGGGGAGAAGGAGGAAGAGGAGAAGGAGGTAGAGGCAAGGAGGAAGAGGTAGAATAGGTTTTTGGGTTCTCATACTTAAGGAAGAAACCAACACAACCATGAAAATACTTTCACCTTTCCGTCCTTCCGAACTTATGGACTTAAAATCGAGGATCCAAACTTATTCGAATTCTGAAGTGTTGTAGACTTACATCATTTTCAAGATGCTTCAAAACTGAAATTGTTTCCATCAAAAGGACAGCATTGAAGTGGTTTATGAGTTTAAATGGTTCTATTGCAACATGGGAGTGAACAAGCATTTCTAGAGACACTTGGATTATTGTATGCTTGCTAATCACAAGGAAGAAGTGTTCAAGATGTTACAAAAAAGAAGATGAAAACTTAGAAGATTTGTCGAAAGATTGTGAACAGGCAAATATAAAAAAGGGAAATACAAATGAAAACCTAGATCAAGACACTTTAAAAGCTCTTTTGTTGAAAACGATGTTAGGGATGAATGGTTGATATCCTTAACATGATGGGAAAAGGAGACATATCACAACTCACATTACCTAAAATATCCGAGTTATGGTATCAACCTTCTGCAGGGAAATCCAACCTGTTGAAGGTCCAAGAGATCCGTTCAAAAGGGCAATCGTCAGACAGTAAGCAGATTCTAAATGGTGATGATACCAGACATGATTTTAAATCGACATCTTAGGTGAGTCTAAAGGAACAAACAGAATTAAGATACAAAACAAGTAAAAGGTCGAATTCGATGCCTTTGCAATCTTTGTCCCAAATGTAGGAAGAAAAGTTGTTTTGAGAGAATGTCTCTGATGTAAAAGTTGTAGAAACTCGGGTAAGTGTCGTTCGAGAAACATGAGACCAAGAGTTGTCCTTCTCTTCCTCGGTCTCAAGGTCGTTTTTCAAGAAACTCCTACGTACCTTGGCTAACCTCTTAACTTTGTATCTAGAAGACCATAGGATCCTACACAAGGATTCCATGATCAAATGTATAATCAACCTCCACCTTGGAATTCTTTAACCCTAAGCCCCACTTCAAAATCAATCTCTCAATCTTGGGCACAAGGATCACAAGGTCCCTATGGAAGATACTCATAATACTGCATCCACCATCCTATCCACCATCTGTTACTTTTTATCCTCAAAATCCTCAACAAAATTTTCCTCAAAATCTTCAACAAAATTTTCAACAAAATCTTTAACAACATCATCCGAACCAACCTCATCAAAATCAACCACTTCCTAGTCACCAAATTCCCTCAAACTAATCAATTACAAATGCAAATTACCAAACCCTATTAATAAGAACCCTCGTATTACATATATGATAAGGAAAACATTTCAAATTTATTTAATTACTTCCTCTAGACCTTAGTGATGTTCAACTTAGGTCTGGAAGGGATACTTGAGAAGAGGAAACCTTTCCGTGATCATACACAGAACAAGATAACTTCGAGAAGACTTCAATGTTAATAAAAAGTCTTTGAGAAGACACATCCTTTCAAGATCAAAACATTGAAAAACTGAAACAAAAAGATCCAATAAATCCAACCAGATAGAGCAACCATCCACATTCACTTCTAGTATTCTTTAAAGACTACACCATAAAGGTGTAGAAAAACAAATAATGTAAGGTGCCTAATTATACTGGATGAATTGAGAAATTATTTGTATTGAAAATTCATTATTGCAAGCTATCAAGGAACCAGTAATTTTAGCCAAAACAATAAAGGAGTTTAGCATGAAAACAACAAGAAAAGAATAGAAACAAGAAAATTCCGAACTGCAGGACAAATAGCACATTATGAGATGGTAAGATTATTCTAAAGTACCTCGACCTGTGAACCAAATGTCAAAATTCACATCAATGAATGAACAAAATACACCAACACTTAGGGAGCGTAACAACAAGAGGACAAATCATGATAAATCATCTCTTAATCTTTTCTTTACACCCACACTATTACAATTAGCGTACAGATCTGTGATCGTACTCGTATGGGGTAATAGAACACATTCTGTCCCTAGACTCTTGGGAGTACCGTGATTTCATGCATCCTAACACTCCATCTAGGAGGCCATCTCATATACTAGGAAGACCCTGTTGGCTACACCGATGCTTTTATTAGTTGTAGGTCCTATGATATGTATATTTCTGACAGTAGTTCAACAAAGAAATTCACTTTATCCTCCAGACAATTACAGTATTTAGACACTTCAATGGATAGAGGATGAAGAATATTTAAGGTTCACTCTTCACCTCCCTGTACCTAGTGAAGATAATCAAATTTCCGAATACTCTAGAAAATCCTTTGAATCTTCTCTGCACACAAACAAGAATCATTTCAAGAGAGATCCAATATTGAGTTCACATTCAGACAAAATGTCTCTTCATTCTATGACAAATTCTGCGAAGCTTCTTCACAAGTAAATTCTTCAGCAAAAACCAAACACAAACAAAACCTAGAACCAACAAGAAGAAAGAATAAAGACACAGAGACATTCTTCCAAAGAGATATACGTGAACACACCTAGGCGAGGGTGATAAGTCTCATGACTTGCACTCATCACATCTACAGTAGGCATCTGCAAACCAACCAGAGCAATTTCAAAGATCACATGAATCCAAATTCAGGAAATTGTCAAGGAAGAATTACAAAATTACAATAACTTCATCTATCCTATTTCAGAGAACAAAGGTTTCCTCTTTAGTAATTGCATCCAAGAAAATGGAAAATGGAGGGTGAAGACTACCTAGAATCGAATAAAGCTACCCAAAGACCATTTTCACCATAACATCAAGTATTAGACATTAAATAGTAAAAAGGCTTTCATTCCTAGATGGGTTTTCTAGGGGGATACAATCAACCATAGCACTTGAAGACCAAGATAAAACCACATTTACTTGTCCTTTGGGTACCTATGCTCATTTAGTATTGCCATTTGACTGTGGCAATGCACCGTAACATTCAAAGGGCAAAGATTAGGAATTTTTTCTGATCCGATACATGACCGTGTAGAGGTGCATGGATGATTTTAATAGCTGTATATGGGGATACATTTGAAGAGGCTTTAGAAAATCTGGAAAAGTCTTAAAAAGATGTCAGAAGCAAACCTTTCACTTAGTCATGAAAATGTTTTGTTATGATGTTCACTCAAGGTATTGTTTTAGGGCACCACATTTTGTGATGGGATTAGAGTAGATGAGGTGAAAGTTGAAGTTATTTTCAACCTATCCATTTCAAATTGTCAAAAGATGTTAGAAGTTTTCTAGATTTATAGTATTATCGGAGATTTATAGAAAACTTAACCAAAAATAGCATCTCCTCTCTTCAAATTACTCACCAAAGATTGTGAATTTATGACCGATTGCCGGGCTACTAAACCCCGAAAACCAAAATACACCATATTAAGGGGACCTAACCGGAAGTTACCTTTTCATTCCCGATGATACTTCCGACATGCCTCTAGGAGCAAACATTGGGACGTAAAGATTTAATTCTATGCTATCTACTTATATCAAGAAAAATTCTGACTTCATAGTTAAACTATACCCAGAATCGAAAAAGACGGAAATGTTGTTCATGCCATTAACAACCGTACACTATACAATAAAGCAGAAATCCTTTATCTGGTTAACGATCATTCTCCGCAATTAGATATTTAATGAATAAATCAATTACTAATGGTAGTATTATAAGATGTGGTTACAGGACAAAGAATTCAACATTACTATTCTAGATAGTTTGAAAACAAAACACTGTGGCTGATTGCCTAGAATTCAAAATATCAAGATGACACCGATTGAAGATCAATTTCCGATGAATATCTTTTTTTGGTAACTTCACTCAAACCCATGGTTTGTCGAGATGCTTAACGTTTAGTTTCGTGAAAATTTCTTCAATTATGAATGCAAGGGGATAAAAGAAAATCATTAATGATAGTGTAGTGATATTCATGGGTCGCTAATAGAGTTGCAAGATACAAAACTAAAGACGGATCATTAGAAGTGTGTTCGAAGACGAGATGCCTGGGCACCAAGGTACACGTTGCCATGATGAACCTTGCAAGGTACCGAGATAAGAGGACAAAACAGCAAGATCTCAATTTAGATATTATCGTCATCTTGTTCAAAGACGTGGCAATATGTAAAAGGTGTGACAATGCACAAAGGGTAGGGAAACCTTCTTCAAAGATGCTACTACAACCTCAGCAACACATTAACCTTTTGAAAAATGGGTTTTGGATTTTGTAGGACCCATAGTCCTCCATCAAGAAAAAGAACACATATTAGTTTGCACCCATTATGTTGGTCAAGTGGGTGTAAGCTAAACGTATTACCATAATGAATCAGACCATTCTTTTTTGAGGATATTTTCACTGCTTTTGGTGTCCGTGAAAATTGTTATGACGATATTTCAATTTACATCAAGGCTAGTGAGCAAACATGGAATTACAAAATTTACATAGAACATCTACTCCTTATCATCCACAAGCAAATGGTCAAGTGGAATCTGAAGACAAAAGTCATCACGAATTCCAACAAAGATCAAGCTCATCTACATAAGAGATTGGGTAGACAGGCTTCCTCAAGTCAGGCCTATGCAGAACTACATGGAGAAACACAACAAAGCATTTCTTGGCGAGCTTGTTTATGAAAGCAAGTTTTACAGAGTTCCAACCAAACATTCAACATGGCAACAAATAGGACTTGATCACAGTAGGCACAAAAGCATAGACCTGAGAAAATTAATGAGTTAGATGAGACTTATGAAGATGCAAGCCAGGAACAAGTCTAGTCCAACAAAGGCCAGATGGTACAGACAAGTACATCAAGGAGAAGAAATTCAAAGAGGATCAGTTTTCAGCCTATTCAATTGACTATGAAATTTCATATATTGTCAGCTATATGAATGAACGTCCATTTTACAATAAAGAAAATCAGAATTATGATGAAGAAGAACATTTTTCAGCTATTTATATTCGTTATTTACGCAGCCACCAAGAGAAGAACACAGAAGTTCTATGATGATGAAGCACAGAAGAGCCTTTTCACCAACCTGACAATTTTCAAGTATTTTCGAAAAAAAAATAAATAAAAATAAAAAATAAAAATAAAATAATAAAGAAGAAGGAAACGAATCACAAATTATTATGTTGTTTATATGTAAGATAGTGAAAACGTAGTCTTCTATACCTTAATCTTCCCATTTTATCTTTATAAGTGTTGTTAGAAAACTTGAGTAAGCGCAAGGCTCTAGTAAGTATCATATTCATTCATCCATTCATCAATTTATTCATCCGAATGATCTCATCCATCATTCATATTCTATCCATTCCATATCCTCTATCTCATTTCATCTGTCTTCCATCTGAATTTATTTTCATACCAGCTGTGTCTGATATCTCATATGAGTAAATAAGAGGGTGTCGAATTGCAAGATAACTTCAATAAGTCCTTCATTCATTCTATGAATCAATCCGTTCCCATTCCATTAATTAATTTGATAAAATATGATTAATTCATCATCCATTTTCTACAAATAATATAATATTTGTTCGTAATATTCATTTCATGATTGTGTTAATTAATGCGATTGCAATTTCATGGATACCCTGAATTAGTGATAATTTTTTATGAGAATGCAGTAAAGATGATGGAGTTTGGCGAACAGTTTGCCTTCTACCAGCGGGTCTTAGCAAATCTCCTGCTAAAACCATTTTTGACTGTACCACTTTAGCACGAGCGGCACCCTGAATCTTAATTGATTCCTTTGATGATGATAAGAAAATATTGAGACCTGACTTTGATCCTGTTATTTTTATTCATCTCTGAAGAAGACATCACCACCACCTTAATAATATTTATCTTGCACCACATCATCTTCAATGACTTCAGTCTTGATTGTTGATTGTTCGCCAACGAAATGCAATAGTCTGTTGTTCTGATAGAAACGATATTGCATCCACCATGTCATCATTCATGACTCTTTACAAAGGTTCATAATGATATTCAATCCCACATGTCAATATGTGATGGTTCATTATTTTACGACTGAATAGACGAATATCCATTAATCTAACGATAGTGATGGAGTGAATTAATGATATCGACCCATTAATTAAATCACGATTGTCCCAGAATATCAGTCAATTATGCAGGCTGATCGCACCAGAAGACCTGAAAGAGATGGGATGAAAGGTGAGTTTAGCTTATCACAATTATACCCGCTATTATCATAACACAGATATGTAGAGCGTCATATACCGTGCGCCGAAATTGCGGTCGATTCATAAGAGGTCATCATCACAATTAAAATATTTATCCATAGCCCGTCATCATTACCAATATTCAGATAAGCGATCGGCGATCCCATTTGAGAGGTAGCAATGGAGAAAAAGAGAGTTCTGTAAGAGCTCAACATGATCGTTACATGATCAATATAATAGCAATAATTCCGCCTGAACAGAAGTCCCGCGGCACCAATAATGCGATCAATCAGATGCCGTCGTCATATTATTCCAGACATAACGACCGTAGAGGGTTGCAGCAGGCAATCAACTACGGCGACCGTTAACTTCAAAGGTCAGCGATCATCTGCCCACCTCATAACGGAGCGAATAACTGTCGATCTCATATACGCATCATAAACCCGATTTCCTGATGAAACCGCATGCGCCGTAGAAATTCCACATTCAACTTCAGCGCAGATCCAGAATGCCCTGCAAACAACTCCATCTCAACAACGGTTTCGTTAACGGGTCATATTCAGAGCTGAACCCACTGGGTGTAAGGTTTATCTTCTGCGCTTGCTGGTGATGTCTTCACGGACGGTGACCAATAGCGTTCTGGAGTGCTACCAACGGCAGTCGTGGCTGAATATCCAGAATGGAGGCAAAGAAGAAGATACCATCCATATTCAGGATGGATAAACCCAGCCCACCAGAAAAACCTTCATCGAGCGCGCAGCAGATCGCAGCCCCATGATCCCATGATAAATAATATTCAGATTTGAGGCCTGGCGGTATTAATTCATCATAGCGCCCACGACCTGACCGGTAATAAAGAGCAACCAGCAGTCGGGAACAAAGATAAGCCTGCGAACACCAGATGGTATTTTATAACATCACCAATACCCGCCGAAAGCCCGCGATCAGCAGAGATGCATCAAGTGGGGTCACAGCCTCAATCATCAGCCCAGCCCCACAACGGACTTGCAGAGCCCCTGGATAAAGGCATCATCTGAGAAGGGATTGAGGGATCTGGAGCTGTTCCCAGATCCGGAGGACAGATCCCATGACCAGAGATGGGTTACATCAGAGATAAGGGGACCGTGTTCCATCAGATCCTCTGCAGGAGTCCGCAAACCTTTGTCTGTATGGATGCCACAAGCAATCTGGATTTGAAGAACCCCATCAAAGAGGCTGGATGTTTGGAGGATAGTGTTATGATAGACCTGCCTGAGCAGCAGCCTCATGCTAGCAGACGACTGAGAGACCCACATAGGGTCTGAACTAATCCCATCAAATTAAAAAGAGATGACCATGCACAAGGGTGTGTCTGAGATGTGGTGAATTTTAGATGAGATGTTTTAACATAAAATAAAGAGACTGGGCCATCTCACCATGAGCTGAAGATCAGCAAGATTTCACCAGATTTATAAGACTCTAAGGCACTGTGGACTGTGCTGCAGGCACTTAGGGTTAAGGGAGTGCTTCTACCTCACAGAAGGATAGTCAGCACACTTGGACAATCCCTGAGAGAGTCTGTTACATGCATCCCTCTGTTCTCAGTCATGCTGCAGTACAGACAGTGTGTATTTATGTGTAGATCTTGCTGATGGATCTCTCCTAGTGTCAGATCTCTCATGTCATAAGAATAAGGTATCCTGCTAAGCTCAGAGCTGAGCAACAACACGTACACTGGGAAGGATCACTGTTGGAGTGAGAATGGCAGAATCATCCACTGAATCAAGGAGCCCTGCTGCATGGATCTGATTTGTCTGAGTCTGCACCTGCATGTTAGGGACCAAGTAATTTGTTAAGAATGACCATCATGGAAGAATGATATTAAACATTCAAAGGGTCACCTCATTCTAATTAGGGTACAACATACAATAAGGCAGAACCACAGTCCCCAAGCAGGTCCTGGTGCTGGATATCAGAGAGCTGACCGCAAGAGGTCCAGAGCCCATCTATGATTTTCATCTCTGTCATATGCATGTATGACATTATATAAGAAAGCCTGATCCTGAACTGCCCGGTTGAACATTTGTAGCACTAATATAATCTTCATAACCATCAGCAAGAGAAGCAAATAAAGATTCAATAATGGATATAAAATTCAAGATAGCCACAGAAGTAGGCTCACGAGATATTTTATACCTACGCAAGAGATATTCAGTCTCAAGATATGCCTCCAGCGGATCAGCCACAAAGAGAGGTTCCAGGAGGGAAGAACCACCAGCAGCCAACGACGGGGAGGGCGCAGACGCGACGATGGTCGGAGCACCGTCTGAGCTGGATAGTTGTCCACCAACACTGTTTGCCGCCACGCTTCCAGCACAATATAACCAACGCTACATTATCAGATTACACCATTCCAGATTAACTGGAACACAGGCTGTTCATTCTTGAGAGTTTCACAGTGAACCTTGATGGAAGATGGATCAAGAAATATGATCTGACTGTCAGCATTGTTGTAGTATGGAGAGCCTGTCCTGCAGACCACAAAATCACTTTCTGGTCACAGATCCATAAGGTGAAGAAAGGCCTGATTTGATGGAGGAAGCATAGCAGCAGAGCCTTATCGCCCGGCCTCAAGCAGACTGTGGGACTGACCATGAGAGACTTTGGTGTCCCGCCGCATGTGCACTCTCCATGACATCCTGTTTCCAAAATAGGCAAGTGGCACATCCACTGACAGACGGGAAGACCCGCTCCTCAACAGAGTTGATAGCAGCGCAGACAGAGGCCCAAGGCCTGATTCCTGCCAGCTGAGTCAGATGGCAGCCTGGACCATAGATGCCAACGACAACATACACCCGCAAGCCTGGTGGCACTCTGAGTGGGATAAAATGATTTACCTACAAGCCTGGATCTCCAAGAGGAAAGGGATCCAAACCTACTTTACTGGTAAGTGAGGGAGTCCACCACACTGTGACTGGACAGAGTGATCTGATCTCAGATCACACAGCAGCCTGATATTTCATGTACATGATCCTGTACTAGAGTCAGAGATGAAGAACTTGGCACCTTCATTATTTCCCCTGCATTGATAACTGCACAAAGCAGATGAATCTGTTTATCTCATGAAAACCTGAGATCCGATCTCCAGCCCCACCACAAGCCCATGATATCTCCTGAGGGATGATATTGAGATGCCACTCTTTAGGAGCAGAGATGCCATCATCATCATAAATGGTAATGCGCTGATGACTGTCAAGACTTGTCTCATAGCGTTTTATGTTAACTCAGCCGCAGTTATGTTGGTCTGCCAAGCCCCAGCGCTGGAGTACTTATTGCTGGTACCTGAAAGGACGGATAAGGGGAGTCCATGGTACAGACAGAGGATGGAGCAAACTTTCTGCCATCATGGACAGCGTGGATTCCAGTTTAACTAAGAGCACTCCTGGAGGGAGCCTGTGGATTGTCAGACAGAGCCTGTACAAGAGGGAAGGGTGGGATCCATGGCACCAGCCAAGAAGTAGAGTCATGAGTATGCTGCATGCAGCAGGTTTCATCAAGGGAGGTTGATGGAGATAACATCCCATAGGCTGAACTCAGTTAACTAGATTCCAACATCTGTCTGAGAATGGCCTGATTGCCACCGCCATCCACCAAGACGATTGCTGAGGGGAACCCTGCAAACACACTGAATATCACCCACCATCTACTGGGACTGTGTCCACTGAATGACTGATGCCTCAGAGAATCTCATTTTGAGATCAGATGCCTATATCCCCAATGGAGCAGCTTCCTCACAAGAGGGGCCCACCCATGAGGTGATAGACTGCAGAGAATCCAGACCCTGGGGTCAGAGGGAGTGCTGAGAATGCAGCACATTGATGGAGCCCATGTCAGCCTCTCCCACTATGGGCCTGCAGTAAATCTCATGAAAGTCCATTTAGACTATGGCCCATTCTTCAGACACACGAGTACACCTAAATTTCTACTTGGAGATTCTTGGAGTATGCGACATGTCGGTAAAAATAGATGAGACCCTAATTTTTAGGACCCAGGCTATTTTTAGACTGATCTCCTAAAATATGGAAGTCAAATATTATTTACCCTTAATAATATTTTGACTATAAACAGCAGTTTACTCTCTTGGCGCACTTCAGTTTGAGTCATGGAGGTGGCTCATGCAACCGACACAAGGAATCACGTGGTTCCTAGGGTTTGATGGCATCTTGCATGGTTGGCTTCAGTTAGACTTCAGTGGCAGGAGTTTTGGAGGAGTTAACGGGACATATAGTGGAGTTGTGTTCTGTTTGTTTTAGTTGAACTAGTTGGGATTAGTTAACTAACTAATCAACTAGATATGAGTGGAGTAAATTAAATAATATTTAATTTACTAAATATTAACTCATTAGTCAACTCAAGAATACTTCAGTTCACTACAGTGCATGATCAGTTCAGTGAAGACCAGTGAAAGAGATAGATGAAAGGGTAGAGTTAGCTATCAGTTGTGACTATACTGTTGCTATTTGCAACACATAGATAGGTGGAGTAAGCTATGAGTATTGCAAAGTCAAGGCTGGTGGTTTATCTATATAAGGAGGCCATCACCTAGCATTAAAATACGCAATCAAGGTTGGCTATCAAGTGGCTAAGGATTGGAGCAAGTGATTTGCTAGATCTAGCTAGATAGTGTGTAGCATGGGAGGTAGTGCATGAGAGCTTGTGAAGAGTTTTTGTACTATGATTGTTACATGATTTCTCCATTATAATATACACAATAGCTGGGGGGTTTTCAGCTATAGGCTTTCCCCATACATACCGAGTTAATGTGTGATTGATTTGATGTGCGATTGCTTCTATATTATTTCCGCATGTGACAATTAATTGTAGAAGAGGGTTATGTGTTATGCATGCAATTCGAAATTGATGTATGATCGGGTTAATCTTCAGTGAATAAGTGATTTATTCAGCTAATTTCTACACATTCTGCAGCTGATCAGCTTTTCTGCAGCCCGACAGTCTTTCCGCAGTTATAAACCCTGAAGGCATCAACCAGCAGACATCAGAATTACAACAAAGTGATCCAGTGAATTCATGAATCAAAAGCATCAAGAAAATTATGAAGATTCCTCCAAAGATAAGCAGAGAAAACAAAGGCTACAAAAACATCAAATAAAGGGCAGAGGTAACAAATTTAAATTACGATGGCATTTCATAAAAGTTTAGCATAGTTTAGTTGTGGATTATTCGAAAGGTTGTTTTAATTGTTTTATTGATCAAACACCAAACAAACCCTTTACAGACTTTATACTAAAATCTTCCATTTCAAATTTCATATCCGATAGCATTTAAGCGGTGAAACGGCCAAAGAATTTGAATTTCCCATGACTCTTAACCAAGTTATTTAATGATGATGATTTCCCCTGCCGTCGTAAATCCTCCGCCGTCTCCTCAATCATTAATACAATCCCGCCACCTCACTTCACCACTCCATTCCGTGACCACTGTCATAACTTCATTCCGTAGCCGGTATTCCATTCCGAAGACAGAGATATTATTATCATCAGGAGCAGATCAGAAGAGGTAAATTTGGAAGTATAACGGTGTGAGAACTCAAAGCCACTTGATCCCGTGAACAAATAGCATATCACTGTGGACGAAGTTTGGAAGCATTTCCACTGTCAACACAGAATTGTGGCCGTGTAGAGTTTAAAGTCTGTTGTTACCAAAAGACAGAGGTGCTAAAATTGAAGTCTTTTGCTACCAAATATAGAGGTGTTGCAGTGATTGAAGTTTGAAGCATACCATTTGCTACCAGAAACAGAGATAGAGCGTTGGAATTTGAAGATTTTTGCTACTGGAGACAGAGACGTTGTAATGTTGAGTTGAAGTCTGTGTTACAGAGACAGAGACGTTGTAGTGTTGAGTTGAAGTCTATGTTACCAGAGACAGAGATGTTGCAGCGTTGAATTTGAAGTGTTTTGCTACTAAGAGCCAGAGGTATTGCACGAAAAGAAATTTGAAGCCATCTGCCATTTTCAATCAAAGACATTTTCAACTCGAAATTTGAAACTGCTTTCATCATCAAACAAAGGCATAGCACTCCGACATTCAATTATCAACAGAAGCATATCAGTTCGAGGTTTTAAAGGCATTTGTTATTATAAATCAGAGGTATGTCATTCCAAAATTGAAGCCATTTTCATTTAGAGCTTGAAGCCATTTCAGTACGAAAGTGAAAGTCATTGTTTTGTGGGTAGAAGAGTGTTAATTTGATATTGAAAAAAAATCATGGGTTTAATTGTAAGGACTGAACCTGTGGGTTCAAAATATTTAGAAGGTTACCCACAATGCAAGGAAATGTTACAACAAATAGGATGGCTTCAATTTTTGGAAAAATTTAATGGCTTCCATAAGGAAGTCACCAAAACATTTGCCAGATCATTCCAAGGAACCGAAGTTGAAATAGGGGATGTCAAGTTTACTGTCACTGAAGTTTTTATAGCAGAGGCTACAGGATTGTCCAGAACTGGGGAGAGATGGTTTAAAAATAGGGAATTCCACAATGACTCTTGGAAACAAATTTTAAAATCACCAAATATGGATGTTAGTGTGTTCAAGAAAGGAATTCTCAGTACTGCATTGAAAAGCAAATGGAGAAATATACTACTTCTTTTACAAAAATTTGTTACATGTGAGGGTAGATATGGGACATTTTATGTCTACCACATTAGACTAATGATGCATTTTCTGGGAGAAGATTTAAATCTACCATATTTCTTGCATCAAAGTCTGAAGAAAATGGCTTCCTGTGTTCAGAGAAGAGTTCAGTTTTTAGAGACAACCCTGTATCATCATGGGTTGGTCAAAATTTTGATTGAGCATCATCTATCTAAAAAAAATGATACATGGGATGATTTCTTAATAAGAAATCATTTTGAAGAAGCAAAAGAACTATCACCTGAACCACAGCCCACAAAGAGAAGTAGGAAATGGAGGACTTCAAAAGTTGAAACTGACAAACCAGCCCAAGAGAGCAGCGAGGAAATCATTTTAGAGAAGTTGACTCGAATCAAGAGGCAACTTAAGGAAGAAAAGATAATCAAGGAATCTACCACAGAGAAAGGAGAGGGATCCTCTCAACCTAGGAGAAGCCACAGATTAAAGGGAAAACTGAAGAAAACATCAATCAAACAAACAGGGGTAATCAATATTGAGGATGAAGAAATTGAAGAGGATGATAAAGAAGATTTTTATGAAGGCACCCCTGAGATTGATCCTGCTCAACAGGAAATTTATGACTATGTGGAAACCTTAGAGAGGACAGCTTCAGAAAGCAGAGAAAGAACCCCCAGTCCTCCACTGTCTGAAGTAGATATATTAAGGAGGGATAGATATGAGTTGGAATTGCTGAATAGACACATCAAAAATGAGAATGAAATTCTCAAAGATCAAATCAAGCTCAAATCTGATATGAACTCAACCTTATCCCTGCATATAGACAAAGTGGAGAGGACCAATGAGAAATTGAAGACAAGGAACAAAAAGCTAGTCAGGGCACTCACCAATCTCAGCTTCAAACTTGTTATCAGGAAACCCAGAAGACCTCTAGCTACCAGACAAAGGAGAAGAAGGGGATTAGATTTCCTTGCAGAAGCCTCTAAACTCATAGGATGATTTGCATGAGGACATGCAAAGAGACAGCAGTGGGGGTATGTTGAGCCTCAAATTTGTGTTTTCCTTCACCTCATTTTACCTCATTTTCCCTTGTCCATTTCTATCTTAAACCCAATTGATCAATAAAAATAGTTAAAATTACTTCTAGAATGGTTTACATGACTGAATTGTTGAATTTTGTGATTGTTGCCATTGTTAAGCATTTTGACCGGAACTAGCTGCAGAATGCATACATTCCGTAGCTAACCGGCGATTCTGCAGCTACCTTCATGTTTGAGTATGTTCCAGGTGGCCTCTTGAGGAAAAACGCATATGGGCATGATCCACGTCGTGCCTACATGGTTTGTTGCTCATCATGGAAGAGGAAATGAATTCTGGGTACGGTTATGCACGTGGGAACATATTTGTGAAGGAAGACTCCTACTAGGACTGTCTCAGTCCAGGTGTCTTTTCTCCTTCACGTAGCCACCTCAAAGACTCCTAAGATGATTCGGATAAGGAAAGACATTATTCCTAAATTGTTGTAATTATTGTTACTTGCATTTACTTTATAAACTCTTGAGTAGACCGAGAGCTTAGTTAGAGATTTTATGTTAGATTTGCTGCTAGATTTTGTTCAAACTCTGTGATACATTTCTAAAAACGCAGAGTGTCATGTTCAAACTTTTGCATCGTTAATGGAGCAGACAAAGTTATTTTGAAGGCGTGATTTAATTTGGAGTTGAATGCCGTCAAGTGGTAGAGGGCCCCTGCCTCTTGCACGGATTTCTTTTGCGTAAACTAGATAAGTTTTTCCTAGTTGCCTTTACGTTTTGCATTTGAATTGATAGTTGTTTTGTTTTATCTACTGTAGTTGTATTCATTCTAGCTCTTCCACAAGAAGAAACTCTTCCAACATACTAAAATGATGAATGTTTAATGACTATGGTATTGTAGGATAGGAGTTAAATTTGTATTTGCTTAACTAGTTACTGTAGTCATATTCATTCCAGCTCTTCCACAAGAAGACACTCTTCCAACAGACCAAAATGATGAATGATTAATGACTATGGTATTGTAGGATAGGAGTTGAATTTGTATTTGTTTTTAACTAGAAACTGTAGTTATATTCATTCCAGTTCTTCCACAAGAAGACATTCTTCCAACAGATCATAACAGTGAGTGATGAATAACTATAGTACTGTAGGAATTAATTGTAGTTTTTGCTATTCACTATCACAGTCACACTTGTTATAATCACTCTTCCACAAGAAGAAATTCTTCCAAGACATCCTTAAGAAGTTCAAGACATAACCGTGATAATGAATGATTTAGTTGTGTGTTTATACTAAGTGTCATCTCTGATCTTGCTCTTAAACGCTTGCCCAATACATCATAAGAACGAGTAGGATATGGATGTGATAACTTAGTTTTTCATTTGCTTTCAGTTCATTTGTTTTCAATTGCATACAAGTCCACAGTCAGAATTGTTCTACCTCTTCCACAAGAAGGAACTCTTCCAAAATATCACTAATGATGAACAAACAGATTGTGTAACTTCATAGATTAATGCATGTTAGTATAGTTAGAACAACTCCGGAGTTTCATTTGCATTTAATTCATGATCAGTTACTTCATTTCAAGTTTGTTGATGACTTATAGTTTAACATTGTTCTAGTTTAGTAGCATCTTAGGTTCATTCTTAGATTAACTCATTGCACTTGCATCTCATATTCACATTGTCATCCTTTGCACAATAGATTAACAAGACAACCTTCATTATTCACAAAACACCTTCTTGTTCTAAAAACTACAACAAATCCATAGCCATAGGAACAGAAGACAAAATCACTATAAGGTCTGAAACCTCTCTGCAATTTCCTCATCATTTTTATAAACAGAGCTCTTCCTCAAAAGAACTACTTTGAACTGGAATCCAATAACTTCTTGAGTATAAGTTCTGTGACATTCAATTAAATTTCAGAATAGAACTAGGAATTAATCATAGAATAAAAGAGCTTAGGACAGAGTATTGCATCATTAGTGTTTAATTGTTTAGTTAAAGGATTTGCATATTTAATGATCATTTCTCAAGTTTAGTTTGTGTCATCTGCCTAAGAAGTCATTATCAAGCTTTTGTTTCTATTCAATCATAGTTCAGATTCTGCTTCATTGTTTTCAATTGCATTTACCATTCCATACATTAGGCTTAACTCTGTTTTTGACCATCAACTTCTTTCCATTAGTTCTCTAGGCATTTTCATTGTGAATATAAAACACCAAAAGACCAAAAACATCATAAATCAACATAAAAGACCAAAAACATCACAAAACACTACACACAATGCATTAGGAAACAAGCACCTAGGTACATATGGTACACTTCACTTCAGCAGTTTACAAATCCTGGTTGACAATTAAATGAGCTCAGTTTAGGAGACTAGATTGGGACACAACAGAATCTCGCATTCAACTGGAAGAGTTACTTCCAGACCATACACCAGTTGAAATGGTGTGAACCCAGTTGCACTCTTTGCAGATGTTCAGTATGCCCAGAGAGCTGAGAACAATTGGAGATGCCAATTGGATTTGTGAATACCAACTGTTTGTTGAAGCATAGTGACCAAAACCTTGTTCACTGCTTCAACCTGACCATTCTCTTGAGGGTAATATGGTGTTGAGATGTCATGACGCAAGCCCAACTTTGAAGTTAGCTCAGCCATCATATAATCTCGAAAATGAGTACCATGATCGGTGACGATAGCTTGAGGAACCCCGAACCATGCGATAACGTGGTTGAATATAAATTGAGCAGTTGTTTTCCCGTCAACAGCTAGTGTAGGCATCGCCTCGGCCCACTTGGTGAAGTAGTCGACGACGATAATTATATACGCATGCCCCCCGGCTGAGCGAGGGTTACACGTCATAAAATCCACACCCCATTTTGCAAAAGGGCCGACGGTAATAACAGGATGCAAGGGGAGAGGCGGCGCGTGCATCTTGTGCTGAAATATCTGGCACGCATGACATTTACAGACTGCCATGATATAGTCTTTGAATATAGAAGGGAAAAAATAACCTGCTCGCAGAATCTTCTGGGAAGTAGCATACCCGGACATATGTCCACCACAGGCACCACTATAGCAGTCATTTAGGACCTTTTCAGCCTCTTCCAAGGTTAGGCATCACCAGAACACCGAAACTACTCCAATGCGGTATAAGGTATCTCCTACTATACGGTAGGGCTGGGACTGGTGCCGAATCCGATGGCGGGCAACTTTATCCAACTCAGACCAAAATGTTGAGGTCTGAAGATACACAATTATGTCACCGTACCAAGGGTCACGAGTACTGATGAGGAAAAGTGTTTCATCCGGTATATGATCTTCAGAGTGTGAAGGAGCGGAGTCTGTAGGGAGAGAGAATATAAGATCCACGAAAACCAGTGATTTAGTTGACTTAGCGGTAGTGAACTCTAAGTCAAACTCCTGTAGGATAACAATCCATTTGGAGTACTTGCCCCCTTGTAATTTTCAGGAGAGAATATACGTCATAGGGTTGCAGTCTGAAACCACTGTTATCGTACGCAAAAGGATGTAATGGTGAAAGCACTGTACAACGTGTACTGCTGCTAATGCCAACTTCTCGACATGAGCATAACACGTTTCTAGATCGAGAAGGTTTCGTGACAGATAATAAACAAAATGTTCATTACCATCATCATCATCCTGCACCAAGACCATGGCTATGGTGCTAAATGCAGCGGCGAGATATAAACTGAAGTCACGGTGGTAGTCCGGAGGACGAAGCAATGGAGCATTGACAAGCAACGTCTTCATCTTCTCAAAGGATTGCTGAGCGATTTCATCCCAGTAGAAGGGAACGTTCTGCTTTAATAAACGTGTGAATCCTTTAGCCACCTCGGCATAATTCGAGATAAAACGCCGAAGAAAGTTCGCTTTCCCTTGCAGACTCTGTAACTGATATAGGGAGGAGGGTGATGGGAGATTTATGATGGCCTCGACCTTTAAAGGGTCAAGGCGAATTCCATCTTTCGAGACTATGAATCCTAAAAGACGGCCAGAATCAACGCAGAAGACGCATTTATGAGGATTAAGCCTAATATTGTAGCGCCTGCAATGAAGAAAGATCTGGCGGAGATGCTCAGGATGGTCCTCTCGCTTAGCCGAATGAACTGGCAAGTCGTCCAGATAAGGCTAAACGATATGGCGAATGTCATGAAAAGCGTAGGACATCACACACTGAAAAGTGGCTCCATCGTTCTTCAAGCCGAACGGGAGCTTTTTGTAAGCGAATGTACCCCACGGACAGATGAATGTCGTCTTGTGTTGATCCTCAGGTGCAATATTGATTTGATTATACCTCGAGAAACCATCCATCAAGTAATAAATCTCACTTCCGGCACATTCGTCAATGATCTAGTCTATGAACGGAGTGGGATAATTATCTTTGGGATAGGCACGATTGATGTTGCGATAATCAACACAGACTCTAATCGTACCCTGCTTTTTATCGACAGGGACAATGTTAAAAACCCATTCTGTGAGGGGGATGGGATAAATAAAGCCCGCGTTTAGAAGTTTTTCAACTTCTACCTTGATTGTGATGACTTTCTGAGGATGCATGGGGCGTAAGCGTTGGCGCATGGGCTTCACACCTGGATAGGTTGGAATCTCATGCACTACGATACTGGGATCAATCCCTGGCATTTCCTCGTAGGACCACGTGAAGACATCTCTGAATTCTTTAAAAATCTCAGTATAGACTTGAATCTCATCGGGAGAACAAGTCACACCCACATGAATATTCTCAACGATCCCTGGTTTAACAGAGATGTTGATCGGGATGGTTTGAGTGATGTTACTTAGGTTTCCCTCCGAAAAAACCTCGTGCGTCAAAATGGGCATTTGAAGAGGAGGAGTAGGAACCTGAGATGCATAACGCTCCATACAGTCAGTCATTGCCCCCAAGCTAGGCATAAAAGAGGATCGATGATGTCCATTGCCCCAAGGCAGCTCCTCAAGAGACATAGTTTCAATGATGGCTTCATTGGAAGGAAAAGTCTCTTTGAGAGGATCAGGTGAATCAGCCTGACCAAGCCAAGGGGATTGCGAGTAGATGTCGAGAGCCATGCTCAACGAAGCATGCTGAGGAGGTGGAGGATCAGATGCGGCAACAATTTCACAGTAGCTGATCTCTACTAGAGTCAAGGGCATTGATTCTACAAACTCAAACACCTGCTCAGGCGTAGGAATAAGCCAGGGGTCATCAGACCTGGACATCATGTTAACTTGAGCGGTGTGCGGTGGCAGTGCAGGAAAAATACCCATGAGGACCGGGTCTTTGAAGAGACCAGGTCCTACACTGTCTGGGGGATTTGGAATCTGATCCACGTATGGCACGTTGTTCTCAGAGGTAGAGGTGAAAAATGACAACTGATCCACCGTGACAATTTTTCCCTCGTGAGGGAACTTAAGGAGTCGAAAGACGGTGGATGGCACGCAGAGCATGGCATGAGTCCAGCTGCAGCCAAGAAGTATATTGTAGTTGAGTTTGGGGTCAACCACTTCTACTTCCACGTTGACAGTTTTCCCCTATAAAGTAATCACTAGAGTCTCGAGAACACCGAAGGGTTTGGATTCCCGACCATCAAATGCCTCGAGGGCATTGGGAGAAGACGCGAGGGCTAGAGATTCAATGGCCTTCCAGCAAGCGGATGACATAACGCAGGTAGAAGCACCTTCATCCAACATGGCCCTATGAATGTTCAGACCGTTAATCCCGACTTGAATAACAAGAGCTATTTGATGCGGAAGTTGGGGAGTGAAATTCTCAAAATCGAAGGTGAGAAGACTCGAGTCGGCAGGATCAATGCCACCGATGGTAGACAGTAAAGCCTTCCGTTGCGAAGGACAACTTTGAAGAACTTCTAGCGCAGAAATAGCAGAGGGTGCCTGTGCCAAATATTCCACAATGTTGTAGTGTTGAGCGGCATGAGCATTCAGATTATAAGAAGATCTTCGTAAGACACCTTTAAAAGGTGGCTTCACAACGGGTTCAGGAGTAGGCTTCTCGATTTTCATGGAACCAGAGACAGGTGGGGGAGGCGGTCCATCCAAGACTGCTTTCTCGGATGCCTGACGCGGTTCGTTGTAATCCTTCGACCGCATAGCGACAGAGATAGGTGCAACAACCTTCATCATGAAAACCTGAGACCCAAACGGTGCAGATGGTGATGGCTGTTCGACCATCTGGGTCTGCTGAGATGGGAATGGCTCTTTTAAAACAACCGGAGTCCCTTTAGAGCCCTTGAGAAGTTGACTAACCTCGGATCATCGTGGACAATCCTTAGTATAATGGTCCCCTTCACAAATGAGGCAAGGGTACTTCGGTTTATGCTGAGAGCCATCCTCAGTGCGAGATTTAGATTCTAGCTTTAGGGCATCAGATTTAGATTTTCCTTTTCCCTTCTTTTTCCCCTTGGAATTTTTCTCCGTAGGATTGGCCTAGACAGAATTCACTTCCACGGTTTTGCTAGAATCGGACGGGGTGGGATTAGCAGGAGCATTGTTGGAAGAATTAGACTTTTGCTTCCCATTCGAAGATTTCTTCAAATTCTGAGAGACAGAACCAATGACACCGTCCACCGCAGGGGTAGGCGGAGCCTTAGAGGTTCCGGACCATGGGGCATCAGGCAAGATATCATAAAGCGTGTCGGATTTAGAATATACAAGATCCAGATATTGGGCACGCGCAATGGCTTGTTCCTCTGTCACACACGCTCCCATCACAATATCTTGAGCGATTTTATTCACAAAGGAAGTGGTAAACCAGTGAATTAGTATCTGATCAGGTATATGAAACTTGATTAGTCTACGACAGCGCTGCCACTCATGAATGTGATTAGAGATTTGAGTGGCTTTATCCTGCTTCAGAGAAGTCAGGAGGTGCGTCCCGGCTTCATAACAAACCGGTAACTGAAAGTGCGTGAGGAAAGCCATGGCCAAATAATTGAAATCTTGGAAAATGCCACAGGATAACTCTATGTACCACTTAGCAGTAGCTCCAGTTAAAGTACGCTGGAAGAGGCATAGACTAATCGAATCGTCAACCCAAGAGTTAGACGAACACCAAAGATGATACATCATTACATGCGCCTGGGGATCCTCTCCAGCTTTTCCCTCAAACTTGGGAAAATCACCTGGTATCTTGGTGGGAACCGGAGGCCAATATGGATTATGTAAAATCGGATCATTGGTCAATTTTGAAACATCCGACAACTCCAAGGTGGCCAGGAATGACAATGGCGGATTGACCGACATGCCATGCCCGGGATGAGGACCGTTACCTGTACTCCACAATGGTTGTGGATATCCTTGCCCCCATGGGTTCTATCCCATAGGATTCTGATTGTAGGGGGTGTAGGTCATATAACCAGACTGATTTGGATGCTGGTAACCAGAGTGTGGGGCCTGATAACCAGGGTAGGGGCCCTGATTACTTGTCGGCCTGGTGTAAGCAGCATTTGGATTTGGCTGCTGAGTATAGGTAAAACTGGGTGGAGGAGGATAATGCTGAGAGCCTCTAGGGTGGTTATAATTTGGTTGAGATTGACCATGAGGATAATAACCACCCTGAGGATGAGTAGGCTGCTGAAAAGTGGAGCCCTGCGGAGCCTGATAAGTAGGGTGCAACTATTGATTTGGCCGCGACATTGAATGAGTCGGCTGCTGAGCGGGGTTAATAGAGTGAGCGGGCTGCCTTGAGTGAACAGGTTGACTCGACTGAGAGGGCTGGCCTAAATGAACAAGTTGACCGGGATAAACAGGTGGCGCCAGTTGAGTAGGCTGGCCTAGTTGTGAATGAGCCCTAGGTTGTACCGGATGGGCCGGTTGGCCTGGAGGCGGAACACCAGGTTGTGCCGGATGGGCTAGGTTTGCCCAAAGGTTGGCCTTGGAAAGGCTGTCCTTGCGGGTTATAAGCCTGGTTATAAGGTAAACCTTGAGCATGGAGATAAGCCTCAGGAGAGGGTAGACATAAAATCTCCCCGTGCTCATCATACTGACCTGGGAAAGCATACACGGGTGTACCATCCTATGCATAGTGCGAAAAGTAAGAGCGGTTGGGATCTTGGGAGGATGGTCCAACCTCAGGGTTCGGCTGTTGCAAAGACAACCGATACTCCTCCGGAGAGATGTTATCTGGTATAGCAGTCGCTAGATAAACATCTTCAAGAGTTGGCATAGCCCTAGCAGTGGATGTTGTGACAACAGGAGAAGAGGCGACCACACAGACAGTGGGCCGGATGGGTACAGAAGTAATGGGTGTCTGAGGAGACACCCCGGGCGTAGTAGTAGTTGGCCTCGGAGAAGGAGCTGACACTCCCATAGAGGCTGCGGCGGAAATGATCAGACCCAAAGATCTGTATCCCTGCAGTAAAGAGGGACTGGCTGTTGACATGTCAGCCAGTTCAGAGTTGTCTCCTGGAAACAATCTTCGTGGGAAGAGCTGGTAGTCTTCACCAGACGTTGGGATTTCCTCACCAGAATCACTCATGGTTCATCCTGCCATTAAATCTCATAAGAGACGGTGAGGACTAGGAGGAAAAACAGCAGCAACAAAAGGCGAGCCCAATGTAAGAGAAAGGAAATCAGCTCCTAATCTCAATTCAGACATAGGGTCTGAAAAGGGCCAATTGAACTCAACTGGTCCCCCAAAGGGTTGCTCAGAAAGAACCGGTCCTCCGTCAGGAAATTCGGAGATACTTGGGTGCTGTGGTTCAGCAGAGGATTGGGAAACATCTGATGAATCGTCAATGTAAGGACTACTAGTAGACGAAACCGAGGGTTCTGCCACTATGGCAAAAACAACAAGAGAAAAGATAAAACACACACATGGGCTGAAAAAGAGTCAAGACACACGATCAAACGGTCAAAAAGAAATATCTAACAGGGCATGTAATCGTGGGTGATTAATTTTTTACCACATTTAAAAATAAGAAACTTCACCATTTCATGTTTTAAGAGTCGAGAAACGATAAAAGATGACTCTATCTCTTTCAGATTTGACACAAGCGTGAAAGGACAAGCGCTTGGCGATCTTTTCAAATTTAGGGAGTCAGAAAATACCAAATGAATGCTCGGGAATACTAGGCACAAAGGGTGTACCAAATAACTGTGAACTGCAATAGACACCTTGGTTTTAATAATGAAAAAGAAATCAACCAAGGACTTTCCGTACGTGCAGGAAATCTCCCCGAATGTTGTGTTCGGTGTATCACGAGTATAGGGTGTCAGACTCAGCTTCCTATGGATAAAGGATTGAAACCTAGAGGGATCTCCCTTTATATACGTGACGGTACGGGGAGAAAAAGTCCATACTAGCGCTGTCTAAAGCCAGAAGGCGAACGACAGCTACTAGGTTTAAAGACACCGGAACACGTCTCTAGCCTAGACCTCTAAATATGTTTCATTAGATTTCAATGCTGCCTTAGTGTAAATTGAGTAGATTTCAAAGTTTATCTTCAATTACGTTTCAGTTTTCAGGCCCTAACGAATGTGTTGTTTCAAAAATTCCTAAATGCAGAGCTACATGCCACAGTACATCATTTCGTTCATTGAAAACTAGCTACAGAAGAGTTGAGAGTTTTTACACAAACAAAACGATCGGAAGACAAAAAATGATATCTCTAATGCAACTAATGAAATCAAAAAAATTTCATTCAAATCACTAATTACTAGTAAAATCGAAAAATTTTCAATTTACACTAATCAACCAAAAGCAAAGAGATTTTTTTTTGTAATTGTCAATGTTTGATAGCTAGATGCACTAAAGAAACTGAAAATAAAAGAGAAGAAACTTGAGAAACGATATTGAGAGAGCAAAACGAACAAATTTCACTCAATGACACAAACAATCAGATCTCAAATCGACCAAAGTCTCTCAAAACCAAGAAAAAGACTCAAAGGCTCCAATGGACCGTGTGATCTAGGCCCAAAGCAAGACCAAACGAAATTTGAATGAAGACAAGAGCAGTCACTTAAAAATCGCAACAAAACGGTGAACAACTACTAAGAGAATGCGGAAGAGCAATCAGAGAATTGACTAGATAAACAAAACACTAAAAATCCCAAGGATGGCTCGATACACAAAGCCACTAGATGCCCTAGGGCTTAAAACGTGAAATCGATGGAGAAAAGCAAACAACCAAAGGATGAAGGCAAATTCCCAGTCAAACAGGACTCCAACACACTCAGGTAGTCGAAAAATCAAGAAGAAAAACACTGACCAGACCTAGCGAGCTCAAAACTTAGCAAACTATAATACCTTACAGGAGTGGCGCGACTGTAAGCCTGCAACTGGCGCAATAAAGCAATTGGCGCAGGTAATACAAAAGCAACATGCACCAATTGGCACGACTGTTGAGCTAAAAAGCGCGCCAACCGAGTTTCTCAGCCAAAAATAAAAAAGAACTACTCCAGAAGCAGATCAATGTAAACTAAGAAAACCAAGAAGCAAAAACAGCAAAAGAATCCAGCCCAGAAGGCTAACCAAGCAAGGAAAATCATAAAATAATCAAAACGAGACAATCCAAACGAGACAATCAAAACTAGACAATCCCCAGCGGAGTCGCCAAATTGTTGAGGAGGTAAATCCCCTCTGCAGACAGAGGCGATCCCTACTAGCCCAGCAGGGGTCTAGCAACAATCATCAAATGCTACAGAATAAGTTCCTAATTGCGAATAAATAGACCAACGATGGAGGCCTACTTGGATTCCAATGCTATGGTCCGTAGAAGAGACAGCGTTCCCGTTCCTCAGCTTCGGTAGATCACGATCCCCACGATCTCCGTGAATGGACACCTGCACATGCAAGAAACAACACGAATACAAGCATAAAATCCAGAATACGCAACTATATATCAATCAGAAAGGATATAAATCATTATTATCATAAGTGAAAAACAGAGTGGAACCATAATCGGTAGTCATTCATTAATAAACAATCGAAGGAGAGTACAACCAATGTTCTAATGCTGCGGTATCCTTCAGAAGGGTACCCAGTCGTTCACGTCTCGCAAAGCTCGCCAGGGAAGGGACAAGCCTCTCTAGAGTCTCTCGACGATAGTCTCCTTACTTGAGTCGGCCTTAAGGGAAGAAAGAGGGCTCTTACAGCACAAAGGCTCTTGGGAATTTGGAGATTCAAAGCTTAGGCACTTCAAGACTAGCTTGCAATGGCAATGGGCAAGCTTTTATAGATGGAGGAAGAGGGAGTTGGGATCCCTATAATTGTGGGATTGGCCCTATCATCAAGGAGGCTTCCATGAGAGGTGGCAAACCACTTCCCTTCCATGGAACTCCCATAGCCAAACCTCCGAACTCAAGATAGACAATGGTTTCTGAGTTTTTTGAAACAAAACTTCCGCCATATTTATTTAAAAACACTCCTTAAATTGGCTGGCATGACTGCGACTCTAGGACAGAGCGCCAGTTGGCGCGGCCTCTTTGTAGGATTTTCCTCATTGGCGCGAGTGATGAACTGTCTGCCCGCGCCAATGCAAAAAGAGATGTTTTTATGGTTTTTTGCAAGGAGATGTCTTTAGGGCAATTGAAGCTCATGTTTAGAGGAATGCATTGATAATGATTTCAAGGCATGACAATGTTCACAGGTCACAAAATGGGTCCTCCATTGTGCGGGACGAGGAATGGTAGGGACGGTGAAAAATTACTGTGTAACATCTGGTTCAAGTTTTGAGCATATTAGAACCAGTTTGTTTTCAATCTTTGGCTCAAGATTTAATCTAATTAGAGCCATTCTTATTTTGAAATTCATAGGTTCAGATTTTTAATTTGTTTGAACCTTTGTTTTTCTATCTTAATCTACCTTACTGATAAGCCAAGATTGTGTTGTTTGGCTGATCTAATTCACTAACCTATCAGTAATAAATTGAAAAGATAATTAGTCATGATTAGGCTATATGACTAACTAGATATGTGTTTTTAGGAGAGGCATTTGAGATTACACACTTTCAGATTTTGTCTCTCTTTTTGGTATGGGGCTGTACCTTTCTTGTTTTCATTCTGCTCTCTTTTATTTTCTATTGTTTTTGTAATTTTATTTTTCTAACTTTGAATGCAACGTTCAGACAATGATAATTTACAATGGAAAGTAAAAATATTCAAACTAGTATAGTTAAGGAAAATAATGTTTGAGCATCCTGCCATTGACAGGACCTCCAAAAATTTCAGTTCCATTCACTTCCTGCAAGAAATAAGCATTGTTACTAGCAGTGGAATGAACGAGATAAGGGCCTAGCCATAAGTTATCAAATTTTCCATGTTTTCCCTTATCTTCTCTCCTGGAATCCCACTTCAAAACTTTGTCACCAATGCTGAAATTACTGGCTTTTGTTCTTTTATCAAACAACTTCTTGATATTTTCTTGCTTGTGTAATGCTCTGTTATAGACTTCCTCCCTGGTTTGTTGGAGATGTATAGTTTGATTGATTCTTCTTGTCATATCATTATCCTCAGACTGTACTTCTTGGATCAGCTTCATGACTGGCACTCATAAAATGATTGGAAAAATTGCATCTGCTCCATAAACTAGCTTGTAGGGGGACATTCCAATTAATTTCTTAAGTGTTAATTTGTCAGCCCATAATGCATGTACTAGATTTGTGTGCCATGATTTCTTATTGTCTTCCAGCAACCTTTTGATTATATTCACAAAAATTTTGTTTGAGGATTCTACCAACCCATTACCTTGAGGGTAATAAGAAGTAGAATGGACCAATGTAATATGATATTTATGACAGAATTCAACCATCTTTTTGGATCCAAATGCAGCAACATTTTAAGTGATAATCTTCCTAGGATAGCCAAATCTAGATAGGATATGATTTTCAAGGAATTTTATGATGACAGAGTTAGTGGCTTGCCTAGAAAGGATGGCTTCTATCCATTTGGTAAATTAGTCTGTTGCAGTGAGGATCCATCTATGTTGGGTAGATAAGGCTGGATGGATTTCCCCAATGAAGTCTAGACCCCACTATTGAAAAGGAGCTTCAACAGTGATTGGATGCAAGGGTAAGGGAAGCAGTTTTATTTTTCCTTCAAAGAGTTGGCATTTGTGACAGGTAATAATCATTTTTTGGACATGCTGAAAGAGGGTGGGTTAGTAGTAACCAGCTCTAAGGATTTTACTAGAATTTTTCTTCCAATAGAGGTGGCCTCCACATTCTCCTTCATGAAATTCATGCTTGATCTTATCTGCATCATTCTCAGGCAAACATTTAAGTAATAATCCACTAGCATTTTTCCAATATAGAAATTTATCAAAAATGCAGTAATTAACAACTTTCAACTTTAAAAATATTGCCTTCATTTTAGAAAAGCTAGGAGGTATATTTAAATTAAGAAAAACATATAAAATATTAGCATACCAAGATGAAAACAAAAAATGATCTTCTACAATGGGAGTTGACAACTCCTCCTGTTCATCTAATGCATCTAACATGTTTATATCAAGAGCTTTGAAATTAGACTCAGCCATTAATCTTGCTAGTCCTTGGCCTTTTATGAGATTAGTGGGCTTGATTTCTAAATCATGTTCAAGTATCACAGCAATCCACTTTTCTCTTTTTCCATCTAGATCCTGGGTTAAAATGTATTTTACAACTAAATTTGACACAAATGCAATTATGTGGGAATGTAAAATGTAAACTCTGAATTCTTTTAAGGCTTTGACTAAGGCAAAGGCTTGTTTTTCCATGATATTTTACTTCAGAGGTGCATCTCTTAATGCATTATTAAATAATTAAATTGGGTGCTCTTGTCCCTTCAAGTTTTTCTGTAATAGGACAACAACCACTGTGTGTTCTAATGCGAATGAAAAAATGAATAAATTCTTTGTAAAATCAGGACTAATGAGAACTGGTGTTTTGGTTAATGCTTGTTTTACCAGTTCAAATGATTTCTTTCCTTCTAATTTCCATTTAACTCCTCCTTCCTTTTTCAGCATGTTTGTTATGTTTCTAAGGAGTTCAGCTAGATTGGGTATGAACCTTCTCAAGAAATTAATCTTCCCAATGAAAGATTGAAGTTCCTTGATGTTTCTAGGATGGTCGATTTGCAATATACCATCAATCCTCTTTGGGTCTATCTTTATCCCTTCTTCTGATATGATGTGTCCAAGAAGTTTGCCTTCTTGGAGACCAAACATTGTTTTCTTTGGATTTAAAGATAACCCATATTTTCTGCATTTCTCAAAGAATTTTCTCAAGTGTTCTAGGTGTTCTTCAGTTGTTTTGGAAAAAACAGTGATTTGATCAAGGTAAATAATGATGAAGAACCCTAATTCTTATGAGAATGAAATATCCATGGCTCTCTGAAATGTTGCACCAGCATTCATTAAACCAAAGGGCATTTTCACATACATGAAAGTACCCCAAGGTGTAGTAAATCATGTTTTGAGTTGATCATCAAGATGCACTAATATTTGATTGTAACCTGAGAAGCCATATAGCAAAGAAATTCTTCTAGAACTAACTAATTTTTGTAAAATGTGATCCATCTCGAGTAAAGGGTAGTTGTCCTTTAATGAGGCTCTATTTAAGTTCCTAAAATCAATACAAAGCCTTATCTCTCATTTTTTCTTCCTAACTGACACAAGATTAGATACCCAATCCGAATATCTAACAGGGACTATAATTCCAGCATCATACATTTTCTTAATTTCTTTCTCAACCAGATGTAACTGAACAGGGTTTATTCTGCGCAATTTTTGTTTAAAAGGTTTCTAGTTTTCTTTGAGGGGTATCTTATGCTAAATTATTTTTCTATCACAGGAATTCAGATCTTCATAGCTCCATGCAAACACATCGAAAAATTCCTTAAAGGGCTCAATGTATTTCAGTTTAATGTGAGCTGGCAAGGTTTTAGATAGTTTAATCATTTTTGGCCTTTGTTCACTACCTATGTTACATTCTTCTACTTCAGTTTCAACAGGTTCCAGTTTTTTTTTTGGCAACATTATTGAAATCAAACAATTCTTCTAATGAGACCAGTCCTTTTGGAAAGCTTTGAGTGTTAGATTGCAGCATTTCTAAGTCTTCCTTTTCTAAATTTGCACTAATTTGTGTTGTACATTCAATTTTATTAGATAATAGATTTATATCAGCAATCTCTAGAGACTTTACTCCTTCATCAAGTGGTTTTTCTTCAATAGGACAGTCATTTTCATAATCTGAATCTGAACTTGGTGGCTCAAATTCATTTCTGGATTGTAGGAAGTCTTCTATTTGTTTATCTCCATCAAAAACTTGCCAGTATTTTTCATTGTCCGGGACAGCTGGTCTAAATTTGACTTGGGTGGTGCATTGCTTGGTTTCATAAGGTGTTAGAAAAGTTCTAGCAGCAAAGGCTAAACCATTGTCAAGGACATTTTGGTTTCTTGGGACAAAGATAAGTTGGAATTCATCAAATGTTTTTAATAAGTCCATGAAATCATTTTTGTAGGCTCTAAGTCTAGGGTGTTTGGCACTATATTACCCATTCACTTGCCTAATAATCAACTCTGAATCCCCATGAACTTTTATCCTTTGGCCCCTAATTTCTTCAATAAGTGTAGGCCTAAAAGGAGGGCTTCGTACTCAGTTATGTTATTTGTACATTGAAAACTTAACCTGTAGGAATGCCCTTTAGCATGGTTGTTTTCATTGTTGTGTATCCATATTCCTGCTCTGGCATTATTCTTAGTGCAAGACCCATCAAAATTCATACTTCAAAGAGGACTAGTTTCATATTTACTAGTTTGACTACCCTCCTCTTTATCTTGTGTGCTTATAGATTGCTCTTGTAAATTAGCACTATGTTGAAATTGGTTTAGTTCATCATGTTCTTCATTATGTTGAGGACTGTTTTCTTGACTCTCAAGGTTGAAAAACAATCGATGACTATTTTGTAGCTCTAGACCTGTGATTTTTCTGTTGTAATTTTCTGTTTTGGCAAACAGTTTTGATACTTTTGTCTTGTCTTCCTCCTTTTTTGTGTCTGCCACTACGTTATAGTGAGAGGTGGCCACTAAGTCAGTTAAGGTTTCTTTCTCATTAAATGTTTCATGATTGAAGAGAATAAATGAGTCAAGGCTTGTATGCACATAATAAAGGGGAGAGTTTTTTGGTCTCTTTTGGCTACTAACCATGTATTGCATGTGAGATTACCTGTAAAGTCTTCTAGTTTGATTAAAAATAGGGATGTTAGCATATGTAATATCCATTTGCATTGATCCTTGTAACTTAGCTCCCCATGATCTTGATAAAAGTATACCATACTTGGGGGGAGCACATCAACCACTACAATATCCATCACTAAAAATTTGGCTGGAATTTGTACTAATTTTACACAAAGGTCTTTGATCAAACCTAAAAATTTCACTCTACTAGAGTCAAAAGAGTATAGATATTTGTATGGTTTGGTGATTTCAAGGCCTAGACTGTCCATTACTACTCTGGGCGTTAATTTATGAGAGGCCCCTGACTCATGCATAGCATTGTGCAAAGTTTTGTCATGAGTTTTCAAAGTAACATAAAAAGGAGGAACTGGCCCTTCTTGGTATATTTCTTCAATATTTGGACCAAATAGGAGCTCTAGTTGGTCATCATTTAGGTTGACAATATCATTAATTTCTCCTATGTTGAAAGCTTTAAAAATTTGTGATCTATATACATCTTGGGTGACTAATTCAGTGAGAGGAACAAAGATTTTAATCTTGTCTTTCCTGTTCCAAACTAAAAGGCATCTGATTTTTTACAATGTTTGTTTCAGCCTTGTTAATCACCACTCTATCAACAAAATCAGCTTGTTGATTTCCTCTATTTACATTGGTCAAATTTTTTTTGATAGGAGCTTAGCCGAAGTACTAACGTTGCTAAGGTCTGCACTCTGTTTTTCATCAATTTGAGTGTCTTTCTCATTGTTTTTATCAGAATTTACAACCATTGTTTTGTCTTTTTGTTTAATGTTTTTGGGTTTGCTTACAGGGTTTTTTTCATAGAATTGTTAGAGGTTTTGGTTTTGGGAGTTTCCTGATTCTTTTTACTCCTAAGGTCATATTATTTTGGAGTCTCTATGATGACTCTTCCAATTCTTGATAGTAATTTTCATCTTCCATTATTCCATCATCATAGGGTGTATATATATCTTGTTTCCTATTGTGAGGAACATCAAAAGTATCATTGTCTACTCCCAACATGTTTATATCATCTTCCTCTATTTGTTCAATTATTTCTTCAACCTCACTTACATAGTTTTGACGAAAATGAGGTATAATCTCCTGATCAGGGTCTCTTGGTCTGTTTTGAGGTTGGTTTCTCTTGAAATTATGATTTTGATTTTGAGATTGATTTCTGTTTTGGAGAGATGATTGGTTTTCTCTAGATTCTTCTCTCTCAAGTATGCTCATATTTTTCATCATCTCTTCCATCATCCTTTCCATTTTCAAGCTAGATGTGGAGGGTGCATATTCCTCCCTAAATGATACTTTATTTTCATTCCTCATTCTCATTCTTTTCTCAACCAAATTCACTTCCATAGCAAGAGCTCCCTTTTGCATGTCTTCTAGAGTCAAAGGGTCTCTTTCTCTTAGCTGATAAGTCATTTCAAGATCGAATCCTTCAGGAAACTTATTTAAAGCTGAGCCTTGTAGAGGTTTCAAGTCTAGGGGCAGTGCACTATAAACACTATTGAACCTAGTGCAATAATTTTGGACACTTTCCCCAGTGTTTCTTTTGAGATTGTTGTAGTTTGAAATTATTTGGAGGGGGTTTTTCCTAACTTCCCATTTTTTTAAAAATAACTGATGAAAGGCTTGGAGGTCATTAATACTATTAGGGGTTAAGCTTTTGAACCATTTTCTTGCTTCTCCCCCTAAGCTTTGACCAAATAACCTAAGTTTGACAGTTTCATCATCAATATTATTTCTATCAAAGTAGTCATTCATCTTGTCCACATGTTGTGATGCAGTAGTAGTACCAATGGCATCATATAATGGTATCTTGGACTAATAGTCCTATGGTAGATTTACTAGAGTTAAAGGAAGGACTAGAGGGGCATACTATGTTGCCATGATAGGAAGTTATGGGAAAAATGGAGGGTTTATAGGTGGAGGGGGTTGATGGAATGATGTAGTTTGAATAGTGGGTGTATGGATAACAGAAGTGGGTGGATCAGCAAGAGATTTTTGAGCAGATCTTGGATGAGAGAAACCAAAATTATGAAGGAAATATAAATCAAGTGGAGTAGGTTCTCTGCTACCAGGATGTTAACCACTATCTTGGGATGAAGGTGGAGACTCAAAATCTATTCGATCTATATCATCGAGTGACCTAGTTCTGAATGGGTTTCTCATGTCAACTTGTGAATATTTGGGAGAAGAAAGGTTTTTAGGAATAGAATTAGCTCTTTGGAATGATCTGAAAATAGTTGAAGCTTGAGCCTTAGGAAACCTCCTAAGTATGCTTTCAGGATTATCAACTATCTCAGGAGGATTTGGGTCAGGATGGGCTCTAGTATGGATTCTTCTAGAAGCCACTATGCTATGTTTTCAGACACAATAATAAGAAAATTTTAACCAAATATGACAATCTTTAGTAGGCTAACTAATCTTTAGCAAGGAAACTTTAATATTTAAAGTTTTCTTAACTGCGTTTATATGATTTTATGATAGTAATGGGTTTCCCAGCAGAGTCTTTAGGTCTGTTTAGGATCGTGGAGTCACCAGGTGGAATTTTTTAGCTTTTTAGAGGTAAAATGTTTTATGGTCCACCACCATTTATTGATTTGAATACAAATCTGAAATATTTTTTGGTTTTCTGAGTTCTTTTAGTCCTATGGTTTATGAGAGTGTCCTAAATCTATTTCAACACTTAGCTATGGTGATGAGATAGAGAGATTTTACTCTTATGGCTTAGCTAGCTGATTCCTTCAAGGTTTGATAAGGCTCTATGAGAATCCTAAGGGTTACTTAGTTTGTCACTGATTCAAATAAGTCCTATCAGGATCACCATTTTCTTTAGTAGTGCTTAAAGAAGGCTACTTGTACTGCACAAAATGCTAAGTGTTTTGTTTTAAGGATTTTATTCAGAACTCCATAGTATGGTCGCCAGAATGTTAGGTCTCTGTAGTTTGCAAGATTGGAAAATACAAATGCTAGAGAGCCTACATGTGAACCACTTTGGGATTCTAGGATCTAGCCCTCCTAAATCCAAAGAGGGATCTCTCTATAAGTGCAAATATTGATTTATCTTTTAAGGTTTTAATATAATATTAAGATAGTTATGAAGAATAAGGTTTGATGTTTTTTTGGTTGGTTATGATCTTTAATTGAGTGGAAAGTCCTGAAAATGAAAGGGTTTCAGAGGGGTAAATATGTGAATAATAAAAACAAGGTTCAACTGATAGGATGGGTATGAAAAATCACTTAATCCATTGGGCTATGGAGTCATAAAAGGTATTAATTGTACAATAGTTAACAAGAGTGGTCTATGGGGCAAGTCATCTATAACAAAAGATCCTTTATATTAAATGATGGAATAAAATATTAAGAGTGTTGTGAATGTGGAAAAAGCCAATAATTTCAACAAGGATTTATCAACTTTCCAAACAAGAAAAAGCCTTTTTAAGTAACTGTTTGAAACCAGTCAAAGGACTGGGCTAACAATAGAATTCTTTGGACAAGCTTGTGTTAAAGCTAACTTATCAGACAAACAATCCAACAATCCACATGACTACTTTCAAAAAGGATGAAAACATATAAGAAAAACAAAGTGTAGCTTAAGATCAAGTAAGATATCATTAAAATCTAAGCTTGCTTTCAGCATACTCTTAGGGAAACTTTCAAACAACCTTTGGAGAAAGAACTAGAAGACAATGCAAACCATAAGCTTTTGTAGTTTAAATCTACTTAGCATGTAATGAAAATATCATTCAAGAACAATGTTTAAAGTTTAGACAGTAAGACATGGGCTCACCAACATTCCTTGACTATTTGGACTGTATTAAATCATTCTTAAATACAAAATTGGAGGAAAACATAAAGATAAAGCTTATCAGTGAGAGTAGGGTACTTTTAACAGTAAATCCTAGCTCTATTTTTGTTATTCTTTATCAAAGAAAAATGGACAATTTTATGGAAAACATAAGAAGTAAAACAAGTATAATGAGAGGCACATCACCAATGGTATAGACCAGGATCCCATGAATCAACTTGTGTATTGATGTCAATCCAATTACATACTTCAAGTCCAATGTTTCAGTACAACAACAACTTCTCTTCTTAGCCTAACTTCTTTGATTACAAATAGAGCTTCAACAACCTCTGAGAACTATCTACATGCAGAAAGTTTCGAGCAGCAAGTATTACATCCAAGTCCAACAACCAACCAAAAACTTCTCATCTTCTTCGAAAGTATTTATAGAAGAAATGAGGAGGTGGAATGAAAGAAAAAATCTCTAGGTTCAATTAATACAAGTTAATGCTTCTCTATCTTTGAGGGGTTCAATAGAGAAATTTTCTGATATTTTATCTGTATTAATTGGTTTTCATTAAGTATTAAGCTAGCTGGAAACAACTTTGGCTGTCTTTAAACAAAATATCACTGACTAAGCAATAACTATGCCTTCTTCTAATTTATTGAGGCTACAAGTGGTACTTTTAGTAGTTGAAGAAGATAAATGGCCTCTGATGTGGCAGTGGAGGCCTCTTTTACTGATATTTTTCTCTGTTTATCTTTAAACACTATTAATTTTCTTTTGGTCTGTGTTTAGGCTTAATTAGCCTTGATCTTCGTCTTCGGGTTTTCATTCTTTAACACTGTTTTTATCTCTTTATTCAGTGGATTAAAAATCTTATTTTCAATCTTAGCCATTAATCCCTTTATCGTTAATTTCTTCACTCTGATATACTTTTCTGTTTTCTCTTCACTAGCACAAATGGTTTATGTAGTTGGAGGGTTTCATCTGGGATCAAGGATCATGACCCATCAATGCAATTGAGAGTATGAAACCCTTATGGTTCCTTTCTTTATGAATATAATACATAGGATCATCACCCTGTACTCATATGGTCACTTGTCTGTGACTGTGGAAATACATAGATCGAACACTAGTAACCCTTGGAAAACACAAAAAAATCATTAAGAAAACCTATCGGAATAGTGGTAAAAACTGCGTTGTGGGTGTATCGAAGTGGTCAGGAGCAGTGAGAATGAAGGGTGATTATGCAAGAGGAGAAGTCCTATGGAGAAAAACGGGCTAAAAACATAGTTTAAACCGTTTCTGGTGTGATTTGGCAGAAGTGGTTTTGGGAAAACCATTAACGGTTTTCGCATTTCATTTGGGGGGGGGTGGGCAGTATTAGTGTTTGTAACGCAATACCATACATCACCTGACATCCATCCCTCCAAGTACCGCCCATTTCGCAAAATTTTTTGGCATTAACCTATAAGCGCAAAATTTTTGCGATATGTAGTATAAGCCGTTGGATCATCGAAGGTAAATTGGATGGTGCGGAAAATGCACGACAAGGGATAAGATGTGTGGGCGAGTGATGGTGGGACCGACGATTGTGTCAGTGAATTTTTCACGTAGTGGATGGGTTTATTAGGTTATCGGGTTTAGTTCCAATCATCCGATATATCGAATGGACGGTGGAGATATAAAGATGGAGTGGGTTGTTGGAAAGGAGGAAAGCATGGTAAGTTGAATGGGTGGAGGGAAGGAAGGCCTGATGTTTGTTGATCTGCAGAGATCAATCATCCAGATTTGTTTTGAAATTTTACGTTGGGAGTGGAAAATAGAAGTGAAAAGGGGTTTTTTGCATGGGGTTTTATGTTCTAAGCACCCGATTGCAGGCTCTATGACATATGAGAAAAATAGCTAAAGGGTATAAGCTCTTGAAGGCTTAAATTCCTTATAGTGCTTAGAAAACTATTTATAGGCCAAAATAGAGTTTTTTGAGGCCGAGGAAGGGTTCCGATAGGTGAGAGTAGGGGATTTTAAACCAAACAAGGGGGAAATATAAGGTTTTAAAAGGTTTTTGATTCTTTTGGAGGTTAAAATGAAGGTTAAATGGAGGGATTTTATGAAGGGAATAAGGATGAAAATGGGGTTGTTTATGAGTAAGAGGAGGAGTGAAATGATGAAAAATGGAGCCTCTTTGAACAATTTTTTGCCTTGGTAAAAAATAGGTACTTTAGGACTAATAATGAAATAGCAGTGAAGATTAACTCAAAGGGTAAAGAACATCATAAGACTTCAAAAGATGATAGGTTTTCAAAGGAAACTATCTCTTGAAGGCTAAAAAAGATTTAGCCACCATTTGGTATGACAAATTTTTATAGGTGGCTAACAGTATTGATGACCGAAAAAGTACTTTTGGTTATGTTTTTCATATGGGTTCAGAAGCCATTTCATGGGCTTCTAAGAAATATCGTATTGTAGCATTTTATACAGCAGAGACAGAATATGTGGCAGCTACAGCAGCAGCATGTCAATCAGTGTGGATGAGAAGAATGTTGAGAAATTTGTGTCGTGAACAAGTAAAGGGCACAATGATTTATTGTGAAAATAGCTCAACTATTTCATTGTAAAATAATTTTGTGTTTCACAAAAGAACAAAACACATAGATCCCAAGTTTCATTAGATCAGAGAATTGGTGAACAATGGAGAAATTGTTTTACAGCACTGTAGAATAGAGGAGCATTTTGTAGATATACTGAAAAAGCCATTGGGGCATAAAAGTTTTAATTATCTCGGAGAATGTCTGGGTATGCAAGAGAACAACATTTGAAATTAAGGGGGAGTGTTGGAAATTAATTCCAACTACAAACATAATGGAAGAAGGATAGAAATCCAAATTTTTGATTTGACGGGAGCAGCGAAGTATTGGTCTATTTTGTTACACTCAACCGTGCATTAAATTTTTGGGTTTGAATCCCTGCATCAGCAGCATGACCACAACCATCTACTGATCCATCAAATTGTGGTCTGCAACATGTTACCTCCCACCTACCTGTATTTGAAAAAGGAGCGCGAAAGGACAGAATTTGAATTTTGAATTTTAAAGTTTTATGTCATAGAGTTTTATAATGTAATAGACAATATTATTTTTTAAGATCAAATAGAGAGAAGATAGAGTGTAGAGAGAGAGAGAGAAGATAGAGAGACAGAGCATAAAACAGAGAAAAACAGGAGTGTTGTGTTTTGGAGCAGCTACAGGAAGCTTTGTGTGTTGCCGCAACTATTCTGGTTATTGCCGCAACTTTTTCTGTGAGTTTCCGCAACTAGAACTGGCTGTTGCCGCAACTGATGCTGTGTGTGAAGCAGCTACATGAAGCTCTATGTGTTTTTGCAACTGGACTAGGTGTTGCCGCAACATAGAAAACTGTGTGAAAGCAACAAATGAAAAACACAGTGAGGAATATTTTGATGAATCCAGTATTGTAGTTCTGATGAAATATTGTATTTTGTAATAGTTTTCAAGTTTAATGAAATAGAAAGTTTTATTCCATTTCTCTGTCCACATCTCTATCATCTTTAATCTTTGTGTTTGAGTTGAGGAATATTATTTCCTCTATGTGTTCAAAATTATCAGAAATTTCCAACATGTTGTAGCATCTCTTCTGAATACCCATGATATTTTCATCTTTACGTGTGCTACACAGTGGGTTGGCCAAATTTTTATAAGTAGATTGGGTGACCGACAGACTTCCAACACAAAAACTGAACAACACATCTCTTATCTATTTAATCTATCAACCAGGGAGTTCACATCTCTTATAGGATCATGCTTTGCGGGCATGATACTATCTGCAAAAATTGTGGAGATTTGAAAGTAATTTTTAGATGCACACCAAACATAATCACTGTGTTGTGCTCAATTCTATATTAGCTATCCCCTAATCTACCTAATTCAGGAAATGGTCTTTTTTCTTGGAGTTTTTTCCATATTCAAAATTTTCAAAAGTTCTGTATAGATTTTTAAAAGTACCATTGTCATGTTTTTATTTTCATTGTACATAATTTTTTATATAATTTTTTCATATCATATTGAAGAGCGACTATTGATATTTTTTTTAATATTAAAAAGAATATAAAGAATAATGATGTTTCTAAATTTGATCTATATGAAAAAGTTAATTTAATTTAACTCTAATTTCGCGACATTCTAAACTAATGTGATTTAACGCTATGCAACATCATTTTTATCTTGAATGGATGTGATGTTTTCCCAAAGGAACTGGGTAGCTCGGGTCGTGACTCTACAAAACTAATAACTTTCCAAACTAGTTAAATTAAGAGTTGCTCTTTAAGCCCATATAGGGAAACTTATCGCCACACTTTTTCTACAAGGATTCATCTTTCCCTGGGGTAGCCCAAGGATAAGTTCCGCCATACCGAGACCCACCTAGGGTTTGAGGTGCACAATAGCCACATAACCTTTGGTTTTTCTACATATAGTTAATAAATATCCCCTAGAAATATCTATTAGAAAGGGAAATCGAATGTGTTTCATTTCCATCGATTTACCATTTTATTTTTATGGATTATAATCTTTTAATATTATTAACATAAGGAAATTTTCCTATTTATCTTATAATTCTCTCTCAACAACTCAAATGTAGCATAACATAAAGGTAGAGGCTTTGGTAGCATAGGATAGAGGTAGAGGAGATGGAAGAAAAATTTGTCATTTGTCATTGTTGTCATTAGTGACACATGCAAGTAGATTTATTTTCTCAAATTTATGAAATTGAAAATCCTCTTAGTGAGAACATGCCACCAATTTCTCTTTAGTACTCTCTTCAAATGAATAAATAAAAAAACCATTTTCTTACTTCTTCATGGCATAAATAAATATAGCCTCCTTCTACCATATCCCCCTGGGGAGGAATTCTTCTTTGCTTCCCTCTAACAGCAGTTTCAATTTCATAGTGAATGTGTCAATCAACCTTTCCATGGTTTTGATCAATGTATCCATCTTAAGCTCTGACAATGGAGAAATTTATTCCTTAAAACCACTTCCCTTCTTTCAACTTCCATACAGCCATACAATAATTTGAGTAAACAACCAGACATTGAAATATTCATGATCTACTTCCTCAAGGTCAATGGAGTCAATGATTTTTTCTACATGCTTCCTTGTTGTGATATTACCTGTACCATCAAATTGAGGTACCCTCTAACCATAATTTTGTGGTAACTCATGCAAAGGGGATGGCGGCTTTAATGGGTCATACTGAGCAGCAGCCATGGCTGAGGTCTAAGATGTAGTTGTATTAACTGGATTGTGATTATCATTTGTATATTTTTTATGACAATCAATACAAAAATGAAATGCATTTTCATCTTCAATAGAATGATATACACTTCCAGAAGGGGATTCATGTGCATATTTGATGTCTACATTTATATTCAATAGATAGAAGAAGATTACTTTGACATTTGTGGGAAATGATAGGAAGCAACCGATACAAAAAAAAAATATATTTTGAAAAATATCCAGGTTGAAGTACCTAACTCTCACACGTTGTTCTTCCATCCTTCTTCTAACAAAGCCTGTTCTTCTCTAAAACTGATTTGAAAATTTTCAGTGCAATCACCAAGTGAATATTTGATCTTTTATATCTTTTGAAATCTGATTCTCTAGGTTAATTGTTCAGTCTTCCTATGTCTGACTATTTTTCACTATCAATGATTGTCCCTAGTATTATTTTACTTCAAACTTCATAGGGGATTCACTTGAGACACTCCATCGGATGGAAACATATTTGAATTGACAGTCATGGTGACAAATTTTAGTGAAAAGCTAGAAAATATGTTTGATGACTGAAGTGCTTAATCATGTCAAAGGTTCAGATTATAGAACAATTGGTTGATGACATGAAACAAATAATGAAGGATTACCATATCATTCTTTCATATAAACATAACTGAGGTAGGAATTCCCATACTCAGATTAAACATAACTATATGAAATAGTAGGGAAATAAACAAAGATCCATGTCAATAGTATACATAGTATGGATGCAGCCATCATGGATCTATATGTATATTTAATAACTCCATGCAACCTGGATGGATGAAACTAGATCGAGGGTCTTGATCTTCATCTCTATTGATGCACGAATATGACCATGCAAGTGATTTTCTTGAATTCAAACATGGTAGAAACCACTTGATTACTAGTCAATGATGTGAACTGTTAACTAGTGTGAGAGAAACCACCATTTACCCCCTGAATAAATCCATTGCTTTATATTTATATTATACTGTAAGAAATAATATACAAGGAGGGACCAATCCAATATTTTAGCACTCTAGAGTTACCAACATGGTAGTTTCTCGATGTCCTTGAAATAGTTTCAAGATGGATATCTCTTAAATCATCTATTTGAGTAGCCCAAAAAAAATGTGAAAGGAGATCAATATGAGTAAGCATATTCAACATTTCATTAGCCACTAAGAAAAAATTAAGATTGCCACCAAATAATCAGCCCTTCCTAGGATAATATGGAGTTATAGAAAGTATTTTACTAGAAACATATTCTATTGAAGTAGGGGCTATATAATTCACATATATGAAATTTTAATATAGCTCTTGAAAGTGGATAGATATATGAAAACATAATATAATAGACTAATAGGTTGTGAGATGGAATTTGCATCTGTTACAATTAATGATAATCCCACTTGATTTACCTGAAGAATCTAAAGAGAAGAAGTCCCATCATTAGGGGAATTTTATGGTCAAAAATTAGTTTCAAAAGAAAAATATAAAAGATAAAAAAATAAATTTCGAAAGAACCAATAAGAGTCGAGTGCAGCTTGGGGGTCACAGTGGGGGAGGTAGCCTCCCTAAACGGGCTCACGGGCAGCATCTCAGGAAATTTTATATGTGGACCTAATTATGGGGGGAAGACCCAAAGACGTTGGGTGGACCTACCCATGGGTTTTTTTAATGGTTTTTTCACATGGTTTTGGGCATGATGATTTTATGCCCATGGTATTTTGTAGATCCATTCAAGGCAACTATGATTATGTTCTAATCCAAAGTTGGTGGATTGTGGTTTATGAATTCTTAAAAATGTATATATGTATTGTAACATTTAAAGGAATATAATGGAAATCAATCTAGTAGTCCTGGTTTTGGGATGTGGGGGAAAATATCTGTGTATATTTGTTTTACGTTATTTCCAATGTTTATTTTTTTGTTTTAATAATTTTTTTGCAAGCGATATATATGCAAGGTTAAAACCTAAAACATTCATCGATTAGCTGAAAACCTTGGGTACACCACCTAGACATAGATCACACTACTCCAACACCCTTAATATCTAGTCACCTCTGAGTTGCGGCTCAGACTCTACAATACCAACAACTATCTATACTAGTTACAATTAGACTAGTGAATATGAATAGGACCAAAGTACCAGACCTTATAACCTCCAACCAATATGTGTGCATCCCTCATCAGCCCCAAACCTATGTAGTGCACCCCCTTCTTCACACTTGCAATCCCTTAGGTTGCGCACTACCTCCAGGATGTCAAAATCGATTACCAAGGAATGTTCTAGGGACCTATGGTTTCAAAGATTTATTTTCTCCATCAAGGTTCTCTAAGTACTCTTTAAGCCCATATAAGGAAACCAATCCCCACACTTATTCTACAAGGATCCATCTTTCCCTAGGGTAGCCCAAGGAGAATTTCCCTCATATCGAGAGCCACCTAGGGTTTGAGGTGCACAATAGCCACATACCTTTTGGTTCTTCCACATATAGTTAATAAATATCCCCTAAAATTATCTACTAGAAATGGAATTTGAATGTGTTTCATTCCCCTCCATTTACCATTTTATTTTTATGGATTATCACCTTTTAATATTATTTCCTAAGGTTACCTATAGAAATATTAAATCATTTTGCTTAGGAACCACGTTTGAGTTCCACCACATCACCTCTCTCTTTTGGGGATTGCGAGCACCTCATACTCTTTTTCATTCCCTAATTTATAGTCATGATGTAATTTATTGTTACATGTGTGTCTTGCATGTTACATATTTCATACTCGATGATTTAACACACAAGCTCTCCAACCTCACTATATAGTCACCTTGGCCTTAAAACACATTTAAACATCCTCACATGTACCAATATAATTTTTATTACCAATATAATTAACATATAGCTACTCCCAAGCTTCATTATCATATGTACATTTAGTAAACAATTTAGGGTTAAGGGTATTACATATTTTCACAACTATTGACACCATTTTGTACCAATGCTCATTAGAGGAAATTTTACACTAAAAGTTCCTATGAAATTTTCGCATAATTTTCATGTCATAATATGTCAACCAATAAAAATAATTGAAATTTAAAAAGAGGTACATGGAAATATTTTGGAGGGAAAATAATAAAAACTACGTTTAAAATAGTATTTTTAGTGTATCTCCTTATAGGTTTACTCAAATTTCAAGTGTAGACACTTGTTGGATGCGGAATTCAATTATTCATCGAAAGCGTTGTTGGGTGATGGTTTTGTACATTTTTCCTACACTTATGTTCCATATTTTTCCTCATAACCATAAACAATGGGAGTATCTTTACCCCGTTTTCCGACACTTTTACCTTAACTTTTGTTGTTTCACCTTACTTTCGTTACTTTGCCAATTCACCAATTATTATAATATATCATACCTTTTTGTGACTAATTGATGGTGAATGTTTAGAGAATATTGATGGTATTTTTGTTGTCTTTTTAGATGTCATTTATAGCACCAAAGGTCTTGATCATGAAGTTCACAGGAGCAGTTAAAAGGGTGATGTTACAACTGATCCAAGGTAAAATCTTGATACCCTTAACCAAGACCTTTTGCTTCGGCTGATAATTAGAATTGCATTTAATTAAAGACATTAATGAACTAAAATGAACAATTGCAGCTGTAAATAAGAGGAACATAAGTGAAAAAGATCAACAATCATAAGAACACGTCGTTTGATGACGGAGTTCGTCCAGGAGGGACTACATCTCCGGGCCTCGGTGTCAAGATGGTGTAGGCCGCTGCATTATGTGTTGTAAGAAGAAGATGTACATGGATGTTCTTTCCTATGACATACAAGGAAAAATTTCCCTCACGCGGGAGTGCTTGAATTCTTTAAGAGATGTTCCACTACAGAACTCTCATACATAAAGAAAGACTCCTATCAATATGACCATAGCTGACATGTAATAAATAAGAGTATCCCGCCAATCGTGGCAAACAAGGGATCTCAAAAATACACATATGAAATTGAGCATCCCGCCAATCTCGCATAAAAGGGACTCATACATGACACAAATCCATAGCTGAAAGTACATCAATAACAACACAAAGCAAGATCCCACGACTCATGTTTTAATCGAGATCTGCAAGACATAATGCATCTCCATGAGAAATAAATAAAGAAGTACATGGAATCCACATCATATACCTCATGATTTTATTTGCTAAAGGCTGAGCAGCTCTGCAGCTGAATCTGAAAACACCATCAATCTTGTGGCATCGAAAAAGGTGAAAATGACTGTTTACATGCATAAATCTGACACCTGCATAACCCACTTCCAAAAGTGGCTGAAAAATCGAAAACTCAGATGCAGAAACTGAACACGTCATCAGACTCGTGGCGTCGAGTAGTGCAGAAATGACATAAAATTTCTCCCATTGGGAGAAAGTCAAAATTTCGCGGTCTTGAAAGTTGGGCTCAAACAAGGTTTCGCCTGCCTCTTTTCTGGGTCATGGTTCCACTGAACCTGCAATACAAAAAATAATAACCTTGAACTGCATATGCACTCTCCACTCCTCCATGGCCTAGTGCACTTGCAAAAAACTGAGTTTAAATAACAATTGTGGGTAGACTTTACAAAGTGAAGTCCGTTGGCGCGTTGGTAAAACTGACATGTTATTGAGGAGAGGTCGGGGGGTCAAATCCCGACCCTCCTAAAATGGTCGCGTTGTTTTGAATTGGGCACATTTTTTTTTTAACTTGGTTTAATATTTTAAAATTGGTGCGTTTTTAAGACTAAAGGATATGGATTTTGGGGGCCGGACCCACATTAGGCGGCCCACCCATCTCTATCCACTGCCACCGTTATGTTTATGTATATGGGTAGTTGGTTTAATTTTTGGATTTAGATTACATGGTGCTACGAGATGTAGAGCTGCGGCATGGGTAGACCGGCAGACCCGCCGATGGTGGGTTCGACTCCCACCGGCTCCAATATATATATAACATATATTATGATATGGTGTGGGGAGGCTGGTAGGGGTCATGGCCTACCGGCCATTTTTTACAATAAATTTTTGTTACATAAACAAACCGAACATTTTTAAAAATTCCGATTTTTGACCATAAGGGGCAAATTAACTAGGCAACAATTTTGCCTAGAACCTAGCCTGAGTGTGCCGGAATCTGGTGGCCGAGTTTGGTCCAATTTGCGTCCTCTTTAAGGCTACCCAGTCACCAAGTCAACCCAAAACTTTGACCACTCCTAACTCTTTCATATGGACTCAGAATTGAGTGTCGTCTACACCGTTGGAATCAGAAAGACGATATCTTCAAGATGAGCCTAGTTCACGAAATTTTTGAACACTTTGATTTTTGAGCCCTCTGTGCTAAGCCACTTGTACTTGTACCTGTTTAATCCACTTGGATCAATCCTCCCCACTGAGGAGCTTTTGGTCCTCCAAAATCATCAAGATTTACCTATCATCAACTGTCTGTAACTGTCCTTGAAAGGCACATCCCCACATGACTCCTTCACCTCGCGTACTTTGGAATGAAGATGCAAAGTCAACACGTGAAACTACTGCACTACGATGTCTGAAAAGGCACATCCCTTGAAGAATCCTTCACCTCTCATACTTCGGAATCAAGATGAAAATTCAACACCTGCAACTGCTGCAATGCAATGTTTGAAAAGGCATATCCCTTGAAGACTCCTTCACCTCTCGTAATTTGAAAACAAGATGCAAAGCCAACACCTAGAATTGTAGAAATGCAAATGTCTGAAAAGGCACATCCCTTGAAGACTCCTTCACTTTTGTACTTCAGAATTAGAATTCCAACACCTGCCTAAAGATGCAACGAACATTATATTCTCAATGTGACCAACAATGACCCAAATATTTCCATACTTGCCACGAGTTTATAACATGTACTTGGTGGTCAAGCTTACAACAAAAATGGGAATCATACCTCAACAAAATTACAAGACCAAACCTCATTGTTGCATTTCGAAGTGATGGAAAAACACCTCATCACTTTTACATGAAAGAGATCTAACACACGACTTATAGAACAAGGCCAAAAAATATGTCATGGTTGCTTAAATGAGTGATGGAAACACATCATCACTTTCATAATAAAAATGCGACAAATGACTTACAAGCATGGCCATGACAAGCTTAACATCTCTAGAAAAAACAATCTAGAAGAACCACTTCTCATTTATTAAAACGAGTGGATCATTTCCCTGTGGCGAACTTGTTTGTCGATCAGCTCTTTCGACTGGTGTATGCACTGGCACTTTGTCTTTAAGGAGCTCCTCTGGATAAAGTTTCCAACATGTGGCTCTTTGGTGGCCACTTTGGTCACAATGGGTGAAAAAATTATTTTTCCTGCAAACCTGCTTAACTGATTTCTTTTCCTGTTGGGGAGAAGGATTTTCATGCCTCTTCCTCCTTTGTGCTGCCATCCTCTTCTAGCACTTAGAAATCACATGGTTATTTAAACCACAAAAATAACAAGTTTTACGATGCCATATTTTACGACCGTGGTTATCAACATTATTATAGTCAAAATGCACTCTGGAATAATGAGACTTAGTATACCTTCTGGGGTGGTCTCTGGTGCGATCATGATGATGGGAGCTCGCCTTAGTTCCTTCACTGCAATGTGCACTTCCATGGAATAATGTTGAAGTGTCCCTATCATTCCTCTTCCTTGGAGAGTTCATCATTATATTTTTTCCCTTGATGTCCTTCGAACATCCTTTGCCAGTGTACCCCAAACCTGCATAACGAGGTCGTTGCACAACCTCCAATGGTTCAGTTATGTCTTGGCCAGGAATTCCAAGTCCTCCTCCTCTGTACCACATTTTGTTGAGGAGTCTCATTTCGATACCTGTGATGGGTATCTCCACACTTCCAACTGAAATTATATCATGTGAAGAAACTGAAGAAAAATCAACACTGTTTACCTTAGGTGTTGATTGTGAAATAGATGAAGAAAGTTGTTGTAAGCCTTCTTTGCACTTCACTTCCATCAATGCCTCTGACATGGCTTGTAGTTGAAGCTGCAACTGCTACATCTCCTCCTTCTCTTTCTGTAGGAATGATTTTAAGGCATCATGATCACTCTGAAGAGTTTCATTGTTGTGTTTCAAATCTTCCCACGCCTCTGTCGTGGATTGTAACTGAAGCTGCAACTGTTGCTTCTGCTCCTTCTCTTCATGTAGGAACGCCTTTAGAGCATCATGATCTGCTTGCAGAATTTCATTGTTGCGCTTCCAATATTCCCACGCTTCTGTTATGGCTTGCAACTGTTGTTTGTCCTCCTTCTCTTTGTGTAGGAGGGTCTTCAATTCTTCATTCTCTGCTGCTTGTTTTTCGTAAGCCTCATACAATATGTCCTCTTTCTCGGACACCCTGAGCATGGTTTCATACATGTCTTTGACACTTTCCATGGCTCAACTCAGAAAACGGTCAAATTTCATGCCTATAATCCAATCAACAAGAATACCTGCTCTGATACCACTTGATCGAGGGTAAAATATTGATACCCTTAACCAAGACCTTTTACTTTAGCTGATAATTAGAATTGCATTTAATTAAACATGTTAATGAAATGAAATGAATAATTGTAGCTATAAATAAGAGGAACATAAATGAACAGGATCAACAATCATAAGAACACGTCGTTTGATGACGGAGCTCGTTCAAGAGGGACTACATCTCCGGGCCTCGGTGTCAAGATGGTGTAGGCCGCTACATTATGTGTTGTAAGAAGAAGATGTACATGGATGTGCTTTCCTATGACATACAAGGAAAAATTGCCCTCACGCAGGAGTGGCTTGACTTCTTTAAGAGATGTTCCACTGCAGATCTCTCATACATAAAGAAAGACTCTTATCATTATGACCATAACTGACATGTAATAAATAAGAGTATCCTTCCAATCCTGGAAAACACGGGATATCAACAATACACATATGAAATTTCGCATCTCGCCAATCTACCATAAAAGGGACTCATACGTGACACAAATCCATAGCTGAAAGTACATCAATAACAACACAAAGCAAGATCCCATGACTCATGTATCAATCGGGATCTGCAAGACATAATGCATCTGAACGAGAAATAAATAAAGAATTACATGGAATCATATACCTCATGCTGCCATTTTTTGAAGGCTGAACAATTCTGCAGCTGAATTTGAAAACACCATCAATCTTGTGGCGTCGAAAAAGGTGAAAATGACTACTCACATTGGAAAATCTAACACCTGCATAATCGACTTCCAAAAGTGACTAAAAAATCGAAAACTCAGATGTAGAAACTAAGCACGCCATCAGACTTGTGGCATCGAGTAGTGCAGAAATGACACAAAATTTTTCCCATTTGGACAAAGTCAAAATTTTTCCCTCCTGAAAGTTGGGCTCAATCAAGGTTCCACCTGCCTCTTTTCTGGCTCATGGTTGCACTGCACCTGCAGTAAAAAAAAAACAATAACCTAAAATTACATGCGCACTCTCCGCTCCTCCATGGCCTGGCGCACTTGTAAAAATCTGAGTTTAAATAACAATTGTAGGCATACTTTACAAAGTGAAGTCTGTTGGCGCATTGGTAAAACTGACATGTTGTTGAGGAGAGGTTGGAGGGTCAAATCCCGACCATCCTAAAATGGTCACGTTGTTTTTAATTGGGCACATTTTTGTTTGAACTTGGTTTAATATTTTAAAATTGTTGCATTTTTAAAACTAAAGGATATGGATTTGGGGGGCTGGACCCACATCGGGCGGCCCGCCGATCCCTATTCACTGCCACCGTTATGTTTATGTATATGGGTAGTTGGTTTAAGTTTGGGATTTAGATTACATGGTGCTACGGGATGTAGAGCCGCCGCGTGGGTGGACAGGCGGGCTCGCCGATGGTGTGTTTGAATCCCATCGGCTTTGATATATATATATATATATATATATAACATATGTTATGATATGGTGCGGGGAGGTTGGCAGGGGTCGTGGCCTGCCAGCCATTTTTTACAATAAATTTTTGTTACATAAACAAACCGAACATTTTTAAAAATTTTGATTTTCGACCGTAGGGGGCAAATTAACTAGGCAACAATTTCACCCAGAACCTGGCCTGAGTGTGCCAGAATCCGGTGACCAGGTTTGGTCCAATTTGTGTCCTCTATAAGGCTGCCCAATCACCAAGTCAACCCAAAAATTTGACCACTCCTAACTCCTTCATACGGACTCAGAATTGGGTGTCGTCTGCGTCGTTGGAATCAAAAAGACGATATCTTCAAGATGAGCCTAGTTGGAGAAATTTTTGAACACTTTGATTTTTGAGCCCTCTGTGATGAGCCACTTGTATTTGCACCTGTTTAATCCACCTGGATCAACAACAAAGTGATGTTGTTACACATTGCTATTACAGGCCCAACGAAAAACTATTGTTACACTCTGATGTTACAAACTCGTCGAAGAACTCCTGATACAGTTGTACTATTGAATGATCTCATCAATAATTGTTGCTGACTTGTCCTCTGGCCATTACATTACAGCTATGATTCCATTATGATTGTTGTAGAAGTTCTTTAAGGACTATTTTTTTGGGATAGCAACCTAAGGGAAGTTTCGATTGTAATATTTTATTTTCTAGTTAGAGCTTTATTAGGAAGTGGTTATAACTATATGTGTTCTATTTCAGTCAGCATGAGAATCATAGGATTCTCATGACTGATATATTCCTGGATTTTCTAATGTAACCGCTATATATTTCTCGACCCTAGAGGTCGAGAGGTTAGTGGAGAACAACATTATTTTGGCTCTGTAATTTTGTTCAGATTAATATAGACTATCCTCTTATTGTTGTTACATGTGTTATTCTATTTAGTTTCCGTTAAAAGTTCTTTTTCTACCTGCACCCTGCCAGGGAGGACGAACCCTTCCCTGTTGGGATTCGAAACGTCGACACTCATTTTCTAGCAATGTGGATAATCCGGAAATTTTAAAAAAAAAAGGATGGACCCTTATCTTTAGCAGGGATTGTAGCAATTAAAGTAGTTGCGTGTGTGTAATTGTATTTCAGTTTATGTATCAATAGAGTATTATTGCTGCTGTTCAGCTAAGAATATATCTGCTTCGATTTAAATACTTTATATCTTGTTACACATATGATACTAGAGACACCATATGGGTACTTGTTATGTGGCGAGATAAATAGATCAATTGAAGTGTGATTTCAATCTTGTAGATCCTTTTATTTATATATGAGTGATTTATTTCCAACATTTACTTTAACAACGATTTCTTTTCTTTGGAATTTCTTCTAGTTGGTGTATCGGCACAGATAGTGCAACTATCATTGGAATAAACATACGTCCCTAGATTGATAGTTAAATGTGTGATGTTCATTCATTTAACAGTGATTTATATAGCCCAACATTTTGGTGTTATTGTTGGGGATGGCAGTGACGATCCAATCAATCAGAGTTGTTTCTTAGAAGTTCAATTTCTGTGTGTTTTCATAAAGTCTCCAGTGACACAATTGTCGGGAAGTAAGACATGAGGTGCCTTCAGCTATATAGTCGTTGGGCAGTAAGATGAGAGGTAAGAACCTGTGCATCGCTCTAACAAACTTGGGTGGGCTCACTACTATAGAAACTGAAGCACTTATAGGATTAATTTATACACATAGGGCCCATGTGTGCCAGTAGGACAACAAGAACATCTACGAACAACCCCCACTCTACTGACTATAGGAAATATAGGTCGTAAGAAGGAAAAGAAGAGTGTAGATTTGGGAAGGAAAACATTCTTTAGAGATCTAATTTCAAGGAAGAAAAAGGAATGGTGCACGTCATACAGAGATAATAGGAAGACAAGACCAAAGAAAGCAGCTACCATATCAAGGCTTGGACCATTGGTGTCTTTTGTGTCTGGACCTCATCATCATTCGAATAGTATATCCACTCTTGATATCAAAAATCCAAATTCAAAATAGTAGTGGAGAATTATTGATCAGGATCTGAGAATTGAAGGACGTGGAGAGACCAGTGGGGATCATCAGGGACCTGAGGAACAATGCAGTGGATCATCAATTAGATGCTGGTAGTGTTGCTAGACAATTGATCCTGGAGTAGCCTGATCCTTCTATTTATCAATATCCAGTGCACTCCAATGCCAATTCATCCCATTATGAAGAATAAGCTATTTATCAATCTCCAGTGCACTCCAATGCCAATTCATCCCACTATGAAGAATAAGCCATGGGGGATGAGAATGTCAAGATAGATAGCTCTGTTACTTTTGAATTCCCAATATTAGTAATATGGGTTGAGGCTCCTATGAATAATATCCCTTTATGATCCCTACCATCCTTTCAGGGGAAGGTTGTTGATGATCTTAATTCCTTTCTATTTTAATTTGATGTGCTTTCTGGAGGTTATGACTACACTTCAGATGCCCAGAAGCTAAAATTATTCCCTGCTACTTTGAAAGGAGTAGCATTAAGATAGTTCATGATATTGGTTCTAGCACAATTCAAACCTGGAATGACATGAGAGATGCCTTCCTCTTTAAGTATCTGGACTACTGTCGAACCAGGGATTTGAAGGACGAAATTTTTAGAATTGCACTGAAGGAGGAGGAAAGCCTGGAAGACTATCTAGAGTGATTCCACTACAGTTTACAGAGGTATAAGTTCAATAACTTAGATCCAGAAATTCTAGAGCCAATATTCTTAAGAGGTTTAAGAGATGATTGTCTGGAGCATCTAAACATAATAGGAAAAGGAGACATATCACAAGAAACGTTTAATGAGATAATGAAGCTATCCCTATGTAGCTCAAGAGGAAGAGTCAAGGGGAAAGTTTCAGTTCAGGACCCTTCATTTTGTATAGAGAAGTCCACAAGTGGAGGAGTAACCAGAGCATAGATCAGGAACTTATTTGAAGATCTTAAAACCGACCTCCTTAGCACTCTCTCTGCCCAGATCACTATGGTACAAGTCAAGAAGGCACAAGTAAAAGCTAAAGCATCCTTAGAAATATTCTGTCCCAGATGAAAAAAGAAAAATTTGGAAAGAGAATGTGGATTGAATAGTGTTAGCCTATGCAACATCTGTGAGTTGGCGCACTCTATGAATCAGTGTCCCGTGTTGCCTAGACTAAACGCGGTACTTCAAGAATCAAGTGAGGATGTTCAATCTTCTTATTTTATCGGATGAAAGAGACCATGGAAGCCACGACCTACAGATATTCCCTCAGATTTTTCTTATTTTTATCCTTGGAATAATGTTTATAATAGTCAGCAATACCCATGGTAGTATCCTACTCCTTCCTCAACACAATTTCCTTCACCATGGAATCAGTGGCCATCTCCTCCACCAATGCAATATCATTGATCGCAACCCAATCCTTGGGGTCAAAACTAGAGAGGCAATGGGCAAGGTCCAGTACCCCCTCTAATACCAATGCAACATCAATAGTTACAACTTCCTTCTATTTAAAATCCTACACCTTTTGTTTGACCCCAAGTACCTATGCAACCTAACCCCAATCCAAATAATAAGGCAACCCAGAGCATGGATGCTCCGGTTACCCTCCAGAATTATCTTATTACTCCTATTAGACTTAATGAGGTTAGGTTTTTATCAGGGAAAGAAATCAGATCTGAACATACCCCCATTATTTCCGAAGAAAGTGAATCACCCTGGAAGGATATGGACGATTCTGAGGCATTTGTTACACATGTAACAACTGATACAACACTCGTTGTTACATCTCTAAAAACCAGCTTGGTACGGTATTTTTCTCCTACAGTAGCCAATCTGAGTAAGGCTGGTACATCTGTTGTAGTTGACTCAGATGTTAGCATTCCGAATCCCCCATACCCTCAACGATTAACTAAAACTGGGCTAGTCTTAAAACCTGAATACGAATTCCTCAAGGGGCTGCAAAATTTTTATGTGCAGATTCCGCTATTATAAGCTCTTAAAGAAGTACCTATATATGCTAAAACAATGAGGGACCTATGCATCTAAAGACCTGGGAGGAAACCTAAAGATCCTGCTAGTATCCATGTCATGGGAAATTTTTTTGATATTATGATTGATAAGCCTTTGTTGACTAAATATAATGACCCAAGAAACCCCACAGTGATTTTCCATATTGATAATCATCCCATAACCAATACTTTGATTGATCTAGAGGTAGCTATTAATGTCATGACTAAAGACCTCTTCATCTCTCTAGGAATTCATGGACTTATACCTACACCTACAGTACTTGAACTAGTATATGGGTCTTGTGTTAAGCCCGAGTGAATGATTGAAGATGTGGTTATAATTGTAGCTTCCTAGAACTGTCTGGCTGATTTTCTCATTTTACAAACCAAATCCAACCTGGGGGGTCATCCCTTAATCTTGGAAGACCGCGGATAGCCACCGCGAATAAATATATTAGATGTAGGTTCATATCTATGGTGATATCAGATGGAGTGGCCACTCAGAACCTAAAATTTTATCCTTGGTGGAACAAATTTGCACCTGAATCTAATCTTTCCCTACCTATTCTCACGCTTTGAAAAGCACAATACTTTAAGAATGAAACAGAGGATGATACCATTAATGGTTTTATCAATAATTCACTCCTTGTTGCCTCCATTGTGTTGAAGATTGCAACAAGAAATAGTGAAGGAGGCATCCTGAAACATCATTCCCGATCCTAGTTGGAAAGTGATCACTTAAACTAGGTGGGGCCCACACAAGTGATTTTTGTCGCAAAGTCTATTTTTAGACGATGTCTATTTTTAGACATGTTGATCATATTCTATGAGTTGTAGGATGCTATTTGTGGATGGTTGGTCAAGTTGGAAAAATATATGGATTTATATTTTTAGATTGCCAATATAAAAATAGATATGTCGAATATTATTAGCTCTTAATAATATTTGGACTCTAAACATTATCTTATTCTCTTGGAGCACTTCAGTTAAGTGCATAGATGTGGCACAGGAGCCGAAAGAAGGAATTACACTATTCCTAAGGGTTAAGTGGAGCTATTGCATGGATACTTCAATTAGAACTCATGTGAGAGAGTTTGGTGGAGTTGATTGAGGAAGTTGATGGAGTTGTGTTCAGTTTAACTAATCTAAACATAGTTGAGCTAGTTGTATCTAGTCTAACTGATTGATACACTAGTGAGAGTGGTGTGAATTAATTAATAATTAATTCACTAATTATAAACTCATTAATCAACTAAATAATACATCAGTTAGCTTCAGTGCATGGACAGTTTCAGTGGAGACCAGTGAAGAGATAGGTAAAGAGCAAGTGTGACTATCAGTTGTGACTATAGTGATGCATGGTTTGCATCCAGAACTCAGTAGAGATGCCTTTAAATACTACGTGAGAAAGGCTGGGGCAATTCTAACTCATCAAGAGTTATTCTTCAGCAAGGATTGTGTAGTAGAGGCAGGCTATCAGGTGGCAGAGATTGGAACATGTGTTTTTCTAGATCTAGCTTGATTAGTGTGTAACAATTGGAGATTGTACTGAGAGCTTGTGAGGAGATTTGTATGATGATTGTTACATGATCTCTATAACATATATAATATATAGATAGTTGGGGGTTTTCAGCTTTAATCTTTCCCATTACATACTGTGTTCATATGTGTGAATTTTTATGGTTTTAATGTGTGCATGCAATTGATTTTATTTCCGCATGTAATGATCAATGGTAGAAGATATTTTGTATTGTGAATGAATATAAAATAGTGTGTGATCAAGAGAATCTCTGTGAATAACATATCAGTTATTCAAATTTCTACATGGTATCGGAGCGATATTAATCATTGGAGCAATTGCAAAGCATTGAAGCAGTTGAGTTTTAGGATAAACTTAGGAAAATAAAAATATAGAAGAATGACACTATTTTGGTATACTTGACAAAGTTTTTCCACTGTAGGGATGAGCTTGGGAGTGTAGGAGTTAGTGTGGATGAGGGAGGATAAGTCAAGAAGGTTGGGATTCGAGCAAAGAATCTCTACAGAATTGAAGTAGATGGGATGTCTACGGAGCTTCCTACTGTTGGGAAGTGCAAGAAAGAAATGAAATTGATGCTTGAGAGGGAGAAATTTTTGCATGCAGGTAAGAATGAACCTCAAGATGTGGAGCAGCCACAAGATGAGGATCATGGAGTGGGAGAAACCACTCATGCAGATAAATTTCATGCCAGATGGGCAGAGGGAGTGCATGCAGCTATACCACCAGGTGAGAGGTGTGGCGACATGTGTGAGTAATCCCAAGAGGATATTTTTGGACAGGATTCATGAGATGGTGTGTGTTAGCACCTGAATTGGACCCCAGGATACAAAGGAAAAACAGGGTAACAACTAAACCACACTCAGCCTTGTAGGTAGCCCTACAAGGACAGGAGAGGGCTCTCTCCATGAGAAGATATCCAATAAAACAATAATGAACTAATTTTAGGCTAGTCATATAAATGGGAAGAGGGAATTTAATAAATGACTGAAATTTCAGGGATGTATGGGATAGAGGACAACATGAGCTGAGGAATTAAATCAGGACACAGGGTATTTCATGGGGCAATATAGGCAGGAAAATTAGCAATTAAAATTCAAATGAGGATGGGATGGAAATATTGGTGAGGAACTGAAAAGGGCATTGTAAATGGATCCTTTTCAAACAGAAGCAAAAAAATAGAGCATGAATGATTTCCCAAGGAAGAGCATATAAAATGGGTTCTACCTTTCTATCTTGAAAGCATTCAAAGGAAATGTTTATGGATGAATGGAACACATAAAAATTCACATATGAAACAAAGGATAAAAACAAATGCTAAATATCATACCACATGGATCCCATAAGTCAGAGCTGCATCTCTTATTAATTCCTGTCAAACTGTACAACGTAGCGCAGAGATGTTCCTCCACACTTTACCCCAGAGCTCAGCCCTTTTACAAATGATTTAAAATAAAATAAATAAACTCAAAATGTGGGAAAATAGATCGACAAAAATAGGGAATTGTTTAATAGCACTGAAAAACTGAAGAGCCAACCATTTGTCCTAAGAAGGAGCAACGTTACATTTTGCCACTTGAATTTGCTGATAACTAATGAAGAGGTGAAACCTGTAGCTTAAATCCCTTTGAATCATAACTGAAGACAAAATAGGCAATCCAATCCTATTTCTTTGTTGTTATAGATATCTTCGTTTTAATTTAAGCTCTCGGCCTTTGATTGTTCGCTTTCCATTATTTCTTTATTCTTTGACCTTTAATAAAATGCCATAGAAATAGAACTGAATGAAATTATATGCTTTGTGAAGGGTAAAATGAATTTTAAATGGGAAAAAGTAAGGGAAATGGAGGTAGGACCCGCATATAAATCGCTATCGCAATTGGAGTGGGGCAGAGAGTGATCGCAATCGAAAAATTTGCAATGCTATCGGAGGAGGGGGCAGGACTTGCAATCAGAGGGTTTTCGATGCGATCGGAGGATTTGCGATGTGATCACATCAAAAATATTTGTGATGGGCTCATCGGGGCATACAAATGAAGTTTTCAATTTGCGATGGTGCGATCAATCGCATTGGGGTATATTGCGATGGTGCGATCAAAGGAGGATTTGCGATAGGGAGTGGGGTTTACAACTCAAACTTTATTATAAAGTTTAAGGGGTGATGGAAAAGGGGAAGTGGTTTATAATTAAATCACAAATGTACAAAAAGATTTATCATGCGTTATTATCATAGAAAGGGGGAAAAAGGGGAGGCTTAGGGATATAAAACTTTAATAAAGCAAAGTTGAAGGGAAAAATGGGAAATAGGGGATATATGGGGATATAGGGACTTTTACTTCACTTAAGCATAAATTTCTATCCAGAAGTTATTTTTGAGAGTGCTAGTATACTGTTGGAATGCTCTTTCTGGGCTCTTTTGGATGGATCTTCTTTTAAGATGATCTAGTGCTGAACATGTTGTGGAAAACTTCTCTGAAGGCAGGGACATCACTTTGTGGAGATACATCTTTTGAATTGTGAATGAGAGGAAAAGTATTATATTTTCACCTCAAAACATGGTTTTGAGGTGAGGCTTGCATCAAACTGAACAAATGGTCTCTCTAATCTTCCTGGTGCTGTGACTTTTTATTTATTGACTTCCTCATGACCTTGTTGATCTTTATTGACACTTGACTCATTAATTTGACCATGGTGAGACCTTAGGGACTAATGAGACCCATCCTGTGACCTACTGATATGATTTTGAGAATGAAAGTGACTAATGACTGAAGACCATAGGGAGGAAAGTCAGCAAGTACCTCATGAGGGAAAAATGATAAAACAATACTACGATAAATGAATCCATGACCTAGCGGAATGGTGAAATTTATTGGTATGAGACACCTAATATGCAAATGCAAAAGAGCAGTTTTGATCACTTATGGCAGTGTGACTAGACTGACACTAAAATTGGCTCCAATGGGGATGGTAGATCCTTGGAGGTGCCAAGAACACTATAGACCAAGTAGCCTTATCCATTGGGCATGGAGTCAAAAGCTAAAAACCAAACTGAATACTGAAAGAAACTTGACCCAACAAACTGACTCGAAAGTGACTCAAAGCTAACCTAGAAAAAACTTGACATTTGAAGCTTTGGTGGTAGTATATGACCAAGACTTGAGGTTTCAAATCTTGATGATAACCACTTGTGTTTTTGGAAGGCCAATGTACCATCAAGCTATATCAAGATTCCAATGTAACCAATCAAGCAGATGCCTCCTTGATTGATTCTCCTGATCATATCCTCTGTTCAACCATAGATAATTGAAACTGGGTATCCAAAAACATAGTTTACCATGATCTCCTTCATCATTGAATACTGCAATAATCACCTTCACTGCTGACTGCAACAGATTTTCCATTGGATCCTGAAAAACATGAAGATTTACCTCCTGCTAAAGAAACAAGGTGTATTTTTCTCTTGATTCTGATCTTTCTTCATAATGTACTTCAGTAAGAGTATGTTCCTGGTCTTCAAAAAATTATGAACAAGTAGATGAGAAGATTTCCTCTTGAAAAAACATTTCAGAACATGAGACATAGGAAGAAGAATCTGAATGGCAGTCCTGAACACTATGATCTTCTGTAATCTGAATATATTGTTGGTCATCTTCATATGATATGACAACCAGATTGTCATGTTTCTCATCATATTCATCAATCATAAGAGAATAACCTTTAGATGGTTCTTGAGATCCAACACTATCATTTCTATCATCTACAATAAATTCATCCCAAGAAACTCTTTCACTTACTTGAACGAAGATCTCGTCTTGTTTTTCATTAAGGGAATGGGTTACCTCCTCGTGAAGACTCTTTTCTAATGGAACAATAAAAATCAGGTCTATAACTATGTTTTTTTTATTTGAGGTGGCCTCAATAGTATAACTCTCTTTTATGGGATCTGGTACAACGTATTCTTCCTCATCACATTTTAACTCTAGATCTGGCTTAACTTTATCACTATGTAAGATTAGAACATCCTTTAGCAGCACCTCATCCTTTATTTCAATCAGTTTCGAAATAAAGCCTCTTCTTTCATCATTTTCAACTGTACAAAGATCTTCATCCTACTGATCTTGATAAATATCCTCTAAGATTTTTGTGTGCTGCTGAAATGGATTTTCACACAGTGCTTCCATGATTTCTTCGTCCATGAATTCATCATCTCCATAAAAATTCTCAAGATTTTCAATGAAACTATTAACATGTTCGCAACAGTTCTGAACTAACATTAAAGATGGACAAGATTCTCTGTACCTTTCAAAGAATATGGTATGAAAATATTTTAAACAATAAATATAACCAGGTGGAAAAATTTCATACCAAGGTCGAGCTTCATCTTCCAAAGTATCCATAAAAATTTTCATCAAACAGTCTTCAGGAAAATCGATCTTTAATTTATGCACACGAATGTGAAATTTCACCAGATGAAGAGCAACGTCATTACCTTCCACATTTCTGAACATAGGAAAATTCTGAAGCCAATCCACCTTGGGCATTTTATTTGGGAAAACTGGAGTATGATCTCGGCTCATGGGAGCATATCTTCTTGCAATACATTCCATCTTAAAACAAAGATCTTAAATCTACTGATCTTCCTGCAGTGAAGTCACCATGAAGGATTTGATTTTCTGGATCTTTCAGTAAATGGAGTCGCCAGGTGAATTTTTTCAGCCTTTATATGCATATGATTGTTTTTCACCATCAACATTCAGATATAATACCTTATCATGCTTTACTGGGGAAGATAATCTATTGTTTTAAATTAAAAGTTCCCCAGTATGGTCGCCAAAGATGTTAGCACCTGAATTGGACCCCAGGCTGCAAAGGCAAAACAGGGTAACAACTAAACCACTCTTAGCCTTGTAGCTAGCCCTACAAGGACATGAGAGGGCTCTCTCCATGAAAAGATATCCAATAAAACAATAATGAATTGATTTTAGGCTAGGTATATAAATGGGAAGAGGGAATTTAATAAATGAATGAAATTTCAGGGATGTATGGGAAAGAGGATAGCATGAGTTGAGGAATTAAATCAGGACACAGGGTATTTCATGGGGCAAGATAGGCAGGAAAATTAGCAATTAAAATTAAAATGAGGATGGGCTGGAAAGACTGGTGAGGAGCTAAAAAGGGCATTGTAAATGGATCCTTTTCAAACAGAAGCAAAAACAAAGAGCATGAATGATTTCCCAAGGCAGAGCATATAAAATGGATTCTACCTTTATATCTTGAAAGCATTCAAAGGAAATGTTTATGGATGAATGGAACACATAAAAATTCACATATGAAACAAAGGAGAAAAAAAAATGCTAAATATCATACCACATGGATCCCACAAGTCAGAGCTGCATCTCTTATTAATTCCTGTCAAAATGTACAATGTAGTGCAAAGATGTTCTTCCAGACTTTACCCTAGAGCTCAGCCCTTTTACAAATAATTTACAATACAATAAATAAACTCAAAATGTGGGAAAACAGATCGAAAAAAATAGGGAATTTTTTAACAGCACTAAAAAACAGAAGAGCCAACCATCCTTCCTAAGAAGGAGCAGCGTTACATTTTGCCACTTGAATTTGCTAATAAACAATGAAGAGGTGAAACCTGTGGCGTAAATCCCTTTAAATCATAACTGAAGACAAAATAGGCAATCCAATCCTATTTCTTTGTTGTTATAGATATCTTCGTTTTAATTTAAGCTCTCGGCCTTTGACTGTTCGCTTTCCATTATTTCTTTATTCTCTGACCTTTAATAAAATGCCGTAGAAATAGAACTGAATGAAATTATATTCTTTGTGAAGGGTAAAATGAATTTTAAATGGGAAAAAGGAAGGGAGATGGAGGCAAGACCTGCATATAAATCACAATCGCAATTGGATCGGGGTGGAAAGTGATTGCAATCGCAAAATTTATGATGCGACCGGAGGAGGGGGCAGGACTTGCGATCGGAGGGTTTGCAATGCGATCGGAGGATTTGCGATGCGATCGCATCACAAATATTTGCGATGGGCTCATCGGGGCATACAAATGAATTTTGTGATTTGTGATGGTCCGATCAATCGCATTGCGGTATATTGCGATGGTGCGATCAAAGGAGGATTTGCGATAGGGAGCGGGGTTTATAACTTAAACTTTATTATAAATTTTAAGGGGTCATGTAAAAGGGGAAGTGGTTTATAATTAAATCGCAAATGTAAAAAAATATTTATCATGCGTTATTATCATCGAAAGGGGGAAAAAGGGGAGGCTTAGGGATATAAAACTTTAATAAAGCAAAGTTGAAGGGAAAAATGGGAAATAGGGGATATATGGGGATATAGGGACTTTTACTTCACTTAAGGATAAATTTCTATCCAGAAGTTAGTTTTGAGAGTGCTAGTATACCGTTAGAAAGCTCTTTCTGGGCTCTTTCTGATGGATCTACTTTGAAGATGATATGGTGCTGAACATGCTGCAGAAAACTTCTCTGAAGGCAAGGACATCACTTTGTGGAGATACAGCTTCTGAATTGTGACTGAGAGGCAAAGTATTATATTTTCACCTCAAAACATGGTTTTGAGGTGAGGCTTGCACCAAACCGAACAAATGATCTCTCTGATCTTCCTGGTGCTGTGACTTTGTATTTATTAACTTCCTCATGACCTTGCCGATCTTTATTGACACTTGACTCATTAATTTTACCGTGGTGAGACCTTAGAGACTAATGAGACCCATCCTATGACCTACTGATATGATTTTGAGAATGAAAGTGACTAATGACTGAAGACCATAGGGAGGAAAGTCAACAAGTACCTCATGAGGGAAAACTGATAAAACAATACTGCCATAAATGAATCCATGACCTAGCGGAATGGTGAAATTTATTGGTATGAGACACCTAATATGCAAATGCAAAAGAGAAGTTTTGATCACTAATGGCAGTGTGACTAGACTGACACTAACAGTGTGGATCTCATGAATTGAACCTGGCTATGAGGTGCCCACAGCACAGTAGTAGCATGATCAGTTGGATTGATGTAGGCGGATCAAAGTGATAGTGTCAAATACTGGAGCGTGGATCAGAGTTGACAGCAAGTGCAGAGTGCATGGGTGTACGAGTTCAATAGCGCAGTGGTTCCTGATGACATGTGCAGTTGGTAATAGTAGAAGTCAAAGAATTTGATAATAGATGCATCAGACTGATTGAGTTGTTTGCAACCTATTCAGTTTCGGAAGATTTGCAGAGCAGATGCATGGAGTTGCATGGCACTTGTGAAGGTTGCAAGGAAAATGCATGGAGTTTCATGTCACATGCAAAGACAGTCATTTCTTGTTGAGAGGGAGTGTTGAATATTTCAACAAGAAACAGTGAAGGAGGCACCCTGAAAACATCATTCCTGATCCTAGTTGGAAAGTGATCACCTGAACTAGGTGGGGCCCACATAGGTGATTTTTGTCACAAAGTCTATTTTTAGACATGTCGATCATATTCTATGAGTTGCAGGATGCTATTTTTGGATGGTTGGTCAAGTTGGAAAAATAGATGGATTTCTATTTTTAGAAATATTGGGCGGAATCTATTTTTATATTTCCAGTCTAAAAATAGATATGTCGAATATTATTAGCTCTTAATAATATTTGGACTCTAAACATTATCTTATTCTCTTGGAGCACTTCATTTAAGTGCACAGATGTGGCATAGGAGTGGACAGAAGGAATTACGCTATTCCTAAGGGTTAAGTGGAGATATTTCATGGATACTTTAGTTAGAACTCATGTGAGAGTGTTTGGTGGAGTTGATTGAGGAAGTTGATGGAGTTGTGTTCAGTTTAACTAATCTAAACATAGTTGAGCTAGTTGTATCTAGTCTAACTGATTGATACACTAGTGAGAGTGGTGTGAATTAATTAATAATTAATTCACTAATTATAAACTCATTAATCAACTAAATAATACATCAGTTAACTTCAGTGCATGGACAGTTTCAGTGGAGACCAGTGAAGAGATAGGTGAAAGAGTAAGTGTGACTATCAGTTGTGACTACAGTGATGCATGATTTGCATCCAACACTCAGTAGATATGCCTTTAAATACTACGTGAGCAAGGCTGGGGTAAATTTTAACTCATCATGAGCCATTATTCAGCAGGTATTGCACAGTAGAGGCAGGCTAAAGGCTGGAAAAGATTGATGCATGGATTTGCAAGATCGGGGCATGATTAGTGTGTAACAATTGGAGATTGTACTGAGAGCTTGTGAGGAGCTTTGTATAATGATTGTTACATGATATCTATGGCATATATAATATATAGATAGTTGTGGGTTTTTAGCTTTTAAGCTTTCCCATTACATATTGTGTTCATATGTGTGAATTTTTATGGTTTTAATGTGTGCATGCAATTGATTTTATTTTCGCATGTAATGATCAATGGTAGAAGATATTTTGTATTGCACATGAAGATAAAATAGTGTGTGATCAGGAGAATCTCAGTGAATAACATATCAGTTATTCAAATTTCTACACATTGGAGATTTGGGAGAAGAAGTTGAGGAAGGTGATGTAATTATTGAACATTTGAAAACAACTCCACTTACTATCAACAGTCCCATTGAAATCAAACTTGGAAAATGTTTAAACAAAAATCCTAGCCTCGCTGCTGAACAAAACATATTGTTGATATAGTTGTTATAGAAATACAAAAAGGAATTTGCATGGGACTATAACGATATGAAAGGTATTCATCCTATCCTATGCACTCACCGAATTTACCTTAAAGAAGATTGCAAACCTGTCACACAACCTCAGTGCCGAATGAACCCCACACTTAAGGAGATAGTGAAAGTGGAATTGCAGAAACCCCTTATTGCTAATTTCATCTACTTCATTTCTGATAGTCCGTGGGTGTCTCCACTTGCCATAGTTCTGAATAAGAATTGAAAATGGAGAGTCTGTGCCGACTATATAGAACTAAACAAGGCCACTCAAAAAAATCATTTTCCTTTACCATTAATTGATCAAGTCTTCGACACTCTTTCTAGAAAATAATTCTTTTTATTTCTAGATGGGTTTACTGGCTATAATCAAATAAAAATTTCTCTAGAAGACCAAGAGAAGACAAACTTTACTTGTCCATGCGATACTTTTACATACATAGTCCTTCTCTTTGGTCTTTGCAATGCACCAACAACCTTTCAAAGGGAAATATTAGGTATTTTTGTAATGTCCCAATTTTTAGCCTCAAGCTAGAATGGACATTATAGTTGCAAATTTTATTTTTGTTTAATAAAATAGGAAAGGAGACTTCTTAGCCCATTTTAGATGAAGAAATAACACTCATAATGTGAAAGGGGAGTGAATAAAGCAGCTAAAATAAACACCAAAGGTTTGAATGGAACCCAGCTCACTTGATTAGTCACCATTGACTAAAGTCAACAACGTTGCCCAAGGACGAAGAGGCTTCCTAGAGAAGCTGCACAGTTTCGGAGGGAAGACATTCATGCAAGGGTGGAAACCCTAATTGGTGGTACCATGGTGGAGAGGAGTTCTCTCACTTCATAGAGATGGTAGCCCATTTTCAAGATGCTCTGTTTTAGATTTCAGACTTTTGGTCTGCAAGAGCTTGCATCCCCGAGTTTTTTAGTAGGGTGATGGTGCCCTCGGGCACTGGGTGTTCTCGATCAGGAATCCATACCTCTTCCTCAATGAAGGATGAGGATTGAGCTACATTTCCTCAATCCGGAATTGGCCATAGCTACATTCATCTTCTACAGTATTCTTTTTGCAGCAGAGAGGACGTTGTGTTGTTGGGTGCAGCAAGAGAGGAACTCATGCAGTCTCTCTTGTCTAGTTTTCTTCAGTGGAGGATTGATATACTCATTGGAGGAGCTACAAGGGGGATTCCTGGGCTTCATTTCAGGTCATCGACATGAGGCCACACTTCTATCATCTCCCACTGCGCAGTCCATGAGGAAAACTGCATTATTTTAGAGGAGGAAGTGAGAGAGGGGTTTCTGGAGCTTTAGAGGAAGATGTTTCTGAGACAAAGTGATCAGCACTTCGTATTAGAGACATGATAAAAGGAGGGCATCTAAATTTTAGATCAGCCACAACCTCATTCATGTTTGGATTCAGTTGCAGTGACAACTCTGTTGTCACATTTTGTATTTTCTCCAGCATTTCTAGCAATCTTAATAGATTGGCTAGAAATCATGTATTTCAGCCCATATCTTATTCTTGGGATTATTTCTTGTATTAATTTAGCCATATGTACATTTATTCATATTCAGCAGCTTATACCTTCATGTACTTAGCACAGTTGCAGCTACTCCGGCATTTTGTGGATATGAAACAACTCTTGTATTGTATTATATATTCATTGGAGGTTTTCTCTTAGAGTTTGAGTGGCTTGTCCCTCAACAATTTCTTGTATTTATGTCCTGATATATCATAATATCATGATGTTTGTAGCATTTCCCTATTATGATGTATTCAGATATGTAGAGTTCATGCTTATGTTCATATATTGTTGTAAGCTCTCTAATTGAGCATTGTTATAGAGACCTAGATTGGGGAGATCTGAATAACCCATATAGAGTTATTTCTTTAAGCTCATTTTCTACAGGGGAGTTATATTTATTCTATTCTAGGACATCCCAATGCTGGATTATCTTTTTCTTGCAGGAGCTTCCTTATACAGAGTCCTCAAGGACCCTGTAGTAGGATTTCCCAAGGTGGAATATTGCATATCCATAGGTAGAGTCTGAGAAGGGCCATCTAGCCTCAAGATTTCTCCCTTCCTTAGAAGGACTCACATCCTATAAATTTTTCATCATTCAATCTCTGAAATGGACTTGCAATGTCTCACTGAAGAAGGAAAAATGGAACATCTAAGATGTTCCCGATGGAGTAGCATGTTACTGAAAAAGGGACATTACAGTGGTATCAAAGCATGACCTTGGCTCAGCCTGTGCCCAAGATTGGTTACCATTAGCAAGAGGAGCTTTTCTCTCCAAGGAGAGGAGATTTACAAAGTAAACAAGGAAGATGAATGAAGGAAGAGGAGGTTTCCCTTCTTCTTTTCTAGACCATTGAGAACACCATTGAAGATCTGCTGAAAGGGGAAAATTTTGGAGAAATTTTCTAAAAAGGGTTTGTGGATGGAGAAAGCCATAGCTATTCTCATGGAGGGTGTGAGCATTCAGCCACACTTGCATATCCATAGTGCATTACATTGCCCACAGCTACTGCAAGAAGGATGGATGGAAAAAGAGTTGAGGCTTTTGGAGGAGCAGCGCTGTAAACTCAAAGGTATGATTCATGCAAATGAGAGATCATATGTTGGAGTCACAAAGATTTTTGCAAAGGGGATTGATGAAAATCAGTTTCAACTGGGTGTGAAAAGACTTCAAACATTTTGCATGCATGGAGGAGAACCATGAAACAATGATCATTCCATCTTTCTAGAGGGGGAGAAATTAGAAGAATGGCTTGCTAGAGGCAAGACCCCCATTATATGAAGGGCACTCTTCCATTTTTTATGGTTTGGAGACATTTATTTCAAGGGAAGGCCAAGGCTCAAGGCCTCTCATTCAGGAGGAAACACACTCACATGTTGGTAGAGAGGAGGTGCATACAGTGTTGCACCATTGGAAGAAGAAGAAGACCAGGAGGATCATCATGAAGGGATGATGGAAATTCACGCCTATCTATTTTCAGATATTTTCTTCACATGGGATAAGGACTGCACTATGCATTAGAGAGAGAGGACCATTCATTCCTTTCACGTATTCAGTCCACTTCCTATTTTAATGTCTCACTTTTGGAGGTTTTCCGCTATTGGAGGCCACATGATCTAGAGAAGATGAGAGGCATCATGCTCTTTGGTTCACCACTCATTGGATTCCAGAGGGGTGGAGACATTTGAGGATTCCATTACAGCACAGAGAGTTTGGGGATAAACATAAGGAGGAGGGATAAACTCTCTCATTTTCAGTACCACCCATTCTCATCAGTTCACTATGCAGATAGAGTTGATGTATGGATGGAGGATACCATATTCATGATGTCGAATGACTGATCCATGGATTTTGTGAGAGAGAGAGGTTACTCCCTTTGAGGGAAGAATTCTTTCATGCTTTGGAGTATAGGGAGGCCACTCATGCTTACATTGCCCAGGATCGGGAGATTCTTTGGAGGTGATAGTCTCTCATGGAAGGCTCATTTTCAGAGGTCTTTATTTCTATCTGAGCATGAGTAGCTGCATGATGGCATGGAACCAACTTGGAGGATGACTTTTTCATGAGGGGATGTCAAGGTAGCAGGTAGTAGCGTGATGGAGCACCACATTGCATAATACCATCGCTGTCTATGTGGAGGATTTATCCATGTTGGAGGACTTGGCTTCTGGTTGAGAGGTCCCGGGGTCTTGATGCATGCATGATTCTTGGATGGCCTTGATGGAGGTGGAAGATACATAGTGGATGATATGATCATCTATCATCATGATAGACTGTTCTTGACTAGAGTCTCTAGTCTCAAGGAGAAATTATTTGCATGCAGCATATGAGGACTTCCTAGCTATGCACTTGGATTCATACTTTGTCTTGCTAGAGGAGCTCACTTTGGAGGGCATTAAGCATGATCTACATCATCATATGGATAGATTCAAAGCCTAGTTTGTTTTTTTGGAGAGGTTGGCACAACCATTCCCTTACTCATTGGAGGAGAGGGAGAGCATTCATGTTGAGCCATTTCAGCTCAAGAGCTCTAGTGCATGATGGAGGAGGTATAATGTCATATTTTGTATTGTACTTATTTTCATTGATTGAGGAGCATGATGTATCAAGGAGGCTTGTTCCTTCTATTATTTTTCATGAGGATTTACTTCAGCTACTTGTAGCCTTGATTTTGGCTATTCTTATGATGGTTTATGGGGAAGCCACATGTTTCTCGGTGTGCACCATTGGCACCAATGTGTATTTCATGTTTCATCTTATGAGGAGATGATGTGGCAGAAAACAAGTGGCTAGTAAAGCACTTTTTCATTTTAATTTTGAGGCGGGCCAAGGAGGCACTATGCAGTTCCATGAGTGGAACTTGAGACCACTCTCTAGTTTTCATTTGACAACTTGTTTCTATTGCAAATTGCTCCTTATACATTTCTGATGTTGTATATCTATTAAGGAGAATTATTTGGAGAGTATTGTATATACAACCCATTGGGAGCATGATTCTCCCTATTATACATGCTTAATTTTGAAGGAGGTACCATGGGAAAACCATAATTTCCACGTTGCTACTTGTATCTTCTTGTGGGAGGGACCACTTGGAGAATTTTTAGAGGCATTTCATGGATGATTTTTCTTGATGGGGTAGCTTGGGCCATTCTTGAAGGCCATAATTTTCAGCCCAAAGAAAAAGGCAGCCCCATATGAGCAGCATATGGAGAGAGGGCCATCATGAGAAGCACAAACACTCTCCATTGAGCAGCAACTCATTGCAGAAATCTGGGGTGACATTTTATTTGGGTGATTGCATGGATGAGGAGATCATCATTGGGAGACAAATTTTCCCATGCATATCATTACTCCTACCTTAATTAGGCCTTATCACAGCAGGAAGGATTCCACTACACCTTCTACCTTTCCATGAGGAGCATTGTTGATAGCTTGTATACTTGGGAGAGAGCATTGGAGGGCATATTTATTGCGACATTTTTGAGCAGTGGTGGGACCATTGATGAGGAGGCCATAAGAGAAGAAGGGGGAGAAAATTTTTTTCTCTCTATGCAGTTGCTTGAGGGCAAGCAACATGTGGGAGGGGAGGATTGTAATGTCCCAATTTTTAGCCTCAAGCTAAAATGGACATTATAGTTGCACATTTTATTTTTGTTTAATAAAATGGGCAAGGAGACACCTTAGCCCCTTTTAGATGAAGAAATAACACTCATAATGTGAAAGGGGAGTGAATAAAGTAGCTAAAATAAACACCAAAGGTGTGAATGGAACCCAGATCACTTGAGTAGTTACCATTGGCTAAAGTCAACAGCGCTGCCGAAGGAGGAAGAGGCATCCTAGAGAAGCTGCGCAGTTTTGGAGGGAAGACATTCATGCAAGGGTGGAAAACCTAATTGGTGGGACCATGGTACAGAGGAGTTCTCTCACTTCATATGGAGGAGATGGTAGCCCATTTTTAGGATGCTATGTTTTAGATTTTAGACTTTCGGTCTATAAGAGGTTGCATCCCCAGGATGTTTAGCAGGGTGATGGTGCCCTCAGGCACTAGGGTGTTCCCGGTCGGGAATCCCTAACTCTTCCTAAAGGAAGGATGTGGATTGAGCTACATTTCCTCAATATATCATTGGCCATGGCTACATTCATCTTCTACAACGTTATTTCTGCAGCAGAGAGGACATTGTGTTGTTGGGTGCAGCAAGAGAGGAACTCATGGAGTCTCTCTTGTCTAGTTTTCTTCAGTGGAGGAGTAATATACTCATTGGAGGAGTTGCAAGGATGATTCCCAAGCTTCATTTCAGATCATTGGCATGAGGCCACACTTCTATCATCTCCCACTACGCAGTCCATGAGGAGAACTGTGTTATTTTAGAGGAGGAAATGAGAGAGGGGTTTCTGGAGCTTCAGAGGAAGATGTTTCTGAGACAAAGTGATCAACACTTTGTATTAGAGACATGATCAGAGGAGGGCATCTACATTTTATATCAGGAATAGCCTAATTCATGTTTGGATTCAGTTTCAGTGACAATTCTATTGTCACATTTTGTATTTTCTCTGGCATTTATAGCAATCTTCATAGATTGGCTAGAAATCATGTATTTCAGTCCATATCTTATTCTTGGGCTTATTTCTTGTATTCATTTAGCCATATGTACATTTATTCATATTCAGAAGCTTATACCTTCATGTACTCAGCGCAGTTGCAGCTACTCCGAATTTTTTGGGATATGCAACAACTCTTGTATTGTATTGTATATTCATTGGAGGTTTGATCTTAGAGTTTGAGTGGCTTGTCCCTCAGCCATTTCTTGTATTTATGTGCTGATATATCATAATATCATGATGGCTATATAATTTCCCTCTTATGATGTATTCAGATATGTGGAGTTCATGTTTATGTTCATATATTGTTGTAAGCTCTCTCATTGAGCATTGTTATAGAGACCTAGATTGGGGAGATCTGAATAACCCATATAGAGTTATTTCTTTAAGCTCATTTTATGCAAGGAAGTTTTATTGGGTCTATTCTAGGACATCCCAACGCTGGATTGTCTTGTTCTTGTAGTAGCTTCCTTATACAGAGTCCTCAAGGACCCTATAGTAGGATTTCTTGAGGTGGAATATTCCATATCCATAGGCAGAGTCTGAGAAGGGCCAGCTAGCATCAAGATTTCTCCCTTATTTAGAAGAATTCACATCCTGTAAATGCCCCATCAGTCAATCTCTGAAATGGACTTGCAGTGTCTCACTGAAGAAGGAAAAATGGAACATCTAAGATGTTCCTGATGGAGCAACATGTTCCTGAAAAGGGGAAATTAAATTTTTTTCTGATATTTTGAATTATTGTCTTGAAATATTTACAGGGATGACTTTGAGACAAAATTAGCTAACTTGGAAAAATTTATGGAATGTTGTGAACAAACTAATGTTTCTCTGAGCATGGAAAAATTCCACATGTTGATGACTGAGGGAATTGTGCTGGGACATTTCATTTAAGTTGATGGAATGAAGATAGATCCTGAAAAAATTGAGGTAATCTCAAAAATCCAGACCCCTAAGATGCCGAAAGCGGTATGTATTTTTTTGGGACATGTAGGATACTATAGGAGGTTTATAGAGAATTTTTCAAAGATTTCATCTCATCTATTTTCATTACTTATGAAAGATGTAGAATTTTTGGGGATAGGGATGTGTGAGAAGGCCTTTTTAAAGTTGAAGAAATGTGTAATAGCAACACTTGTTTTATGAGGACCAAACTGGGAATTTCCATTTCATATTGCTACAAACGCATCTGACATGGCTATGGGTATTTTTTTGGGGCAGTTGGAGGATAAGAAACCTTATGCCATTTATTACATCTACAAGAACTTAACTCTAGTAGAACTCAACTACACTGAGAAGGAATTCCTAGTAGTAGTGCATGCTATTAAAAAATTCCAGCACTACATCACTAGGTACCAACTATTTGTATAGACTGACCATGACGCAATTCAATTTTTAATGAACAAGCCTATTACTAATGGTAGATTTATAGGATGGTTATTGTTGTTACAATAATTTGATATTACTATTTTAGATAAACCCAAAAAATATAATCTAGTTTCTAATTTCCTTTCTACATTAACTATAAGTGATGATTGCACTGCCACTGAGGATTCTTTTCCATATGAGTATCTTTTTTCCATCTCTACTCACTCACCATGGTATGCAGATACAACTAATTACCTTGCTGCAAGAAAATTTCCACACCAATTGTCTTCCAAGGAAAGAAGGAGGATTATACAATAGAGTGCTACCTACTCCTGTATATAAGGCAATCTCTGTCACACTGGGCCATATTTTGAGATTAGGCGATGTGTTAGAGAATATGACATGTTTTAGATCCTAAAGGCTTGTCATGAGGAACCGTGTGGAGGAAAATTCACTGACAAGAGGACGAGACATAAAGTACTATCAATAGGGTACTACTGCCCAACTATATTCCATGATGCCAAGAAGTTTGTGAAAGGATGTGATAGTTTCCAAAGGATGGGCCAGCCTTTGAAATCAGATGAGATGTCGTTACAACCTTAGATAGTAATAGAACCATTCGAGAAATGGCCCCTAGAATTTGTGGGGCCAATTATTCCTTCATCACAGTAAAAAGCATACATATTGGTCTGCACTGATTATGTCACAAAATGGGTCGAAGAAAAGGCACTAACTAGAGCAACAGAGCAGGCTGTTTCAAACTTCCTGTTTCAAGATATTTTTGCTTGCTTTGGGATACCCAGAGAGATAGTGACAAATGGGGGTCCTGAATTCACATCTCATTTGATCAAGAAGTTGGCTGAAAAGTATGAAATCCATCACATAATCACTACACCATACCATCCACAAGAAAACGGTCAAGTAGAAAGCACTAATAAATTCATTGAGGGAACCTTAACAAGGATAGTAGCCAGGCACTAAAGAAACTGGGCCAAGAAAATTCCAGAGGTACTGTGGGCTTACAAGACAACAGGGAGGAATACTACAGGTTTCTCACCATATGAATTGGTGTATCATAATAATCCCTTATTCCTCATAGAATTTTAAATAAAGACATTTAGAACAACATTGTAGGTCCATCTATATTTGAGTACAACACAGACTCAAAGATTGAACCAACTCAATGAGTTGGAAGAGAAATGATTAGCTTCCATTCAATAGACAGAAATCATTTAGCAACAAAGAGCCAGATGGCATGATGGGTTTATTAAGAAGAAATATTTCCAGAAAGGAGATTGGGCTCTTTTGTACGATTCAAGGTTTAAATATTTCAAAAGCAAGCTCTACACCAGATGGCTAGGTCCTTACGAAGTGGATACGGTATTTTACAATGGGATTGTACAATTGGTTAGAAATTAAAGTGATAAGACATTGTTACTGGTTATTGGGCATCATCTAAGGTTATGTCATCAACCCGCTTCAAAAGAATCATTTGTCAACATTGTCGCGGTCTCTGATCTTCATGTTACGAAACTAGAGGAACGTTCTCCTGTGTAGCCTTAAAAAATGAAATTCCAATAAGTACAATAGTTGAAAACCATCTTTGTGGCAGTTTTTACACCTATTTTAAATAAATAAATAAATAAAATAAAATAAAAATAAATAAAAAAATAAATCTAACTGCGAAAACCTCTTTCTGGGGCACATTCAGACAACCACTAATAGCTGAAAACCACTCTTGTGGTTGTTGTTACACCCATTCTTTTCTTCTTGAAACATCATCTTCCCTTTCTGATCTATTTCATAAGATGATGGTATTCACGTAACTTCATTTTCCATACCAATTTATTTTTATTATTATGTTTTTTTAGAATAATTTAAAGGTTGTCTTAGCTGTTACACATGTAACAGTTAACAAACACGAATAATTTTTTTTATGATTCATTCCATAAACAACAATAACTGTGTCGACCAAACACAACAACATGAGCACTGCAAGTAGGACACTACCAATTTAAATTCTTCCTCCACGTCACCTCAGGTATGTCATTAAAATGGTAAATGTTCTCATTGATGATTCAACGATTAATTGGAAAATTAATGATATTTTTGTGATGGTCATGGGTGGTCATCACCATTAAGGTGGGGGAGGAGATATGACTTGAAATCATTGCAAAAAGTTTGTAATCATAAAGATCTATTAAATCCACATGCACCTAATCAATAACAGAATTTCTAATGATGATCAAATGCAGTTGGAAAATATCGTGTGTATGAAATACCATTACTTTCCATTTTGAACCATTTATGAATACTAGTGTAGGGTACGATTCGGTAAATCCGTAAAAGCTGTCACCTCCCATCAACCTGCTCAACTGAAACCTTGCACTCTCATTGTAAACTCATCGATTGGGATAAGCAGTGGTGCCAAGAAGTAGCTAGTTCAGAGACACAGTGATGTTACAATAGGGTTGAACAAAAAAGAAGTGAATTTAGAAACTCATTGATATTAAAGTGTGGCCAAATAGTAAGAAGAAAATTTAGAAACAAACAACAGATATGGGTGAGCAGTGATTAGGCATGAGCTAGATTCCATGGATGCCCTACAAAATTTTCTGGAAGCTTACCATATATTAAGAGATGCTGGATGGGTTAAGTTTTTCCATAATCTTGAAGGCTCAAACGAGGCAGTGGAAATTGAATTTTCTCAGAACTATAACAATAATCAAACTCGAGTAAGGGGTATGCAAGTGGAGGTGAATGAAGAGGTAATTTCTCGAGTAACTTCATTACCAGTAGAGGGGTGAAGATGGTTTAACAGAAAAATTAATGACCCCTCCTTGAAAGAAGACTTCCTAGTAGGGGAAGAAAAACTGGAGAAGAAAGGAAGAGGAATTAACAGATTGTTACTTCCCCATCCTTGGGAAGACGTTTCCATGGGCTTGATAAAATATATCATTTGTGAGGGAATATCCATGATAGTGTTCAAATATCATTTCCTCTGCTTAATCACCTTCGAAACCAGTAAAGAATCAATCTTCCATTCTATTTTCTAGGGAACATCAAGCATATGGTAGTAGCAGTGAAGGCAACAACACACTCGGAGGCATGTGTGACTAATCACTGACTCATTAAGCTAATCATATTGGATGCCCTAGGCCAGAAAAAAAAAAAAATTGGGAAGAATTCAAGAGGAAAAGGCTAAGGGAAAGTCGGGGGAAACATACCACAACTTCAGGAGGAAGTCAAGCAGAGGTGGAGACCCAGACCCGACCTGTTGGAGCTAGGATTTGGAAGAAGCCTATTGATGAACCAATTAGGGGAAAAAGACTGAAACAAAGAGTGAAGTTTAGCATAACTGTAGAACCTTTTCCTACAGCCAAGAAGGAGATGGAAGTAGAGGTTTTAGAAGAAGAAAGGAAACCCTCCTCATCAAGTAAGGACAAAACCAATGCCTTGTTTTTAGAAATTGAAAATATAAGAAAGGAAAACAAGGAAGTGAAGTAGAAAATATCTAAGGGGAAGGAAATATCGATGTCTGTATGCATGACATGCCTTCAAGACTTAACAACAGTGGGATATAAGGCCTGTAGAGAAAATATCAGCCCTATGGAAATAGAAGCAGAACAACAGGAGGCTGTTACACAAGAAGTTGCTGATGATACTGCTATTACACAAGAACCAGTAGTTAAAGCAGAGCCTCCTGTAATAATTGACCTAGAAGCTGACCCACAAGAACCTATGGAGGCCACTCCTATTGTATAAGAAACAACAATGGACATGGAGGCTACTCTAGGTAAAAACAAATGGGTTGACACACAAGAACCCACCGAGGAGGTTGTTGTTACACAAGAAAGAGAAGTAGAGGTGGAACAAACCCATGTAGTAGAGGCTGATACACCCATTTTTGATGAAGATATTAAATATAGGAGAATGATGAGTCCCATCTTGGGATGGAGTTATGAGAAAATCCTGTTAATTTTTGTTCAAAAGTGGAAACAAGAAGAAATCTCCCTTCGGGATGGGATGATTTCACTAAAGGAACATCAGAGAGAAATAGACACTTTACATGAAATAAGGATGAAAGCAGAGTTAAAGAAAGGGTAAGAGAATTACAAGAAGAAGGAAGCTCTGAAGAAACAAGAAGAACAGTTGCTACTATTACAGAAGCAGGTTCAGGACCTCACCATAGATAAGAAGAAACTTCATGACCTTGCCCTCAACTTGCTGGGTTGTAGGCTGCCTTCCCCATCCTATCCTATTTTTCTATGGGAAAATTACTTCTTTTTTGAATTGAAAGCCATTATGGAGGACAAACCTTATTTATGTTCTTCTACTTGTACATTTCTAGATGTTTTCCGTGTCTCCAATTTTGATGAGCAAAGCTTTCTATGTGAGTTACTCTTACACAATATTATTTGTGAACATGTGAGTATGTAGATGGTGGTGTGAAACCAACTCCAAAAATAGAAGAAAAGAGAGATCAATGCCTTATAAATCAACCACTTCGAGGGGGAAACCTCCAATACATTACATAAATGAAAAATTCTTGAATGATACAAATGACAAAACCTCCTTTCTATATATAGGAGCCCATGGAGCCACAATGTAATCCTAGCTGACCTAACAATAATAATTTAACGACACAATAATAACAATATGTAGGTTACAAGGGTACAACAATAATGATAAGGGGGTTACAATAACAACAATAAGGCACTATACTAGTAATATAAGGGCGTAACATGCTCCTCTCCTTCAAAAAAGTGTTGTCCTCAACACTTGAGTAGTTCTGAGTGCTTTTGTATCGAATTCTCATCCTCCCATGAAGAATTTTCGGTGCGTAAGTTCTTCCATTTGATGAGATGCTCTGAAATTGATTGATTTCATAGTTGTTGAGTTCTTATATCCATAACTTCTTCAGGTTCCAATATGGTTTTTCCTTCCTCATCAAGTTCTGGAAATATTGTTTGAACTTGAATTTTTTCCCCTATAACCTTTTTTAAGCATGAAACATTGAAACTGGATGCACTTAGGAGGAAGTAGGAAGCTTCAATTTGTATGCTATAGTACCAATCTTTTGCAAAACCTTGTAAGGACCATAGTGCTTTGACGATAATTTATTATCCTTCTTAGCTTGCTTGAGGAACATTTATTTTTATGCTTGTAGCCGTAAAAATACCCAGTCTCCCATATCAAAACTTCTCTCATTGGGATGTTAATATGCCTGTTGTTTCATTCGATTTTGTGCCAAATTTAGGTTATCCTTTAAGAGTTGGAGAACTTCTTGTTGATGCTCTATGTGGTCCTCCACTGCTTGAACCCTAAAATTTTCCCTTAAAGAAGATGTTCTGGATTGTGGATGATATCCATAAAGTGCCATAAATGGGGTCATTTTTGCTGCAGTATGTAAGGAAGTGTTATACCACCATTTAGCAAGAGGTAACCACTTGACCCATTGTGCTTGCTTATTAGTACAAAAAAATGAAGATATACATCCAAACATTTATTCACTATCTCTGTTTGACCATCGAATTGAGGATGATAAGATGAGCTATGAGCTAGTTGAGTACCCAAACAAGAAAATAATTCTGTTCAAAAATTTCTTGTAAAAATGGGATCTCTATCACTTACAATAATCTTTGGGTTTCCATGTATCTTTTGAATTTTTTCCATAAATGCAGTAGCAATTGTACTTGCTTTAATTGGATGAGATAATGCACAAAAGTTTGCATACTTGGTAGGTCTATCAACTACCACCATGATGACACTCCTTCCTTAGGACTTAGGTAAACCTCTGATAAAATCCATTGAATTCTCCTCCCAATGTTGAATTGGAACGGATAAAGGTTGTAAAAGACCCAGGGTCTTAATTGTCTCAACTTTATTTTTCTAGAAAACCAAATATTCGGCCACAATATTTTGAATATCAGATTCAAGGTCGTACAAAAAAAAATCTTTCTTCACCCTGTGGTAAGTTTTTGAAAATCCCGAGTGTCCTCCTAAAGGAGAAGTGTGCAATTAAAAAAGAATATTCTATTTTAGTTGGGAATTCTTGCAAATATATAAGCGATCTTTGTACCATAAAGAATAATTTTTCCAACTAAATGTATTGGATGTACTAGGATCTTGCTACAACCTTTGAATGAGAGTCCACACTTCTTCATCCTTCTTCCATTCATCCCTTGCTTCGGTTATCCAATCTGGTTGGATAATTGAAATGCCACAAAGCAATGCTTCCACCTCTTCATCCTTTCTTGACAGTGCATCTACAACAACATTTAGCTTCCCTTTTTTGTAGACAATTTCAAAGTCATAACCTGTTAGACTCCTATACCAATAGGTGTCATTTTTCATGATTGTCTTATTGAACTATGCAATATGTTCAAACATTTTTCTTGTGCAAAGGTGTTCCATATTCTTAAAAAAATAAAAAAATCAAAAAAAGTAAAAAATGTAAAGAGGGTATACCCTAAAAGAAAAATCAAAGGGTAAGAAAAATAAATTGGTCAAAAAAGTGAAGATATGAACCCCAAAACAAAATTAGACCAAGGAAAGTGTGCAAATCCAAATGCCACTACTATTTCATTTTCTATAATAAAGCAATTGTGTGCAGCTTGTCAAAACTTTTGCCACAATTTGTGAAGAGTCAAACCATTTAAACTTGACTCATTCAGTTTTCAATTTCATGTTGTAGAATAGAGAATAAATATCTGACCAAACAGTTTAATCTTGGTAGATAAGTAGATAGGTAGAGTTAATAAAAGGTGCTCAACAGTTTAATCTGAGCCCTTGGATGTAATAAGGGTAGAATTAGATAGATTTTCCATTTAAAAGAAAAGAATATTGATAAGGGTTTGCCAGTCTAAGTGCACCCTAATAAAAAAGATAAAATGGTAGTGTAAAGTAGATAGGGTAAGTAGATGGTGTTGCAAAGTTTCATGTGATGAATGATGGTGCTAAATGTTTTTAATCCTTTACTTTCATCACAAGTACTGAAGCAGGAAATACATTGGAAAATTCACAAAAAGCAAAGTCAAAATCATTAACTTCCCACATCACTTTCTCCCTAAGAGTTTTACTAATTTCCCCAAAGTGCTAAGGTATTTGAAGATTAAAGGGGCTCAAGGAATTTCCTTGAATTTTGGAGGGACCGGACCCTCGGCCTAATGATCAAAAAGACCTAAGTACTTGAAGTTATTTATCATTATAATCATTCCCTTTTAATCTTTTCCTAAGTAAAATTCTATTTTACTTAGGAAAATCATGCAAATTTCCATAATAATCCCTCAAAATTACTTGCTATTCTATGTTTAAGTGTTGAAGTTGAGATGATACAATTTACTTCAGAAATCTTCACTTTCCTAAGTTGTGTAAAGTATTTTGAGTTTCCCTTGTTTTCTTTGTCATATTAACATTTAACTTTACATATTAAATCCTTATACAAATCACCTTTCCCTATATGTATAACTCCTCCTATGTAATATCCCCAAAACCCTCTTATTATAGATTTTTAGCCAAAGTATTTAAACCCATAAAATAAAATCAAATTCCCACATTATACACCCTTTGGCTAAAAACATATCCTTCTAAACTATCCCCGCCCCCTATGGTTAATAAATTGCATTTATTTATTAGCATATAATAAAAATATCGAAAAAAAGGTTTTAAACATATATTTATATGTTTTAAATGGAAAAAACAAATAAAACCAAAGCCCCGCCACAACCCCGATTAAACCACTGGATTAATTAATCACCCGGATTAATTAATAACCAACCTTTTCACCAATCGAAAGCCGCCCGAAATTAATAATTAAAAGTTAATTATTTTGGGGCCCGCGCATTAACTTACCCGCCACTTTCCTTCCGGTCCACCGTTGGATCACTCCGCCGAAGATCTATGACCCGCAACGATTCCGCTGACCGTCCCCTATCCGAAGTTTAACTCGCAAAATGCCAAGAGGTTTCCAAATAGTGTTTGGCTACGTGTCGACCATTGAATCGCTTCGCTGCCTCCCCGCGGAAAACTGCCTACTCACAAAAGCGGTGAGGAATATACCGCTTACCACCCGACCCCGGTGACGTGTCCTCCCGTACATTTATGACGTCATCTTCGAAAATAATAAAAAATTCATGTTGACTTTGTAAATAAAACAAAACTCCGCGTATTTTCTATCATTTTGTCTGGTGAAAGTGACTACGTACTCCACTGAAAATTTGAAAAATCCGCTATTAAACTGCTGTCGACCAAAATTGCTGAACGCCATTTTTATACCAGTGCCCGAGCATTCATCTGCCATTAACCAGTGCTTGCAAAATTTGACATTCTCCATAAAACAGGTATTTATCCGATTTCTCGCTGGAACTCTTTGAAAAATCTGCATTCGAGTGTTAAATTTACGCCATAGATTGAAGAGAAGGTTATATTGGTCTGTTTTAGTTCCTGCAACTGAAATCAAACTTCCGAAACTGAAATTGCTCCCGTTCTGCGAAAAACCCCCGAAATTTCCACTTTGAATACACTAGAACCAAAATGGAAGTTACGGTAGCCCTGAATGTAGACCCATTAAACGCCCCTCATAGAGAATTGGAATATTTGCCATTAGTGGATAAAGATTGTCAAATTAAAGACTTAGTTTTCAATGAAAATCCCCTTCGAAGTTATTGTCGCTGCAGAGATGATTATTCGAAAGGTTTGGATATCATTGGGTTATGGGAATCCAATTTTCCAAGATATCTCATCCCCTCAGTCCGTATTTTCCCAGAAATTATCCACTACTGTCATTCCAATTATGATCCAACTCAAAGAGCAGTGTTGTCCCCGGACCAGAGTATCCTTTTTCCCATTACTCCTCAAGCTATCAATACAATGCTCCATTTTGAACCTGATCAAAATCTTACTCCCTTTTCTATGAAAGAACTGCTTGAAAAGTCTACCCAACTGTCCCAAGAAAAATTGAAATTCATTTTCCAGACTTTTATGTTACCTGAACATCAACCTAAGGGTCCTCCTCCCTATCGTTTTTCTTATTTTACTGAATTAGGCAATCTCATCCTCAATATGATATCCTTTGTCATGGGTTTTAATATTAGTGAGTATGTTGATGAAATAACCCTAATGTTACTGTCTATCTTTACCCCTAGGCAACCTCCTGCTGTGAAGTATGACTTTGCATCTTTCATTGCAAATAAAATCCATGACCAGTTCATGAGGTTAGATAATAAGAAAGTGTTTAAATATTCCTTAGTCATTTACCATCTCATCATTTATTATCAATCAGAGAACTTCCCTTTTCCTGTTCAAAAGCTTGATGCCAAGAGAAACCCTAGATCTGTTATATTTTGGTCTACCATAACTCACAGTTCCTATAATTCTCCCTATTTTTATGCTGAGTTCATTGATCTTTTCATACATCCTGCAACTACCTTGTTGACAGAAGTTTCTCCTCCAAGGCTCAACAATGAGATTAAGAAAACTTTGCAGCTTTCAAAAACATACAAAGTGGGGGACTGGTATTTGTACCAAAATTATTCAGAAATCAGAATATATGGATGTGAACTTTGTCCATTCAAGCTGCCTAAATATGTGCTTATGAGACTTTTTGCCTTAGAGTATTTCAGGCAAATGAATAATTCTGATATTATTGATTTTTGTAATGCTAAGAAGAAATCCCAACTCAGAATCAAAAGCGAATTAGGTCCCTTTATATGTAATTCTAGGGATGCTGAACAAGAAGCAGAAAATATATTACAAAACCATTTCAAGTTACAAAAGAGTTTCTGTTGGGTTCTTATGACCCATTCAGTTTTATTTGTAACAAAAGAATGAAGAACTAATCAGCACCATACTTTCACCACAGGATTCCAGAAATAGAACAGTATGCTAATCAAGATGAGTGGATGGAAGGAATATTAGTTGAACAGGATAGTGAAGAAGTCAATATGAACAAAATTATGAAAGATCTTGAGAAGAAGTTTGACCTAGAATCTTTTGGGCAAGTGCAGGTACCTCATATTGGCACTTCTTCAGCAGGAAATCTTCAACAGGGATTACAAGAAAACAGTCCATCAATTGCAGTTGAGTCTAAAGGCAAAGGGAAAGAACCAGAAGTACAAGTAATTGAAACTTTCATCATGACAGAAAAGCCTCAAACTTCCAAGGCACCAGATCAAACACAAGTTTCTCCTATTCAAGTTAATCACCCTGAAGTTTCATAATTGTAGACTCCATCTAATATGGAAATAGGCAAGAAAATACAGGTTACAAATCCCACTCCTCCCAAAGAATCTTCACAACAACATCAGGCTAAAAGGCAGAAACTGAATCCACTTCTAGAAGTGGAATCTATAGATGAAATATTTGATGATGAAAGAGAGGATAGTCAGTTAACTGGTTCAGTTAGTGAAACACACATAGGTCATAAAGGAAAGGAATTACAAAGACAATTGAGCACTGAAGTGTCTTCCTTTAAACAGCCAAAGACAGATGTAGGTGATATAAAGAAAACTTTCATTAATATAAAAGCAAGGAATGGCCCATTGAGGATGCAGGTATATGATCAGTATCTTAGAATGACTCCACAAAATCAAGAAAGATTAATGTCAGCTTTTGACATTCAACAAGGGAAAATGATGACGAGACATTTCAAATCCAAAGTGCCAAAACCCAAGACAGCATCTGATTACATTAGGACCAATTTTGAGGTCCTAGAAAAAGACATTCATCCATTGGACCAGATAGAATTACATAAACAAACCGGGGAAATGATATATTCCACCCTTACTGTTAAAGCAATGGCAACCCATAGATTGCAAGATTATTTAAATAATACAAATACCCAGTTGCAAATTGAGAAAGCTTCTTCTCAGGAAAAGGATAACGAATAAAATCTTTGGAGGAAATAATCATCAGTTTGGGTCATAATCCCAAATATATAAAAAGCATTGAAGCACTAATTAAAAATAAGGATGATGATATTGCTGCACTGAGAAAGCAATTGAAATTGCCAGCTTCAAGGCATCCTCAAACTCAAGAATTTTTGAAGGAAAATTCACAAGAAGAAATGATGGAGTTGCTCCTGAAAATGACTGAGCAACTAAGTGAAACAGAAAGAGAACTAGAGAAGGCATTGAAAGAAAAGAAATATATCATACAGACATCCACAACAGAGGCTATTACAGGTACAATGGCAACAGACCAACAAACATATACATCACAGGTGAATACTTCTAGTTTAAGTTCTGATGAATTAACAAAACAAATGGAAGGTTTAAAACTCATCGTCACAGAACTTCAATCTACAAAATTACAGCTCGTGAATTTGGAACAAAAATATGATACGTCAAAAAAGACTGTTGCTGATAATACAAGAGAAATCAAAAGGTTGGAAAAATTGGTTAAGGCTTTAGAAAAAGATCTCTCATTAGAAAAGCCTTTGAGAGAAATAAATGAAATTCTTTGGAATAATATTATTGATTCAATAAAGAATATTTGGTCCTTCATTCAAATAATCTTTGAACAAAATGACTTGGTCAAAGTAGCTATGGAAGAAATTTACAAAACAACAGAAGAATTAAGGGACAGGCCTGAGCAAGCAAATCAACTCATACAGTTTTTGAACACCCAGACCAAACAACAGCTTGCAGAGCTTGGAATTGAAGACAGGACAAGTACTATTTTAAAAATAAAAAGAGTTTTTACCAAGAGAAATCTTGTGCAAAATCTGGAAAGAAAATGCTTAGATATTCAGGAAGAGATTAATGCCTTTAAAGAAAAGTTTCAGGTTTTATTGAACAGTGGGTTGCCCAGTCCTATGATTTCAGAAGACAAAATAATGGACTTGGGACTTATGTTAACTGATTGGATATACATGCTCATAACACAACTGCTCACTCTATCAGTTCCTCAGAATCAACATTGCCAATAGGGAAGAATCTCTACGACAGGTTAAAGAATTTGTTTCATCTTGAGTATGAAATAAGGTATTTGTTCCCAAACCGGCCCACTTTCTTTAGATACACAGAGGCTGATGAAACATTAAGAAAACTCAAATGAACCATAATAGCAGAAGACAAATGGTGGGAAGACCTATTAGAAATTTTGTAAAATTCATCTCCAGGTAGAGAATTTTGCCTCTTACTATCATGTAAATAATAAATAGATGAGAAAATGTTAAAGAGTATCAGTTTGGCAGTTGAAAGTGTATCAGTATAAATAAAGAGTATCATACAAGCAAGGCAGTAAAAAAATAATTACTCAAAAGGACAGCATCGAACCATATTGTAGGACCTGCCTCCAGCACATACATAAAAGGAGGAAACAACACACCAGCAGTTACTTTTGTCCTATCTACGAGACCATTTGTCTCATTTTTTATTGTAACTTATTCATTATTCACCCTAGATTATTTCCTAGGTTAGTGTGAGATATTTTAAATCATTTTTTGTATAAATAAACCCTCGAATAAAGTATTGAGGGTGGATTCTACTACTTCGCTATGACATTGATGTTTTTGGAATAAAAGTGTTTTGGAGAAATTTATTTGGGAATTTCTGGATGACAATTTGAAGCTCAGGACTTTTTGCAGGATTGATGTGTCGGACTGCAGTTCAATAAGCCTTTCTATCCTATGTATTAAGTTTTATATCTATTTATAATATCATTGTGCCCATTTCTGAATAATTGACATAAAAGAATAAATCAGAATTTACTTAATTGTACTCTGATTTCAGATGTGATTATTCTTAATGTTTTCTTCTAAATTGGTTATAAGCAACGAATTCTTAAATGCTCTTGCTTCGCTAATTTAAAAATTTTGATTACTATAGTAAATAATTCTTCACTGCTCTTTATTTGTAATCATTTCATTTCTTTCTTTTGAACATGTTGAAAGATTCTTAACTGCCTTTCATCCCTTCAAACCCATTCCATCCACTTTAAATTCTAAAAATTGTTCTCTGTTTGGCTATCTTGCCCTGCAAAGCCATCTTGTGTGTAGAATAGAAATCCAGTAAAGCCATCCTTTGACTCCATTGCCCAATGGCCTGAAAATATTCAACCTTGCCCTTTGTTAGCGAATTCCACCATTTTCAAACAAATTTCTTGGATTTATAACTAGCCTAAAACTTTCTAAGAACAAAGATAAATTATAAAGAGAGAGCCCTCTCTGGATGCAGATTGGCTAGATTCTGCATCTGAAGGTTGGTTTGTGGTTACCTCGAGTATACTTTCCTTTTCCACAACTTCAAGGAAAACCTAAGAGATAACATAGTGGCCACCATACTGGAGACCTGAACCATTTTACTATTGTTTTATTTATAAGCTATAGACAGAGTCTGAAGATCAGCCAGGTAGCCTTTGAAATGCTTTTGTTCTGCAATTGCATAGTAAATAAATGTTGCTTCAGTCCATCTCTGGTTTAGCTTGTAAACTGAACCTTAGTTTCAAACATTTAATCAGACTCTCTAGTTCAATAAATCTTTGAGAAAATTTTAATCAAAAATCATTATTTCTTAAAGAATTTGTAGAAGTTGTATTTTCATATCAATTAAAACCAAAAATCCAAAAACATATATCATCTAGGAAAACTGGCTTTAGAAAGGATTCGTCATACTAGGTCAAATCCTGATCTTAATCCACCACCGATATTTGAAAATCCAAATATGATTCCGAGAATTCTTAGAAGACAAGGAAGTCAAGAAAGCTCTGAGAGAGAAAGTCAAGAAAGTTCTGGAAGTTCTCAACCTCTTTCTAGATCTACATCCTGTCCCGTGAAGATTATATATGTTGATGAAATCCCTTTTGATGAGCGATTTGAAACATCCTTTTTTGTAAATTTTTCTGAAACTGAATTATCAAGATTAGTTCCAGATCCATTGTTTTTTGAAGATTTGCAATTCAGATTTTTTTCATATCACCTTGACAGACATTTACAAAACTCCATTCAATCTGAACAGAACTTTGAAGAAAGTTCAAACATTTCTGTAATTACTGAAACTTCTCCAAGTTCAGTTACCTTTCCTCAAACTTCTCAAAACCAAGACACTCCTTCTACCCCTCTACCCACTCCTTCCAGACCACCACCACCTATTATTCCATTACACCTTCCAATGGCCAATAGATATGCTCCGTTACAGTTGCCAACCAACCCTGCTGCTTTGCCCTAAGATTATCAGAGTAAGATCACACCTTTTTATGGATCCGGTACTTATACTGCTCAACAACATACCAAAACGATGACTGATTACTTTGAATTTTATGAAATTGACACTGATGATGTTCGAATGAGAATTTTTGTTTAGAGTCTTACTGGGGAAGTCAGAACATAGTTTAGGGCTCTTGCTCCAAACAATATTGCTAATTTACCAGCTTTGTATAAGGAATTTTTGAATAGATGGGAGAAGAAGAAAGACCCCCTTCAGATCCTATCAGAATTTGAAAAATTAAGGAGAAGACCTAATGAAACAGTGCAAGATTACATAATAAGATTCAACGAAGCATATAACGTTGTTCCCCAGAACCTTAGACCCCCTCCTGACTCAGTATTGGTTAAATTCCCGGATGGTTTTGACTCTGACATAGCCTATTCACTCAGGGAAAGAGCCCCCCAAACCCTAGAAGAGATGCAAAGCATAGTGGTTAGCGTGGAAGCAAACCTTATAGAAAAATGAGCCAGAACTAGGGCCGAAAGAAGAATGCCTATGACTAAAGAACCTTCAGATTTAGAAAGAAAGTTGGATGCAATCATCAAAGGTATGGAAAGACTAGGGGACAGAGTGGAGACAATCGAAAGAAAGTCTTCCGGTGATAATCAAAATGTTGTGAGAAACCCAAATTTTAGAAGGAATCAGAACCAAAATATTGGGAAAAATGTCCCTGACCAAAAAATCAAGCCACCTTTCCAAGAAAATTTTGTTGAAGGTTCAACTTTTGAAGAACCTACTGAGGATGTTGAAATAAATAATGTGACTAAAAACCAAAATGAACCAGAAGTTTTTCTATCTCAAGATGATCAAGAAAATCATATTCTTGAAACATTTCAAACTCATTCAGGAGAAACTTTTGATTTTAAAGAAGGCTATGACACAGCAATTTATGACGTTCATAAACAGTACAATTTGAGAAGTAGACGAATTGATGTACCAGAAAATAGCAAATAGAAAGTTGTAAAAAAAAATGTCAAAGGTAAAATCCCTCCTGTACAAAACATTCCTCCTGTACAAATTTTGTCTAGAACAGGTCCCAACCCCGCAAATCCAATAATTGAAGATGTCTCAGACAACCAACTGAATAATAATCAATTATCTAATACTTTTCCTCCTGTAGGAAATGTAGAAGAAACAAAAGAAGTTAATTCTGAAACACCTTCAATTCATAATCCCACTCATGAAAAAGAGAAAAATTTTGAAGACCCAAAAAATAGAGAAAACCCGACTGTTCAAAACACTAAAGTTAAAACAGAAAAACCTTTCAATCTAGAGGCTAAAATAGGCAAACTAAAGATATTTGTTCCCTTGTCAGAATTGGCTAAACATGATGTTTATAGAAGCCAAATAAGCAAAACTCTTAACATAAACATTACTGGGTTGGATGATTCAGTGAATATTCTTGATGATCAACCCAAACTCCTGTTCGGTCCCGAGGTAAATGGAAAACAAGAAAATGGAGGAACTCCTCCATTTTATGTGAGCTTGAATGTTCATGAAAAAATACTCCATAACGCCATGCTTGATTCTGGAGCATCCCACAATTTAATGCCAAAAGTTGTGATGGAAAGACTAAATTTAGACATTACCAGACCGTATAAAGTTCTTTTTTCATTCGATTCGAGTCAGTTAAGATGTTTAGGTTTGATTAAAGATTTGTGTGTTACCTTGGTACAATACCCTACGAAATCTGTTTTGATGGATATAGTAGTTGCTGATATTCCCCCCAAATATGGTATGTTGCTGTCTAGATCCTGGGGTGCTAAACTTGAAGGGTCTATTCAATTAGATATGTCATATGCCACTATTTCGGTATTTGGTCAACCTAAAAGACTTTACAGAGAGACCTTGATGAAATATTTAGTCAGTAGCCATGAGAAGCCTGGAAACTTCCCTGTCTATTCTATACATTCTGATATGGACTCTTTTATTTTGTATAATGTTGAATTGGACCTTCCTACTAAATTAGAAGCAGTAGAAATGGAAACTGCAAATAAAACTACTGTTCAAATTGAATATATTTATGAAAACAAAGAAACACCAGATAATCAAGAAATACCAGAAAAAGCTAAACAACTAGCTCCTGTTAAGAAACATTTAAAACAATTGATGAAGATTATGAACATGAAATTCTGTGGCATTTAGAATTTGATGGCTCAGTAAACAAATTAGGAGCAGGAGCTGGGATTTGGTTACATAATGTTGAAAATAATCATGCCGAAGGTCATGCTTATAGATTGAATTTTAGATGCACTAACAACATGGCAGAGTACGAAGCTCTTTTGTTAGGGCTTAAACATGTCAAGAAGTTAGGAGCAATTAGAGTATCAATCATAGGTGACTCTGAGTTAATTATTCAACAAATTAAAGGTGAATGTTCAACAAAAGATCTTAGATTGAAACAGTACAGAGAAACAGTTGTGGAAATTCTCAACACTTTTTTACAATCTCAACTTGCCAAAATTCCTAGAAAACAAAATTTGCATGCTCACAGTCTTGCAATGTTCACTAGCATATGTAAATTACCTTTTGACCCTAATCATCATTTTTCAGCTGAGATTAGACATAGGCCTGCTATACCGGACAATATTTTGAATTGGAAAGTGTTTGTAAATAATAATCAGATCAATAGTTTTTTGACATTACAAAATGAGTTTTCTAACAGTAGTATAGATGAAGACATAAAAATAAATGAATCTGATCAACTAGAAGAACAAAAAAAAAATATTTCAAAAGAGACTGAAATTCACATGCTTCACCCAACCACATTCACAGAAAAAGATATGCAGGATTTGAAACAAATTAAATTCGATGAAGTCATAGAAGATGAGATGGAAATCATTAATCTGAAAGATAATTATTTACCCAAAGGATTAACTCCTTTGGAAGATCTTTTTGACTCAAATGACATTCCCTTAAAACCCAAAATGGAACTTGTTAAGGTTGATATTGAAGAATGCAACTTAGGAACACCAGAAAATCCCAAGATGGTTAAGTTATCCAAATCTCTGCCAGAAGATCAAAAGGTTAAATATGTTGAACTCTTAAAAGAATTCCAGGATGTTTTTTCTGGAGTTATGAAGATCTTAAATCATATGATACATCAATAATTCAACACACTATACCTTTGAAACCAGATCAGAAACCTTTCAAACAGAAACTTAGAAGAATAAATCCTATTTTATTACCTTCAATTGAAAAGGAAATTAAAAGAATGTATGAAGCAGGAATTATAGCTCCTATTAGGGTCTCAGAATGGGTTTCTAGTTTAGTACCAACACGAAAAAAGACTGGAGAGATTAGACTGTGTGTCGATTTGAGAAATTTGAATAAAGTTTCTTTAAAAGATAACTATCCTTTGCCTAAAATGGACCATATCCTACAAAGGGTAGTGGGATCTTCTAGGATATCTCTTCTGGATGGATTTTCAGGGTATAACGAGATTTTAGTTCATCTTGATGATCAAGATAAAACAGCATTTACAACACCATGGGGTACTTTTAAATATGTCAAGATGCCATTTGGACTCAAGAATGCAGGAGATACATTTCAAAGAGTAATGGACATTGCTTTTGCTAAAGAAATACATGATTTTATGGTTATTTATCTAGATGATTTGACTGTTTTTTCCAAAACAGATCAACAACATTTAGATCATCTAAGGCAAGTATTTATAAAGTGTAGAAAGTATGGTATTTCTTTAAATCCTAAAAATTCATTGTTTGGTTTGGAAGAAGGAAAGCTCCTAGGTCATATTATTTCTAAAGATGGCATTAGAATTTATCTTGAAAGAATACAAGCAATTTTACAGATACCTCATCCCAGAAACATAAAAGAACTTCAAGCTTTCATAGGAAAGATTAACTTTTTGAGAAGATTCATTTCTAGTTTAGCTAAATTACTTAGAATGCTTACTAACATGTTGAGAAAAGATTCAAGCATTGACTGGACTGTAGAAGCCAATCAATCATTTGAAGAAATCAAAATGGCTTTAACAAGAACAACAGTTCTTACCAGTCCAAAATTTGATAGAGATTTCATTATTTTTTCATTTTCTTTTGAACATACAGTTGCAGCTGTTTTACTACAAAAATATGATCAAGGGCATGAAAAACCAATAGCATTTTTTAGTAAAGCACTTAGAGATGCATCTTTGAAACACAATATCATGGAGAAACAGGCTTTTGCACTTGTGAAAGAAATTAAAGATTTCAGAGTTTATATATTATATTCTCATGTGATAGCTTATGTACCTAATGTTGTCGTTAAAGACATCTTGACTCAAGATGGTATTGAAGGAAAAATAGGTAAGTGGATAGCTATGATATTAGAATATGATATTGAGATTAAACCAACAAAACTCATAAAAGGTCAAGGTTTAGCTCAACTCATGACTGAAACTAATTGCCAAGACTTAGACATTAACAAACTGGATGACGAACAGGAGATGTCGACTCCACAGATCAGTCAAACCTTCTTAGAGTCACCCTGGTACACTGATATCATTTATGTTTTATTAAAACTGCAAGCTCCTCCAGGGTTGTCCAGAACAAAACAAAGATTTTTGAAAATGACATCTTTAAAATATTGTATTTTAGATGGCACTCTGTTTTGGAAGAATCATGATGGAATCCTATTAAATTGTCTTTTGAAAGATGCAGCTGATAAAGTTCTTAATGAATTTCATGCAGGGGATTGTGGGGGACATCTCTACTGGAAGTCAACTGTAGATAAAATCTTAAGGGCTGGTTTTTACTGGCCAACCTTGTTTTTAGATGTTAAGAAATTTGTAACAGCTTGTCATAAGTGTCAGATCTTTGAGGGCAAAAGAAAGTTGTTACCTTTACCATTAAAACCAATTTCCACAGAGAGACCCTTTCAATAATGGGGACTGGATTTTATTGGAGAAATCCATCCCCCTTCTTCAGGGCAACACATATAGATTCTTACTGCCACAGATTACTTTACTAAATGGATTGAAGCTATCCCATGCAGACAAGCCAATGATTTTGTAATTATAGGTTTTCTAGAAACCAACATACTTTCAAGGTTTGGCTGTCCAGAGAAAATTATAACAAATAATGCTGCTACGTTTAAGTCTAAGAAAATGATTAGTTTCTACAATAAATATCACATTACTTTAGGCCATTCAACAACCTATTACCCCCAGGGTAATGGACTGGCAGAATCTTCCAATAAAAGTCTTATTAATATCATTACAAAATTATTGGAAGAAAATAAAAAGAATTGGCATAAGAAACTTACCAATGCATTGTGGGCAGATAGACTTACAACTAAGAAATCAATTGGGACCAGTCCATATGAATTAGTTTATGGTATTGAGGCAAGATTCCCATCATCCTTAGGAATTCCTGTTATGAAGTTACTTCAGGAGGCTCAAGTGGAACCAAATGATATTCATAGAAGAATTAACCAAAAAATTCACTTGCAGCAAACCAGAGAGGAAGTTTATCAACGATCCCAAGTCTTGCAGGAAAAATTAAAGAAAATGTTTGACAAAAGAACTAAAGCAGAATATTTTCAACTAGGAGATAAAGTTCTAAGATGGGATTCAAGAAGGGAAGATAAAGGGAAACATGGGAAATTTGATTTCTTATGGAAAGGACCTTACATAATTCATGCTTTACAGGGAAACAACACATACTTTTTGAAGAAATTGGACAATTCAGAAGCTGAGGAAGGACCAATCAATGGTCGAATGCTAAAGCACTATTTTGATCCTATTTACTAGGATGTTTTGATTTTTTCTAACTTGTAAATGATATATCCTTTCTAATGCATCAGTTTTGAATGATGGTGACTTCTTGGAGTTGAAGCCCAAAGTGAAGGCCCTAAGCTTCAAAATTTTCACTATCATATATACAATAAATCCACCAGAAAAAGAAGATTACATGGTTCAGTTGAAGACATTTTTAGGCATCTGACCTGTTGTTCTTGACTTTTCACCAGGAAAAGCCATCCCCAAGTGGAGCTAGTGTTAGACTCCTATACCAATAGGTGTCATTTTTCATGATTGTCTTATTGAACTATGCAATATGTTCAAACCTTTTTCTTGTGCAAAGGTGTTCCATATTCTTAAAAAAATCAAAAAATCAAAAAATTTAAAACATGTAAAGAGGGTATACCCTAAAAAAAAAATCAAAGGGTAACAAAAATAAATTGGTCAAAAAAGTGAAAGATATGAACCCCAAAACAAAATTAGACCAAGGAAAATGTGCAAATCCAAATGCCACTACTATTTCATTTTCTGTAATAAAGCAATTATGTGCAGCTTGTCAAAACTTTTGCCAAAATTTGTAAAGAGTCAAACTGTTTAAACTTGACTCATTCAGTTTTCAATTTCATGTTGTAGAATAGAGAATAAATATCTGACCAAACAGTTTAATCTTGGCAGATAAATAGATAGGTAGAGTTAATAAAAGGTGCTCAATAGTTTAATCTGAGTCCTTGGATGTAATAAGGGTAGAATTAGATAGATTTTCCATGTAAAAGAAAAGAATATTGATAAGGGTTTGCCAGCCTAAGTGCACCCTAATAAAAAAGATAAAATGGTAGTGTTAATTAGATATGGTAGGTAGATGGTGTTGTAAAGTTTCATGTGATGAATGATGGTGCTAAATGTGTTTAATCCTTTACTTTCATCACAAGTAGTGAAGCAGGAAATACATTGGAAAATTCACAAAAAGCAAAGTGAAAATCATTAACTTCCCACATCACTTTCTCCCTAAGAGTTTTACTAATTTCCCCAAAGTGCTAAGGTATTTGAAGATTAAAGGGGCTCAAGGCATTTCCTTGACTTTTGGAGGGACCGGACCCTCGGCCTAATGATCAAAAAGACCTAAGTACTTGAAGTTATTTATCATTATAATCATTCCCTTTTAATCTTTTCCTAAGTAAAATTCTATTTTACGTAGGAAAATCATGCAAATTTCCATAACAATCCCTCAAAATTACTTTCTATTCTATGTTTAAGTGTTGAAGTTGAGATGATACAATTTACTTTAGAAATCTTCACTTTCTTAAGTTGTGTAAAGTATTTTGAGTTTCCCTTGTTTCCTTTGTCATATTAACATTTAACTTTACATATTAAATCCTTATACAAATCACCTTTCCCTATATGTATAGCTCCTCCTATGAAATATCCCCAGAACCCTCTTACTATAGATTTTTAGCCAAAGTATTTAAACCCATATAATAAAATCAAATTCCCACGTTATACACCCTTTGGCTAAAAACATATCCTTATAAACTATCCCCGCCCCCTATGGTTAATAAATTGCATTTATTTATTAGCATATAATAAAAATATCGAAAAAAGGGTTTTAAACATATATTTATATGTTTTAAACGGAAAAAAAAAATAAAACAAAAGCCCCGCCACAACCCCGATTAAACCACGGGATTAATTAATCACCCGGATTAATTAATAACCAACCTTTTCACCAATCGAAAGCCGCCCGAAATTAATAATTAAAAGTTAATTATTTTGGGGCCCGCGCATTAACTTACCCACCACTTTCCTTCCGGTCCACCGTTGGATCACTCTGTCGAAGATCTATGACCCGCAACGATTCAGCTGACCATCCCCCATCCGAAGTTTAACTCGCGAAATGCCAAGAGGTTTCCAAATAGTGTTTGGCTACGTGTCGACCATTGAATCGCTTCGCTGCCTCCCCGCGGAAAACTGCCTACTCACAAAAGCGGTGCAGAATATACCGCTTACCACCCGACCCCGGTGACGTGTCCTCCCGTACATTTATGACGTCATCTTCGAAAATAATAAAAAATTCCCGTTGACTTTGTAAATAAAACAAAACTCTGCGTATTTTCTATCATTTTGTCTGGTGAAGGTGACTACGTACTCCACTGAAAATTTGAAAAATCCGCTATTAAACTGTTGTCGACCAAAATTGCTGAACGCCATTGTTATACCAGTGCCCGAGCATTCATTTGCTATTAACCAGTGCTTGCAAAATTTGACATTCTCCATAAAACAGGTATTTATCCGATTTCTCGCTGGAACTCTTTGAAAAATCTGCATTCGAGTGTTAAATTTACGCCATAGACTGAAGAGAAGGTTAATATTGGTCTGTTTTAGTTCCTGCAATTGAAATCAAACTTCCAAAACTGAAATTGCTCCCGTTCTACGAAAAACCCCCGAAATTTCCACTTTGAATACACTAGAACCAAAATGGAAGTTCCAGTAGCCCTGAATGTAGCCCCATTAAACGCCCGTCATAGAGAATTGGAATATTTTCCATTAGTGGATAAAGATTTTCAAATTAAAGACTTCGTTTTCAATGAAAATCCCCTTCGAAGTTATTGTCGCTGCAGAGATGATTATTCGAAAGGTTTGGATATCATTGGGTTATGGGAATCCAATTTTCCAAGATATCTCATCCCCTCAGTCCGTATTTTCCCAGAAATTATCCACTACTGTCATTCCAATTATGATCCAACTCGAAGAGAAGTGTTGTCCCCGGACCAGAGTATCATTTTCCCCATTACTCCTCAAGCTATCAATACAACGCTACATTTTGAACCTGATCAAAATCTTACTCCCTTGTCTATGGAAGAACTGCTTGAAAATTCTACCCAACTGTCCCAAGAAAAATTGAAATGCATTTGCCAGACTTTTATGTTACCTGAACATCAACATAAGGGTCTTCCTCCCTATGGTTTTTGTTATTTTACTGAATTAGGCAAGCTCATCTTGAATATGATATCATTTGTCATGGGTTTTAATACTAGTGAGTATGTTGATGAAATAACCCTAGTGTTACTGTCTATCTTTACCCCTGGGCAACCTCCGGCTGTGAAGTATGACTTTGCATCTTTCATTGCAAATAAAATCCATGACCAGTTCATGAGGTTAGATAATGTGAAAGTGTTTAAATATTCCTTAGTAATTTACCATCTCATCATTTGTTATCAATCAGAGAACTTTCCTTTTCCTGTTCAAAAGCTTGATGCCAAGGGAAACCCTAGATCTGTTATATTTTGGTCTACCATAACTCACAGTTCCTATAATTCTCCCTATTTTTATGCTGAGTTCATTGATCTTTTCATACATCCTGCAACTACCTTGTTGACAGGAGTTGCTCCTCCAAGGCTCAGCAATGAGATTAAGAAAAATTTGCAGCTTTCAAAAACATACAAAGTGGGGGACTGGTATTTTTACCAAAATTATTCAGAAATCAGAATATATGGATGTGAACTTTGTCCATTCAAGCTACCTAAATATGTGCCTATGAGACTTTTTTCCTTAGAGTATTTCAGGAAAATGAATAATTCTGATATTATTCATTTTTGTAATGCTAAGAAGAAAGCCCAACTCAGAATCAAAAGCTAGTTAGGTCCCTTTATATGTAATTCTAGGGATGCTGAACAAGAAGCAGAAAATATATTACAAAACCATTTCAAGTTACAAAAGAGTTTCCGTTGGGTTCCCTATGACCCATTCAGTTTTATTTGTGACAAAAGAATGAAGAACAAATCAGCACCATACTTTCACCACAGGATTCTAGAAATAGAACAGTATGTTAATCAAGATGAGTGGATGGAAGGAACATTAGTTGAACAGGATAGTGAAGAAGTCAATATGAACAAAATTTTGAAAGAACTTGAGAAAAAGTTTGACCTAAAATATTTTGGGCAAGTGCAGGTACCTCATATTGGCACTTCTTCAGCAGGAAATCTTCAACAGGGATTACAGGAAAACAGTCCATCAATTACAGTTGAGTCTAAAGGCAAAGGGAAAGAACCAGAAGTACAAGTCATTGAAACTTTCATCATGACAGAAAAGCCTCAAACTTCCAAGGCACCAGATCAAACACAGGTTTCTCCTATTCAAGTTAATCACCCTGAAGTTTCAGAATTGCAGACTCCATATAATATGGAAATAGGCAAGAAAAGACAGGTTACAAATCCCACTCCTCCCAAAGAATCTTCACAATAACATCAGGCTAAAAGGCAGAAACTGAATCCACTTCTAGAAGTGGAATATATAGATGAAATCTTTGATGATGAAAGAGAGGATAGTCAGCTAACTGGTTCAGTTAGTGAAACACACACAGGTCATAAAGGAAAGGAATTACAAAGACAATTGAGCACTGAAGTGTCTTCCTTTAAACAGCAAAAGACAGATGTAGGTGATATAAAGAAAAATTTCATTAATATAAAAGCAAGGAATGACCCATTGAGGATGCAGGTATATGATCAGTATCTTAGAATGGCTCCACAAAATCAAGAAATATTAATGGCATATTTTGACATTCAACAAGGGAAAATGATGATGAGCCATTTCAAATCCAAAGTGCCAAAACTCAAGACAGCATCTGATTACATTAGGACCAATTTTGAGGTCCTAGCAAAAGACATTCATCCATTGGACCAGATAGAATTACATAAACAAACTGGGGAAATGATATATTCTACCCTTACTGATAAAGCAATGGTAGCCCATAGATTGCAAGATTATTTAAATAATACAAATACCCAGTTGCAAATTGAGAAAGCTTCTTCTCAGGCAAAGGATAACAGAATAAAATCTCTGGAGGAAATAATTACCAGTTTGGGTCATAATCCCAAAGATATAAAAATCATTGAGACACTGATTAAAAATAAGGATGATGATATTGCTGCACTGAGAAAGCAATTGAAATTGCCAACTTCAAGGCATCCTCAAACTCAAGAAGTTTTGAAGGAAAATTCACAAGAAGAAATGATGGAGTTGCTCCTGAAAATGACTGAGCAACTAAGTGAAACAGAAAGAGAACTAGAGCAGGCATTGAAATAAAAGAAATCTATCATAAAGACATCCACAACAGAGGCTATTACAGGTACAACGACATAAGACCAACAAACAGATACATCACAGGTGAATACTTCTAGTTTAAGTTCTGATGAATTAGCAAAACAAATGGAAATTTTAAAATTCAGAGTCACAGAACTTCAATCTACAAAATTACAGCTCGTGAATTTGGAACAAAAATATGATATGTCAAAAAAGACTGTTGTTGATAATACAAGAGAAATCAAAAGGCTGGAAAAATTGGTTAAGGCTTTAGAAAAATATCTCTCATTAGAAAAGCCTTTGAGAGAAATAAATGAAATTATTTGGAATAATATTATTGATTCAATAAAGAATATTTGGTCCTTCATTCAAATAATCTTTGAACAGAATTACTTGGTCAAAGTAGCTATGGAAGAAATTGACAAAACAAGAGAAGAATTAAGGGACAGGCCTAAGCAAGCAAATCAACTCATACAGTTTTTGAACACCCAGACCAAATAGCAGCTTGCAGAGCTTGGAATTGAAGACAGGACAGGTACTATTTTAGAAATAAAAAGAGTTTTTACCAAGAGAACTCTTATGCAAAATCTGGAAAGAAAATGCTTAGATATTTAGGAAGAGATTAATGCCTTCAAAGAAAAGTTTCAGGTTTTATTGAACAGTGGGTTGCCCAGTCCTATGATTTCAGAAGACAAAATAATGGACTTGGGAAATTATGTTAACAGATTGGATATACATGCTCATAACACAACTTCTCACTCTATCAGTTCGTCAGAATCAACATTGCCAACAGGGAAGAATCTCTACGACAGGTTAAAGAATTTGTTTCATCTTGAGTATGAAATAAGATTTTTTTTCCCAAACCGGCCCACTTTCTTCAGATACACAGAGGCTGATGAAACATTAAGAAAACTCAAACGAACCATAATAGCAGAAGACAAATGGTGGGAAGACCTATTAGAAATTTGTAAAATTCATCTCCAGGTAGAGAATTTTGCCTTTTACTATCATGTAAAGGATAAATAGATGAGCAAAGGTTAAAGAGTATCAGTTTGGAAATTGAAAGTGTATCAGTATAAATAAAGAGTATCAGACAAGCAAAGCAGTAAAAAAATAATTACTCAAAAGGACATCATCGAACCATATTGTAGGACCTGCCTCTAGCACATACATAAAAGGAGGAAACATCACACTAGCAGTTACTTTTGTCCTATCTATGAGACCATCTGTCTCCTTTTTTATTGTAACTTATTCATTAGTCACCCTAGATTATTTCCTAGGTTAGTGTGAGATATTTTAAATCATTTTTTTGTATAAATAAACCCTCGAATAAAGTATTGAGGGTGGATTCTACTACTTCACTGTGACATTTATGTTTTTGGAATAAAAGTGTTTTAGAGAAATTTATTTGGGGCTTGCTGGATGACAATTTGAAGCTCAGGACGTTTTTCAAGATTCATGTGTCGGACTGCAGTTCAATAAGTCTTTCTATCCTATGTCTTAAGTTTTATATCTGTTTATAATATCATTGTGTCCATTTCTGAATAATTGACATAAAAGAATAAATCAGAATTTACTTAATTGTACTCCGATTTCAGATGTGATTATTCTTAATGTTTTCTTCTAAATTGGTTATAAGCAACGAATTCTTAAATGCTCTTGCTTCGCTAATTTAAATTGATTACTATATTAAATAATTCTTCACTACTCTTTATTTGTAATCATTTCATTTTTTTCTTTTGAACATGTTGAAAGATTCTTAACTGCCTTTCATCCCTTCAAACTCATTCCATCCACTTTAAATTCTAAAAATTGTTCTCTGTTTGGCTATCTTGCCCTGCAAAGCCATCTTGTGTGTAGAATAGAAATCCAGTAAAGCCATTCTTTGACTCCATTGCCCAATGGCCTGAAAATATTCAACCTTTCCCTTAGTTGGCGAATTCCACCATTTTCAAACAAATTTCTTGGATTTATAACTAGCCTAAAACTTTCTAAGAACAAAGATAAATTATAAAGAGAGAGCCCTCTCTGGATGCAGATTGGCTAGATTCTGCATCTGAAGGTTGGTTTGTGGTTACCTCAGGTATACTTTCATTTTCCATAACTTCAAGGAAAACCTGAGAGATAACATAACCCAAATATCTTTCTGAACCATTTTTGCTGCTCTTCTGAAGATAGTCTTTGTTCCAAAAAGTGTTTAACACTATCATGATCAGTATTGCCATTATGTAAACTCTCCATTATGTAAACTCTCCCTTTCTTTAGTGCATGTAGTATTGCCAAAATTTCCTTGTCATATATAGACTTTTGTAAATACTTTCCTCTGATTGAATGACTTTCAAAAGCTGTGGGTCTTCCTTCTTGCATTAAAACAACACCAATTCCATTTCCTGAGGCATCACATTCCACAATAAAGGTTTTTTTGAAGTCTGGCATAGCTAATACTAGTGCTCCACACATTTCCTCTTTAAGATGTTGAAAGGCCTTAGTTGCTTCAGGGGTCCATTAAAATTCATCTTTCTTCAATAATGTTGTTAGAGGTGGTGCTATTCTCCCATAATTCTTAACAAACTTGTGATAATACCCTGTTAACCCAAGAAATCCATGCAATTTCTTTATGGTTGTAGGGAATTTCTATTCCTTAATGGCTTTAATTTTGTTAGGGTCTACCTCAAAACCCTCGTGAGATACAATATGACCCAGATATTCCACCTCTTGTACTTCAAAGAAACATTTGGATGTTTTTTCATATAATTGTTTCTCCACCAATAGTTTTAGCACCCTGTCAACATGTTGAACATGATCCTTCCAAGACCTGCTTTATATTAGTATATCATCAAAAAATAATAGCACAAATTTTCTAAGGAAGGGTTTGAAAATGGAATTCATCAACCCTTTAAATGTAGAAGGTGCATTGGTAAGGTCAAAAGGCATGATAAAAAATCATAATTACCCTCATGAGTTTGAAATGTTTTTTTCAGAATATCTTTAGTATTCATTCTAATTTGATGATATCCTGAACGAAGATCCAACTTGGTAAAATAAATTGCTCCATGTAATTCATCCAATAATTCATCAATCACAGGAATGGGAAATTTATCTCTAATAGTGAGCTTATTGAGCTCCCTATAATTCGTACACATGCACCATGATCCATCTTTCTTATGCACCAATACTACTGGAACAGAGAAAGAACTTTGACTAGTTTGAATTATACCAACCTCTAACATTTCTGCAATCATACGTTCAATTTCTCTCTTTTGGACATAAGGATATATGTAAGGCCTAATGTTTGTAGGAACACTTCCTGGAATCAAATGAATAAAATGATCATGATAAAAAATGGGTAGGAGTCCTTTCGGAGTATCAAACTCCTTGGAATGATTGTCCAAGACGTTTTGGATATCTAGAGAAATAGATGATTTTGATGTTGGAACTTCTAGCGAGAATAATTGTGCAATTATGCCCCTTTGTTCTTTGTTCAAAATATTTGTCATGAAATTAGAGTTTATTATATTTCCTGGCTTTCTTGCGATACCCCGTAATTCAATTTCCTTTCCTTCCGGAAAAAAATTCAAGAAAAGTTCTTGAAAATTAAAAGCTACCGTCCGAAAGATTGTAACCATTTTACTCCTAATACAACATCAACAACTCCCATTGGGATGGAAAGCATTGGAATATTAAATACATATTCCCCCATGGCTAGCTTGATATTATAACATTTTCCAGAGCAATATATAGTTCCTCCATTTGCAACCATCACTTGAAATTCTAGTGCTGGGTATAGGAAACAATTCAATTCCTTGGCTACATTACAATGAATAAAATTACGGGTATTACCTGAATCAATCAACACTATTACCTTTTTCTTCTTCATATGTCCTTCTATCTTGAGAGTTTGAGGAGTGGTAATTCCTACCAATGCATTACATGATATGGTCGGACTCATTTCTTCTTTTTCTAGGGTTTCTTCCTGGTGTATATCCTCTACTTTTGAAGTTTCTTCTCCATTTTCTTCCTCCTCTTTACAATCTATGTAAAATAATTTCTTCTCAGTGTACTTATGACTTTTAGTGTATTTTCTATCACAACTCTAGCAAGGCCCCCCTTTTTTTTTTACTTCCAATTGTTGTGGTGTCAACCTTGTAGGTTATGGAAGTCTAAGAGTAGCACCACTTCCATCTTTATAGATGTGAGTGGTAGGCTTCCTTATCGCCATAATTTTACATTCAATTTTTCTTGCCAACCTGAATTCCTTCTCTAATGAATCAGTTTCCCAAACACGAACTTCATGTTGGATGTTATCCTTTAAAGTCCCTATGAAGACATCAATCTTGTGTTCCTCTGGAATATCATTTACCCTTATATTCAATTTTTGGAAGTCCCCAATGTGCTTCACCACTAAACCATTTTTTTTGAGGTTTATCAATTGGCTAAAGAAGGTGTTGCTCTTTGTATCCTCCTAATGTGCTACAATTTCCTTCATAAAAATTGACCAAGTAACAATTTTTTTATGGGAGCAAAGCCATCGATACCATAAAAATGTATTTTGTTCTAAATGTAAAGTTGCAATGTGTACCTTTTGTGTGTTTTGCACATTATGGAGATCAAAATATTGCTCCATCTATAGTATCCATGTTACGGGATCCTTGCCACCAAACTTCCTCATATCCATCTTTGGAATATGGTGGTTCTTCAATCCAACATTAGAGTTTATGAAATCATGATTAACATTTATTTTGATCTCAACATGAGTTTCCTCTACTATATTTTCGCCATTAGGAATAATTTCTTGTATCAACTTTGTCAAACCTTCCATGTTTGCTTTTAGATCATTCTTCATGTTTTCCATGTTGACTTCCATTTTTTCTTCCATGTCCTCCATCTTAGCTTCCACGTCATCCATCTTAGCTTCCACACCTTTCTTCAAACCATTGATATTATTCTTCAAACCATCCATCTTCGCTTCCACACCTTTCTTCAAAACTTCCATTTCATTTTTTGCTACTCTTTGCGAGAGCGAAATTTGGTGCACTTGCTCCTGTAATTTTGATAGATCATGTTGCAATTCTTCATCTTCATGAGTCATAGTAGAGTATTCTAAGGGATTAATGGGTGTTGAATTCTTTTTAGGAGGCATTTCAGAACCCAATACTGAAATATATGCTCAATAGGCCCTTGTAATCACTTAAAAATGATTTTTATTTTTTTACACAAGACTTATGCAATTCGGGAAAAAAAAAATACACACCTTTTTCTTGATTTTGAGGAACTCGATATTGAAACAGAAATATATCTGTGATTTTGGATCTTCAATATCTGAAATTTTGCTTTATCGTAGCCCTCTAAATTTCCTTTCGAATACCACAGGTCTGACCTGATTTGGATTCTTCAAGACAAAGTTATGTCCAATCTCCCACAATGACCTAATTATGGATTGGTTTAGTAGAGCGCACTTGTACGACTTGCCACATGTCACTGTTTCCTCCTTCAGCTCTAAAATTGATAGACAGGAAACTCCATTTTGTGTGCTTATGGCCACTCTTTACAGAATTCCAATCTGATGCTCAGAGAGAGAGTTATGAATATTTTCCCACGATCACCTATTTGAGATGGAACTGGAGAGCCTGAAAAAGCCCTAACTTCCAGCAACGATATGTCTGAAAATATTGCAAACGAAGCTCTAAAATTTTGCGATGAAGTTACTCAAGAGTTCGGCTTCACTTTGGGAAAATTTCAGCTTTGGAACCCTCATAGAAAAAAATTTATAGTGAAACTTTGGTGATAACCTGTTTAGGTTAAATTCAGGAGCCTGCAAAAAACCCTAACTTCCACAGACCATATCTTTGAAACTATTTCAAACCAAGATCTAAAATTGTGCGATGATGTTCCCCATGAATTTATATTCATGCTCTAAAATTTTTAGCTCCTAAACCTTCGTAGAAACATATTTATAGTGAAAATTCCACGATGACCTGTTTGGAGCAGCAAAACCCTAGAATCCAAACCTTGGATACCAAATTTTGTGAAACTAGCTCCAAAAATAGAAGAAAAGAAAGATCAATGCCTTAGAAATCAAGAAATTTGAGGGGGAAACCTCCAATACATTACATAAATAAATAATTCTTGAATGATACAAATTGAAAAACCTCCTTTCTATATATAGGAGCCCATAAGGCCACAATGTAATCCTAGCCTACCTAACAATAATAATTTAAGGACACAATAATAACAATATGGGGGTTATAGGGATACAACAATAACAATCAGGTGGTTACACTAACAACACTAAGGGACTATACTAGTAATATAAGGACCTAAAAGATGGTTGTGAAAATATTCTCCTATATGGGAGATCTTCAATTGAGAGCTTTTGTGTCCTTCATGAAGAATTATATTGAATGGAATCTGGCCATTAAATTGATGGAGACTAATGAAGAAAAGATAAAATTGTGGGTTTGGGTAGAACTAGGACAGGCTGCCGATTTGAGACGAGAATTTTGAGTACCCCTGGGATTAAAGAACTAGGTGCCACTTACAAAAGTAGAATTTTGAATTTCCGTCTCAATCAGTTCTCAATGATGAAGAGCTGAGCTTTGGTAGGGTGCTTGAAATGCACAGAAGCCATCAGTGTTGAGCTATTAAAGGGGGATCCATTCTCGTTCCAGAATTTCGTGGTGGTTGTTACACATTTACCAACCTACACATAGATTGTACAATCCCTTGGTGCTTTGTGGCTGGGAATAAGGTTTAAGTTTCCTTTGATCTGATTTCCCATTGAGGATTACCAGATAAATTATGAATTAAGTAAGTATGATTGAGAATCTTGGGTACGACAGTTGATGACCAGTCAGGGATGCAGGTCTGCAGACAAAGACACAACTATTTCTTATGATCTAACTGACTTGCATCGAAGATATTCCCATGAGAGATGAGTTTGCACAAGGACATGCAAGTATTTCAGTTGGGGGGAGATGTTGGGTGCTGGTTTTGTACATTTTTCCTACACTTACCTTCCTTATTTTGCCTCATAACCATAACCAATGGGAGTATCTTTACCCCTTTTTCCTACCTTTTTACCTTAACTTGTGCTGTTTCACCTTGCTTTCGTTAATTTTCCAATTAACCAATTATTATGATATATCATAACTTTTTTTGACTAATTGATGGTGAATTTTTTGAGAAGATTGATGGCCTTTGTGTTTTCTTTTCAGATGTCATTTATAGCACCAAAGGTCCCGAGAACAAAGTTCATAAGAGTAGTTAAGAGGATTTTGTTACACCTTACTGTTACAGACCCATCAACAAACTATTGCTACACTCTCTTGTTACAGAATCGTCGACGAACTGCTAATACAATTGTACCATTGACTGATCTCGTCAATTATTTTTGTTGATCTATCCTTTGGCCATTACATTACAACTATGATTCCATTACGATAACTGTAGAAGTTGTTTAAGCATTGTATTTTTGGGATAACATCCTAAGGGTGGTTTTGATTGTAAACTTTTATTTTCTAGTCATAAATTTATTAGGAAGCGGTTATAACTATATGTGTTATATTTTGATCAGCATGAGAATCATAAGATTCTCAGGACTGATCTATTCCTAAGATTTCTGATGTAACCACAATATAGTTCTCGACCCTAGAGGTCGAGATGTTAGTAGAGACCAAAATTATTTTGGCTCTGTAATTGTGTTCAAATTGATACAGATTATTCTGTTATTGATGTTACATGAGTTATTCTATTTAGTTTCTGTTAAAATTTATTTCTCTACCTACGCCCTGCTAGGGAGGAAGGGGCCTCCTCTTTAATAGGGATTATAGCGATTAAAGTAGTTGTGTGCGTGTAATTGTATTTCAGTTTATGTATCAATAGAGTGTTGTTGCTTCTGTTCAGCTGAGAATATATCTGCTTCAATTTCAATACTTTATATGTTGTTACACATATGATACTAGAGACGCTAGTTGGGTACTTGTTGTGTGCCAAGATAGACAGATCTATTATAGATCAATTTGGGCACCATTCTAAATGAACTGGTTAAATGGACATCGTCTCCAGGACTAATTATCAAGGGTCTATCACTCCCTATCATTTCATTTGCTATATGCCCTAAGACAAGAAACAAGATAAATCAAGCAAGACTTTCATCAAGAAAAGGTTTTCAAGGTTTGAAGCTTAATATATAGCATATGAGAGCTCACCAATGCAAGATCTAAGGGGCCTAAGTGCATTGCATATGTAGGTAGCCCCATGCAAGGCTTCTCTGCAAAGCACTTCCCGACACTCACAGGTGCGTTGGTCACATTGGGAGAAAAATTCTCATTGTTCCGGAATCTCCACTTGGCCAGTGCCTTCTAGAAGAGTTCACATGTGTCAAGCTTCGGATCCAAGTGTCCATTTGACATCTACATGATTCAAAACATGTCTTGCATATTATTAGAAAGGCATTGGGTGCAAAAAAACCTGCGGTTCATCTATAAATTGAGCACAGATTTCAGTGCTTGAGGATGAAGAATTTGAGTAGAGAAATGCTGGAGAATTTTCAATTGAGAGCTATATTTGTGTAGCTGATGCTAGAGAGATTCTATGATGAGGCTTGCGAACATTTCTAGAAGGTCACTTCAAATCAATCACTAGGTTGTAACCTCTCCTTCTATCATCAATAAAGGGTACTCCTTACTTTTCCCTATATCCATCTGTATTTGCTTTGATTTTCCATATTGCAAGATCTTAGTTGATTTGTATGGTTTATGCTTTACTGATTTAGCTAACTAGCTTGAATAGATATCTATATTATTGCATCTTCTATTGTTTCAATGTTATTTATTGTAGGAAGTATTCAGCCCCAAAAACCACTTGAATTTGAAGCTGCAACAGAAGCGATAGAAGGAGCCATTTGGAAGTGACCGAACAAGTAAGCCTCCAATCCTCTCTATGCATTTGTTTTGAGTTAGGAGAAATGGTCATATAGTCTTTCACTTGTTTTTCTAGTCTAGCACCTGTCTAGGGAAGTGTGATTTATCCATAATTCACAATTCTAGCCCAACAAATTGGCGACTCCACTGGGGAGAATTTCTCTTAGTTCTAGGTGTTTAAGCCTTTGATTTTCTTTTTTTATCCACCCAATATTTGTTACTCATAAAGAATAAACCTTTTCAGAGCTTAATTTGCAAATATAGTGAGTTAAACAGTAGTATTTTTCTTTGTATGCTACACCCAATGCACCCTTAGACTGGACATAGTTCTCTGCAGAGCACTATCTCCCTTCCTAGCCTGCGTTCCAGAGAACTGTCTCCCCTTGGAGATTGTGTTGACTCCTAAAAGTACCCAAATTCACTTGAATTTGACTCTGCAACTTGCTTCAGTTTTGTTTGCTGCTGTGTTTTGAAAATTTTGATCCTCAATTGACTAGTGACTCTATATACTTCTTCTCCTTTGTCTAAAATTTGTTCAATTTTGTTTTAAAAAAGTTTTTCTTTATCATTGACAAGTTTATTTCAAAGTACTTTTTATGGTCGCATTAAGAATCATTTGATTTTGAAATAGGAAATTGTCGTCAAATCTTCATTTCCTTGATAGGAGAAATTATTGTTGAAATCCTCATTTTTCCTTCAAAAGTGAAATTGTTGTTTGTATTCTTTGTTTCTCGGAAGTAGAAATCATTTGAATTATTGATTTAGTGCACCTAGTTTCTTTTCTGCAATCATAACATTATGGAAACTGAAAATAAAAAATTTCATTTGCATGTAGAGTAATGTGTGTTTTGCAAAAGGAATATTAGGAAATCTGCATCTAGTTTGAAATCATTGATCTATTTTTTTCATTGATTTGTTTGCTCACAAATTATTTGCTCTCTTCCCTTAGTAGCTAGGTTTTTCATTGAAGAAGCTAAAAGTGAAAGATATTTTATCATTCTTAGCTTACATTTTATGAATTTCATACACATCCTTGTGGTGAACCTTTGAAAGGAAAATTGTTAAGCAATATCAACATAAAATTAATCTCAATTTAATCAACAATGCATTAGAACCATAGTGATAAAATTTAGAAGGTCTAGGCTAGAGACGGGTTCCGACGTCATAAAACATAGTAGTTATCGTTAACTTGTCTGCGATAAATTCTGAGAGAGATACCTCATTTCATGTACATAAGTATATCGTAGCTCAACCACGTACTTTCAGTTATATCAGGCAGTGTTATAGTATAATAAGTATAAAGGGGTACTCTCACTATGCGGTTTCGCATCAGACAGCGCTAATACAGACTTGGGCCTCGACGTACCTTCGGGTATATTTGGGAGGAAAAATTTTAGGTGGTATCCATCCATAGTGAACCGAGTCGGCCACTTTGAAATTGTGATACACCGAACACAAAATTTGGGGAGATTACCTACCCATACTTCTTGGTTCGCCAGGAGGTATTCTGCAGTTCATAGTTTCTTGGTAAACCTTTTTTCCTAGCATTACCCACTTTCTGTTTATTTGTTTTTTGGCTAAAATAAATTAGTAATCGTGGAAGAAAAAAAGCCTATTCCCCATTGTTCGTGCAGATTAGCTTTAAAACCACCTTTACCACCTGAAGTTACTTCTGGTAGGCGAAGGCGATCACGATCAGTCGAAGTAACTACAATCCGTACCTCTAGAGAAACATCATATTTTAAACCAGAGTTAGCTCAAATTGTTTCCACACATCTCGGTTCATCTACCATTGTTGAAACAGAGTCTTCACAGCTACCCGTGGTCATGATACATCTTATCAGTGAGACCATACCTCCTGTACCTCACGCTGTTCGATCACAAATTGTTCCAGATCTTGTCTCTTCTTTGCCACAACATCTGAATCTAAAATTTGAACAACTGAAATTTGTTCCTACCTTGGTCATCCCACAAATTTTTGTAGCTCTTGAAACTCCTATATCACACATTCAACCATCTGAAATATATTTTGGGTCTGACATTGAAGTTCTTCCTCTTAGTTTCATTGCGATTGAAGAAATCCCACAAGACGATACACCTTTAACTCCAACCCATTTTGGGGGGGACCTTTACTTGTACGAGTCTTTTCCCCAATCATTTCCATCTGATTTTTTTGATCCTATTCCCATTCAATCTCCCATCGATTTTCGGGGGTATACATTTGGTCACAAACCATGTCTCAACCAACATCTTCAGTTGGGTCTGTTGTTCCAATTATGTCAGATCCTACCTTTGCTACTCCATCAATTTTCACAACCTCACCATATTCATACTTGCATGGTGGCCCTTAGATCCCAACAGGTTACAAATCATTATCTCGCACTTTCTTTGGTGCATCATCAAGACCATGGTCTTTGCTAATGTCATCATCTGGTATTTTAACTGGTAGTCCTATCGTTAGTATTGAATGATTTGATTCATTATATACATCATTAGGGAAATATCAAGTCAGTCCTTTTGGGTCAATTCCTTTAAGTACCATATCAACTGGACTCCCATCATTTGGAGAAAATTATTTTCCATCTTATTATCCTCCTTATGCTAGGGGGAAACCTTTGGTCACCCAATATGACAGTACTCTGTCACTTTTTGGTCAAACTAATGTTGACATGAATGTTTGTTAATGGCAGATCCAACCACAAACGATTATACACTCGTATCAACCGGTTCAACTTGTTACACCCACTTCATTACCACTTGTTAATACATCTATACCCCTATTACAGAATCAAAATATTGTACATCAACCTTATCAAGTGGGTCCTTCAACTAGATATCAGCAAATTTTGGGTCCACTGACTCAAAATCCTTTGGTTAATTTACAACAATGTGTATCAGGAATCATTTATTCACCAGCTGGTGTACCATTTTATGGGATGTCACAAACGTAACTTGTTTATACATATCAACTGAATCCAAGTTATACTAATTTGGGTTATAAAATTGGTGGACAGAACCCTTGGCATCCACAGGCGCAAATGTCTCAAACTTCATTTCGACAAGTATCATATCCAGGGTTTGGTAAACAAAATCCTCAAGCGCTTGCTATGTAAAACAACCCCTATCTAGGTTAGCAGCAATAGATCCCATATGTTGGTACTCAAAGGCCTGTTTCTCAAGCAATTACATCTTATCTTGGATATGCTCAACCTGACCTTAATAGACAGTTTCCTTGTGTTGCAACCTTATAATTACTAGATTTAAACCAGTAACCAATGATGCTATCAATTATGCTCCTTGGTGGCTGGTGATACCCCATAAATTACCTTCCGATATTCCTAAATTCAATGGAAACCTTGGAGAAGATCCATCGACTCATTTCATGGCTTATCATTTATGGTGTTCATAAAATTCCCTGAATGATGATTCTGTTCGACTACGTATTTTTCAGCGTATGCTCACAGGTTTGGCTGCTACATGGTACATTGAGTTACCTAGAGCTTCTTTAGAAAATTTCACTACTTTAGCTACTCTATTTTTGACCCATTTCCAGTTACCGATCAGAAACGAAGCTGGAACGAAAATCTTGAACAACTTCAAACAGAGTAATGCTACTCACATATCTGACCATATTCATGAGTGGCGTCGTTGTTGACGAATGGTTAAGACATTTTTTCTGGATCAACTCCTTGCTGAATGGTTCATTAAGTCCTTGTTACCATCTATAACTGAGGATGTGGCTAAGGGTGGCATCATCATAGAAGAGAAATTTGTCACTCGTGCCCAATATTTAGACTTGATTTACACTTATTCTGGCACGCTTTATGAAAAAATTCCTAACACGTCGCGCTCTAATTTCAATGTTCCTCCTCAAATAAAGGAATCTCATGCTAGAGATGGCTTGATAGGCGCTACAACCACACACCATGCTACTGCATCTGATCCTGCTCCTACTTTCGAAATTAATGCTGTGTCATTTGATAAAGGAAAAAGTGACAAGCAACCAGGAAGTAAAAGAAGGGGAAATCAAAGAAAAATAAAACTTCAAACCCGCAGGAAAGATCATCTAGACAACCATATGGACCACGAAAACCTCATTATCCATGCATAATATGTAACGAGGAACACTTTGTTAGGGAATGTCGTCACCATGTTGAAGTCTCAAAAATCATCGAGACTTCCCATGCATCAGCTATGTTGACAGACCCATTTCCAAATACGAACACCAATTTGGTTGCTACGGATCTAGCTCCTAGTTCTCAAGTGTTAATGTTATCCACCACAAAACCTTCACAACATATTTTGGTCTCAACACGTAATTAAGACTATGGTAGTTAGGCCACTGATCAACCTAATGCCTTGATAACCAATCCATCTACTGAATCAATACCACCTACTCTTATTCCTGAATTAAAAATTAAGCCACCAAAGGGATTAATTCATAAATCGACATATAATCCTCAAGCAAGAGATGCAAAAAATTATAATATAGTTGAATATTTAGCTCAATCTCCTTCATCTATGTCTGCTCTTGAGGTATTAAAAAATTGTCCTTCCTAGAAACAAACTTTATTATCGGCCATTGGTGGAATCGATTCGACTGATTCCAATCTTGTCATCTTTTATGGGCTATGTGCCACAACTACTAGCAGAATTGGCATTCTCCATACAGGTAAATGTTCTCAATCACCTTGTTCATTTCACTATTATTGATGAGGGAGAATCTACGTGCATTATGTCTCTAAACTATTGGAAGTCACTTGGCTCACTGCGATTATCACAATCATCAACGATGTTGAAGGATTTTGATGAAAGAACATATAAAACTTGTGGTATTATCAATAACCTGCATGTTGAAATAGGGGGGGAAATAGTGAATATTGATGTCGAGGTTTTTGACGTACCCCTTGAATATAATATTTTTCTTGAAATACCATGGGTATATGCAATGACTGGAATTGTTTCTACATATTTTAGAACAATTTCCTTTCTACATAAAGGTACAATCACAGTCATTAATCAATTGTCTTTTTTTACTTCCACTTCTTAGGTAACTAGAAGCATTACGTTTTTTCACTTTCCCAAAATAGAAATTCAGAACATTGGTGTAGGACTCTTAAAGGATTCCACTCTTATGGGAACCTTTGCATTACCACCATCTACGACATCAGAAGAAATTGCAAGTATAGAGACCTGCTACATGCTCTCTTTCACTATATCTGGCCTAAGGGAGAGTATAGGTGATTCTGATATTTCTACGTTAGATGAATTTTTACCGCCTAGCCCTATTGAGATGGCATAGAAATCAATCTATTTCGCTTGGGTGGAAAATCTAAAATCAGCGTCACCGAGTGTTTGGGTTGATCATTCCTTATATTTTGGTACTCCATTTGATCCATTTTCCTCAAATTTTTTGACAGGTGAAAATATTTTGGAAGCTATGATTTCAGAAGGAAAACCATGGGAAGATTATCATCATCATTCCCATCTTCCTAATTATGAAGAAAACAATATCAGTGAACTATATAACCCATCCATCAAAATTTTCTTTTCGAATACTTTACTGATTAATGCAATCAATTTTGAGAGAAATTTATCAAATATTGAAGAAATCATTTCTATCAATATTTCAACCAAACTTGGCATTGTATAAAATATTCATGTCGTTGTATCTTGTTCTTCATCAAAACATGATTCATATCGCTCTCTATTTCATGAATTTAGTGACGTATTCACTTGGTCTTACGAGGAAATTCCAGGCATAGATACTAGTATAGTTGAACAAAATATTAATATGTATCCTGATGTCAAACTCGTGTGCCAACAGCTTCGTCCCATTCATCCAAAGAAATTCGTTGCCATCAAAGCAGAAGTTGAAAAACTTTTGTGTTCTGGTTTCATTTACCTTGCTCCGCTAACTGAGTGCATTTCCAATATCTTTCCTATTATGAAAAAACAAGGAACCATTAGAGTGTGTGTCAATTATCAGGATGTTAATCATGATTGTCCAAAATACAACTATCATACTCCCTTTATCGACAAGATTATTGACAATTGTGCTGGATGCGAAATATTCTCATTCATGGATTGATCTACGATCAAATCAATATCCACCCATATGACCAACAGAAGACAACATCCATCTGTCCCCGGGGAACATTCGCATATATGAAATTTCCGTTTGGTTTAAATAACGATGGGGAAAATTTTCAGAGAGCAATGGATTATGCTTTCAAAGACATTAAGCACATTTTTCAACCATATCTAGATGATTTACCAGCACATTCACGGATTCGGACTGATCACCCGATGCATTTGAGAGCCATTTTTTTACGCTACTGACACTACAAAATGCGCTTCAATCCACATAAATGTGTGTTTTGTGTTGGTTCTGGTCGATTACTCAGTTTCGTAGTCTCAAAAGAAGGAATTTTAATAGACCCACTGAAGGTTTTGGCCATTCTTGATTTTACTGCACCATCAAACTTACTTCAGATATAGAAACTTCAAGAAAAGGCTAACTTCCTGATAAGGTTCATTCCAAACTATGCCGAAATGGTTAAAGGATTTACTTAATTATTGAAAATGGGGGTTCCCTTCCATTGGGACCAGGTTGCGCAAGCTTCTTTTGATGTTGTCAAGGACACTCTTGTCCGTGCATCATTAATGTATCCTCCTAATTATCAAAATTATTATTTCCTATACATCGTCGTGGTTGAAACAACCATCACTATGGTCTTTGTCCAAGTAGAAGATGGAATTGAACATCCGATCTATTATTTGAGTCGTAATCTCAATGATACGAAATTTAATTACTCGTATGTAGAAAAGCTTTCCTTAGCAACTGTTCAAGTTGTCCAAAGATTTCGCCATTATATCCTACTCCAAAAAACAACAATAGTTTCATATTGTAACCCCATGACTTATATCTTATCACGTCAATTTCTAGGTGGAAAATATTCGAAATGGATTGTCATTTTGCAATAATTTGATTTGGAATTCATTAATTCCAAGTCAAAGATGTATTTATTTTTGGCTAAGCTTCTCTGTGACCTTCCCTCTGATAGTATCAAAACTACGTCAGAACCATCTATTCCAGACAAGTCTCTATTTCTGGTTGGATCATCTGATCCTTGGTATGGGGATTTCATCATTTATTTCCAAACTCAAACTTTTCAACCTAATACCTCTCACTCTGAACATTGACGTATTCGATACCAAGCCAAAGATTATCTGATCTTCGGCGATACACTTTATCATTGTGCTATTGATACCATTTTAAGGAGGTACCTCACTCATGAGGAGGCTAAAAAAGTATTAAATGACTGTCATGATAGGGCTTGTGGTAGAAATTTATTTTTCTATGCTACCGTGTAGAAGATACTTCGTGCTGGTTACTTTTGGCCTATTATTTTTTGACATTGTATCCTCGCAGTGGGAATTTGTCATTCATGCCAAATTTTTTATCATAAGATCCACAAACCACGAGCACCAATGCATCTTGTTGTCTCTGCGGGACCATTTATGAAATGGGGTATTGACTTCATGACCTATAACCCTCCTTCATCTGGGGGGCACGGTTATATTATTGTCGCAGTCGACTATTTTACTAAGTGGGCCAAAGCGATGCCTACATTCAACAACACAGGACATATAGCTGCATTGTTTTTCTTCAATCATGTTATTGCACGGTTTGGGGTCCCACAGGCTATAGTTACGGATCATGGGAAGCATTTTCACAGCCATATTATGTTTGAATTGACTTCCAAGTTAGGATTTTTGCATGATAATTCTACTCCTTATTATAGGAGTCTGTAAAAAGAACTGGAGTTTGTTCCTGTACTCTGCTTTGTGGGCGTATCGAACCTCAGTGAGAAACGCAACTAGATTTACTCCTTTTCATTTGGTGTATGGTATAGAAACTATTTTACCAATCCAATGTGAAATATCATCATTAAAACTCGTGATAGACTTGTTACCTAACACCTTAGAAGAAGAAGCACGTTTCCTTAACCCCATCCATCTAGATGAAATGTGTCTTGAAGCCCAATTGGCCAAAGAAGCACATAAGAGATGTATAAAGGCACAATAACACAAACATTTTAGCCTCACATCTACTCAGAGGGAAACTTGGTCCTTCTTTACGATCAAGAACCTAATGTAATAGGTACAGGGAAATTCGATCCATTGTGGCATGGCCCCTATATTGCCAAAAGAGTTCTTGCTAAGGGTGCCTACGAGTTAGTTTATTATGATGGGATTCCATTGGAATAGTTTATTACGATGGGATTCAATTGGCATAGCCTAGAAATGGGTTGTATCTTAAACGTTACTATTCTTAATCATGAGCGTAGTAATTTTTTTTATTATATTTTTTATATGCTGTTGAGTTTAATTCACTATCATAATTTGTTTTTAGAGCTTTCTTGACATTAGTAATCCACTTTACATTTTATCGCAAATGTCTAAATATTTGGAACCATTTGTTGGATATGTTGATGGTGCTATTCATAGTATGCAGAATCTACCCTCTACAGCGTGGACCATTTTCTCTGAATGACGAGTTAGTGAGTTTTCAAGGGATTTGTATTGGTAGATCGATGAACAATATCGCTGAGTATAGCGCATTGATCAAAATTCTCTCTGCTGCCATTTCATTTGGTATTAACCACGTAATCAGAAGGTTAGACTGACAACTTGTGGTATTACAACTTACTAGTGTTTATATTGTTAGAAATCCAACACTTCTTAGATTGTTCCTAAGAGTTAGACATTTGGAAAGACATTTTGATTTTGTTCAATATCAAGACATTTCTAGAAATTTGAACGAATTGATTGATTCATTATCTAATCAAGTTTTATATAAACATTTACGACATAGGTAAAGAAAACATTCACATCATTGAATAGGATTGCGCATTAAACATAGGAAAAACTTTGAAATCATATAGATAGATAGTTATAGGTTTTTACAAAAGTTGTGCCCAAGACACATTGGTCATCTAACCTCAAAATGTATGCAAAATGTCATAAGTAAACTATTTTTTCTCATGGTAACATGCTATAGATCTAGCAATCCTATAGAGCAACCGCATCTAGTGGTTAGGAACCCAAATAGTGTGTCGCTGCAGTCGCATGGGAAGATCTTTGATCCGGAAATCTGGAATCCCAAAGGTAAACCCCTCTATGTGCTTCTGAAGCTCAGCTAGAGTCTCAGCCATATGAAGGTCCCGAAGGACTACTCTCCCGACAACCCTCCCTTCTCGCACATCTGCTTCGCACTCTGGTTCCTCTACTGGTTGAACATGGCCAATATCTGCATTACATCAAACATTTAGTTTAGTCTTGGAAATAAATCAAAAAAAAAAAACATTGTATAAACCTTAGAAAAATAAAAAATACATTGTCAAATCATTCTTACCTATTGCACCCCACTAAGCCGCTTCTGGTAATACTAAATCTGGATCTCCTCGACAGTCAATGCCTACGTATGCATACTCATTGATGGCGACAATCTGTCACCAGAACCAGGTGAATAATGAAGTATAGAACACAATGGTCGATTGGCCTGCATGTCGACCCATGAGTTCTGCCCATCTGTGCATTCAAGGATCTCTAGGACTAGTTATATCCAGTGTCACATGTTGTGGCTACATCAGTGGAATATGTTCCAAAGTGAAGGAGATAAGGATTGAACCATAACTAAAATTTGTCTTCCTTCCCCCCTTTGCTTTTTTCACTTGTTCCTTTATTTAAGATAGAACAACTTTAGACAAGTTGAAGACTATTGGGTCTAAGCACTCTAGTGCGTACTGCATATACGATCTATTCTCTACATGTAGTGTAACAGTGCTGACAAGTTTAGCGATTGTGGAAAGGATAGTTCTCAAAGGAAAATCTCTAACATCTCGGATGTTTATTTTTCCATATTTGCTAGGTTCTACCCCTGGATAGCAGTACTGTAGAATATAATCCCTCATTGTCTCTCCTCCAATGGTAGACCCTGAGAGTGAAATGGGAAAACCTCTCCTTGAAAAACCTGTGAGAAAATACACATCCTCAATTGTTATGGGAACCTTTTTGTTCTTAAAGTGAAATTCCTTTATTTCCAGATCACATGCTCGAACTAAGAACTCCAAGAGTTTTATTTATTGCCTCATTCGTGACAATTTGAAGTACTTAAGAAGTCCACAATCTCTTAGGGATCTTACATTACCCGAATCATTCAAGGAAATCATATCTTGTTCTTCATGTTCTCTTTTCCTTTATGTAATCGTCATTATAATCTAATGGAAACCTGAAATACAACCATAAGATACATTAGATTCCATTCATTACAAAAAAATAGGAAAATTTTGGGCACAACATGAAAATCAAAAACTTGAACTGTGCCCAATGCACTCCCTGGGTTCAGACAGTGTGTTGCACATGCAAGTACACTGTACCTACTATGCAATGAAAATTTTGATATTCAAGGGTGCGTTGCCCTCATTTTAGGCAGGATTTACCCTAGGGGCCTTAAAACCCTAAAAATTTGCAGGAATTGGAGGCGAAATGAATGTCAAGGGAAAGAGGAGGTTCATGGTACTAACCTAGATCAAACGGCGATGAAAACCGTCCACAAAAACAACCGCAATCAATGACTAAATTTCGAGGGAAAAATCAGGTTCAAAGCTCCAAAATACAAATGGTAACTATGCAATGGTAAAAAATGAATAGTGAAACTACTTTTTATAGTCATTTAATTGTTTGCAAGTTAAATTTATTGCTATGACTATGGTTTTATTATGTTTTTGTCATGAAACAGGTATTTTTAATCCATCTGATGTTGCTTTGAACAGGAAATAAAACTGATGAAAAGATTAGTCATGCAGATTTATTCAAAGAATGACTTGACCACAGAGCATACTTTCCCCCTTATTTTTCGAGCTTTGTTAAAAATGAAAAAGGTTTTGAAGCACACTTTTATCTCGTTTTCGAGCTTCGATAATAGAAAAAAAGGAACCCCTGGAGTCTTCTTTCAGCTCAGTTTAGACTCTGATAATGTGAAAAGATTGTCAAACACTTGTCTTTTCGAGCTTGTTAAAGTAAATGAATTGATATCTACTCAGTATAAGTTTAACCCTTTTCTGGGCTGAGATAGATTATTTACGAAAAATGAATACCTTGGTTAAACATGACCAAAGAGGTTCTCTCAAATATTATTTTACACTTTTTTAGTTATGGAGTTCTCTTTCGTCCTCTTTTTCAGACTCTCTAAATATGAAAAAGGACGGGGCTATCACTGTCGTTAACCTCATTAAAAAATAAAATAGCAACGAGCTTGTCGATCATGGAAAGAATTGAGTTTCATTCATCGCTAGACTCGTTAAATCATTAAATAGTGATACTTTATTTGCACGAAGGGTTGAATTATAGATCAAAAAAATGTTATCCTCCTCAAGCTTGTTAAAAAATAAAGAGGTATTAGTCGAAAAATGACCGGGGAAAATTTGGGAAAAATGAGCAAGCATTTCTTTATGGTAGCAAGTCACTCTTGAACATGACACTTCTTTCACTCCATGTCTGTGACTGTTTGGGTTGGGTAATCTTCTTGATAGTTCATTCACACCTATGGTTCATCATACCTTCACTTCAGTTTTGGGTCAATGCTACCAACTCATCACAGTGTCGCCAATATGTTCAAGAGAATTCATCCAGTGATTAAAAACTCATCCTTCTACAATACTCATAAAATTTCATTCTCATGACCATCATCCCTAAAAATTGCTATATCAATTCAGGCCCTTTTCTCTGAAATCAATAACTCCTATTTTGCAATAAGGTGAATTCCTGTCGAAAAAAAATCAATATCCAGGAAGTTCACTTAGAAACATCAGATTCCAGTACCATGAGGCTTGTTACACCATCGACAAGATCCTCCCTTACGGACCTTTGACCGAAATATTTTGTTTGGCGTTTGACATCAAATCATCTATTCACGCCTTACGAAATGTACTGCAGTACCTTTAGGGCCATTGACATTAATGGTGGTTCTCTCACATTTGTTAACAACACACATCATTGGTTGTTAATCAAACGATGTCTTTCCATGTTTGACTACAAATCATATATTCACATGGCTAGACTTGTACATGACTGATTGAGTGAAAAAGATAAGAATACCCTAGACCTATTTTTAGCCACCCGGACTGCGATTTTAGGATTCTTGTACACATCATCTGTACAGTGACCTTACATGTATATTTTCATCCAAACATAGGCCTATATCTGTAGGCATGTCTACATTTCGGCAACATTCCAATGAACACGAATTTCTGAATTATGTACATGTTATTATATTGTTTTATGTGCTAAATATGTGAATTCCTACCCTCATAAATTATGATCAAAAGAGAAGATAAAATGATGTAATGTATTGTAATATGGACGTAGGTGACCACTCCACTTCATCTCCAGCCCATCATAGTGTAAAGAATCTCAATCAGATGTTCTTATTATTTGTATCTCATGCTTTAGGGGGAAATTGTTATAGGTCAATTTGGGCACCTTTCCCAATGACCTGGTTAACTAGACATATTCTCTAGGACCAATGATCAATGGTATATAATTCCCTATCATTTCAGTTGCTATATGCCCTAAGATAAGAAACAAGACAAATCAAGCAAGACTTTCATCAAGCAAAGGTTTCGAAGGTTTGAAGCTTAATATATAGCATATGAGAGCTCACCAACGCAGGCTCTAAGGGGCATAATTTTGTTTCATATGCAAATAACCCCATGCAAGTTTTCTCTAAAAATCACTTCCCGACACTCACAAATACGTTGGTCACATTGGGAGCGAAATTCTCATTGTTCCAGAATCTCCACTTGGCTAGTGCCTTCTAGAAGAGTTCATGTGTCAAGCTTTGGATCCAAGTGTCCATTTGACATCTACATGATTGGAAACATGTATTGCCTATTATTGGAAATAAATTTATTGCAAAACAACCTACAGTTCATCTATAAATTGAGCACATATATGAGTGCTTGAGGAGGAAGAATTTGGGTAGAGAAATGTTGGAGAATTTTCAATTGAGAGCTAGATTTGTGTAGTTTCTGCTAGAGAGATTTATACTGTGATGAGGCTTGGGAATGTTGCTGGAAGGTCACTTCAAATCAGTCACTAGGTTGTAACCTCTCCTTCTATCATCAATAAAGAGTACTGATTATTTTTCCTATATGCATCGGTATTGGCTTTGATTTTCCATATTTCAAGATCTTAGTTGATGTGTATGGTTTATTCTTTACTGATTTAACTAAATATCTTGAATAGGTATCTATATTATTACATCTTCTATTTTTTTAGTGTTCTTTCTTGTAGGAACAATTCATCCCCAAAAACCACTTGAATTTGAAGTCGCAACAGAAGCGACAGAAGGAGCCATTTGGAAGTGACTGAACAAGTAAGCCTCCAATCCTCTCTGTGTGTCTGTTATGAGTTAGGAGAAATAGTCGTATAGTCTTTCACCTGTTGTTTTAGACTAGCACCAGTCCAGGGAAGTGTGATTTATCCATAATTCACAATTCTGGCCCAACAAGATCAATTGAAGTGTGATTTCAATCTTGTAGATGCTTTTATTTCTGCATGAGTGATTTATTTCCAACATTTACTTCAACAACGATTTATTTTCTTTGGAATTGCTTCTAGTTGGTGTATCAGCACATAAAGTGCAACTATCATTGGAATAACAAATTTTCCTAGATTGATAATTAAATGTGTGTTTTTCAGTCATTTAATAGTGATTTATATAGCCCAACACACGTACCCATCATGAATAATTTTGAGAAGACCAACATTCACAACAAATGAAGATACATTAAAAAGGTTTGTTCAACACCTTTTTTTAATGTGTCTTAAAATTTTATGAATGTGGTTCTTCTCATAATTATGCATGATTGGTTCTCATTGGAAGAAATATTTAAGTATGCATCCAATGAGTGTCTACACTTGAAATTTGGGTAAACCTATAAGAAGTAAGCCAAAAGTACAATTAAAAAATGTAGTTTTATTCTTTTCCCACCAAAATTCATAACTCTTATTTTATTACATTAACTATTATTTTATTATTTTCACTTAAGAGGCCACTTTCAGGTTGAAATTTCCTGTAATTAGTAACTCGAAGGAGAAATAAAATGTCCTTAATAATTTCCATAGCGATGTTGTGGTGGTCACTTGTCTAAAGTTTATTTCTTAGAAAATTCCCTTCATATAGAGTATTACTAGCATGTTTACATCACTCTATCCATAACACAATTATGCATTGTTGGGATGGGCTCCCCTATGGGGTTATAGGTAAGAGAATTACCTTATTATGATGGCATGGGTAGTGTTAACTTGTTTTTAGAAGAAATTGAAAAACTTGTTCGAGAAGAACAACAGGTCCATGTGCTTGATATAAATATGTGTTCAACCCCATCACATTGTTGGGAGACACACAAGGGAAACTTTTTTTATTTGAAAGAGTGTACTTGCATGATGCATCTGCGATTTGATCAACCTAGTAACTGAATAGAGGAGATATATTTAGAAGAAGGTGATCCGCGCAAACACCTGCCTAAATGGAATGAAGCATGGGGAGAAGAGACGAAGCCAAAGTAGGTGCATATAGTCATCCACAATTTAGGAAAGGTACCCACAGAATGGTACCTAGAAGCTAAGCCCCAACGAGGCACTACTAAGTGGACTATGCTAGCAGACAGCTTCATCCTAACCTTCAATTTTGAAAGGGGATTCGAATGCCTGGATTAGGCATTACAAGATATTCAAGAAATTATATTTGAAACAACAAAGACATCAGTAGAACAATCCTTTCCAGCATGGGATTCAAAAATGAGTAATATCGTTGATTGACAAAATATGAAAGTGGAAGATAGTGAAGAGGACCTAAGGAATGTCAATATTCTCGAGTCTAAAGGACATCTTGTAGTTGTTGGGACTAAGGTTAACTTACCTGGTGTAGCAAAGCCACTGAAGAATGGGAAATTCAATATTGGCATAAAAGAAAAACCCAAATTGGCAAAGATAAAAGACTATTGGGATGATGACACGATGGGAAAAGTTGTTGAACTGGTGATTGAATATCCGGTGTTGTCTCCTACAAAGATTTTGAGTTGAAGGGGATTATAGGAGATATTGGGGTAATGAATATCACTCTTAAACCATATGTTAGACCTCGTCTAGGTTGAATCCAAAATTTAAGCAGAATGTCGAAGAGTAGTTTTAGAAAATGGTTGTTGTAGGGATCATTGAACCAGTGGAAGAATCAGATTGGGTAAGCCGTGCAGTGGTCTGAGAAAAGAATACTAAAGGAGAAATCAAGAATTGCATAGATCTGTACAAGTTGAATGATGTTTTTTTGCATGACCCTTTACCAACTCCATTTTCTGACGAATTACTAGAAAATGTGGGAGGGAAGGAGCCCTACTCATTCATTGATGGATTTTCTGGATACCAGCGCATAAGGATCGCGCTAGAAGACCGAAATAAAATTACTTTTGCGATGGAATGGGGAGCATTCTAATACATAGTCATGTCATTCAGTCTGAAGAATGCACCAACCATATCCTCACATGCAGTAGTAGCTGCATTCAAAGAATACATCATGAGTTTTTATAAGTATACTTTGATGACTGAACTATATTTGGCTTATTAAAGAAGCATGTTTCTATCTTGCGCCTGATGCTAGATACCTGTCGGAAGTATCAAATCTCGTTGAATCTAAAGAAGCATATATTTTGTGTCCCTTTTGGGATTTTGCTGGGTCATATTGTTTATTAGTAGGGATTGATGGTGGATCCAGCTAATTGAAGACTACATGAATATTGACGAAGAAAAATGAGAGGTCAATGGTCATCGTTTTGAGAAAGATCCCATATATTATATTGATGATGATGTTAATAAAAACATTGTCTTGCCCTATCTCCCTCGTGATCAAGAAGAATCATCATTGAGCCCTCTTATCACTAATGAGCCTATGTTGGTAACTTTATCTTTTTCCTTTACTATCGAGATAAATCATAGTTGTTGTTACTTTTATGTCTGCATGTTATTATTTAATGAATTAATCAGATTACTTCAAGCATTGCAATTGATTTCTATTTATTTTTAGTAATGTTATTGGAAATTTTGAGTGATTAGTTATTGTTAGTTCCAGTTAAGAGTGTGAATAATAGATTGTTTTTCATTTCTGTAATCTCTCTTTTTCAGTAGGTAATTGTTAAGCAGTAATTCTTTAAGTGTGATTCTTTCAATTCATAAGTTATATTTAGTTTTTCCACAAATTAGTTGAGAATATATTAAGATTCATGGTTTATAATACCTTTAAAGTTTGCTTTTGAATTTTTCCAGATTGAAATTCGAGAATCAAAAAAGCAGTTATTGCGATGATTTACAATCATTTATTCCTAGATAGATTTTGATTTCACTCTGCACAAACAATGCCAACACTCTTGAAACAAATAGATGAGTCCTTGGTTGATGACTAATGCAGGCACTAGGATTGATTTTTATAAGTCACCTTTTTCCACCAATAGAACATGTTGTCTCAATATGAGATGATACACTGTGGGATCTCGAAGTGCATCCACAATCATTCAAAGAAGAGTTTAGCAGTGGCTTATGCTCTAATATTCTTCTTGCAAGCTGCCATAATGACCATATTTGATAATATGTTGACGACCTTGAAAAAAAAATCATTTCCATGCTTAAAAGGAGGAAGGACCGACATGTAATTCATAGTGATGGATTCCAAAGGTCGAATAGGGGTAGGTAGTGGAGTACAGAGTCCTTGCTTCTTGATGGTCGTTTGGAAATGGTGCAAGCAGTGGAGGATCTAATCTATTTCCTGACATCATATCGAAGGTTCAACTAATAGAAATACTTATGCAGTACCACCATGGTTTTCACGACCAAGAAATTCTGAGCGACTCGACTCCAGTGCGCTTCCCAAATCATCTTGGCATGCTTGCTTGAAGGAACAAAAAGGTGTCCAAGGTGACATAGCAGTGCATCCTAGATGTGAAATTTCAGAACTTTCATACCCTCTATGTGTGTCTTGTATGTGTGGCCAAATTCTGGATTGCTCTAGTAAATAAATAGCCAATAAGAAGTCTCTTGCCCACAATAGTTGATAATAGTGATTAGTAGGACGATCAGTGGTCCACTGAGATAGTCTGCAACATTATTGGTATTTCTCTTCTTTTACTTGATGTTCAAATGAAACTATTGCAGATATGTGGACTACTTTTGATGACGATCGTTATGCAGCTTCCCTTGTGTCTGTATGAACTGCAGGGGTTGATGGTCTATGTGGATGATCGTTTCCTTCCCCAAAATGTAATTCTTCCATTGTCGGAAAGCCTACAAAATGGAATACATTTCTTTGGCATAAGTGGGATACTTGCGGAATGTGTCAGAGAATGTCTCACTGTGATATGCCACTGGATAGCCATGTTGAGTAATAACTGCCCCAATATCATAGTTAGATGCATCTGTCTCAATCTCAAATGGTTGTTGCAAGTCTAGTAATGTGAGCACTAGGGCATAACAGAGGCAATGTTTCAATTCTATGAACGCCTTTTGTTGAGAATCCAACCAAAAGAATTTTTCTTTCGCTCCTCCCTTGGTGACTTGACTCAAGGGCCAAGTGATAGAATCCCAACACGAACCTGCAATATAAATTAGCAATACCTAGAAGGGTATGAAGCTCTATTAGAGTGTCTGGGGCTGGCCAATCCTGAATGAATTGGATGTTGGTTGGATCCACATGTGCACCCCGTTCATCAATAATGTATCCCATATACTGAACCTGGGTCATGCCAAAATTTTACTTCTCCAAATTGGCTCACAACTTGTGCTTTCGCAGTGTTTGGAGGACCTATATGATGTGGTGGACGTGTTATGTCCATGTCTTCATGAAGATGAGGATGTCATCCAAGTACACTACTACAAATGAGTTGGTGAATGGCCGCAAGATGTCGTCCATCAGTCTCAAGAAGGTTGCGGGAGCATTTGTCAACCCAAAAGGCATGACCATCCATTCAAAAAGGCCCTCCTTGGATTAGAAGGCAGTCTTACATGCATCAGAGGGTTCGATTGGTACCTGGTGATACTTGGACTTCAATTTGATCTTGCAAAAATATTTTTCCCCTTTGAGTTCATCCAAAAGGTCATCAATCTTTGGGATCAGGTAACTATTTCAGACATTGATCTGTTCAATGCTCGATAGTCAATATAGAGTCTCCAATTCCCATCCTTCTTCTTCACCAACACGATCAGGCTCCCACAGGGCGATGAACTCAGTCAGATGTGAACTTTCTACAACAGCTCTTGAATCTACCTCTTGATTTGATCATTCTCCAGAATAGATCATCGATAGATCGGTCCATTGGGTAGTGACACCCATGGAGTCATATTTATGGGGTGTTTGACCTGAAAATGCAGAGGCACCCCTGTGGGTGAGGTGAAGATGTCCCCATGGTCCTCCACGACCTTTTCCATTTGTTGTTATCCTGTAGAGAAGCCTTGTCTAGAGGTCATGGTCACAATATTATTCTTTCCCTGAGGGTGGTTCATTAGGAAAATAAATTTCCCAGTTTTGGAAATGAGGTTAATGCATTGTTTTGCGGTAACCAAATAAATAACGATAAGTGGTGTTACTTCTGGTATCCTGTACAAATTATTTCCCAAAGTAAAAATAACAGTGGGAGGTCGAGACTCATACACATCATATCGCTTCCATAAGTATGGTTAGCCTAATAATAGATCACAAAAGTCAAGAGGAGAAATGTCACATAATACCTCATCTGTGAAGGGATTGATGCTATAAGGAAGGTGACACTAATGGCTTACGCGAAGATCCCATCCTTGGTGGAGCCACCCGATGATGTACGACTGTGGGTGTGATTTGGTTGGCAAGCCCAACCGCTTCATGACCTTTCCTAAAATGAGTTTCTTTTGGCTCCCACTCTCGGTGATGAACTGTAGTGGGGAACACTTTACCCACATCTAGGAGTGGAAGAGGTGTTCCTCCTCCTCTGAATCTTCCAGTTCCTCCTTCTAGATCTTCCAAGTGGATATGGTGGCATTGGGCTCCACATAGATATTCTACTTCCCTTTTTCATTCCCCTTGTTGGGTTCTAACTTAGAGGTAGATCATGCATCTGATTCAGAAGCCCTCATCTAGGTGAACAATGACTTCTTGACTCGACACTCACTTTTAATGTGAGTGGAGCTCTTATTGAACTTACACCAATTTCCCTTGTCCTTCTTCGACTTCACAGTGTTTTTTCTTTCTTGATGCTTTGAAAGGTTTTCGTGGCCGCCATGCCTTGGCTTTGTCCTTTTCTTTATAGTTTCGGGGCACATTTACCTTGTTTTTTATTTTCATATCCAAATTCTTGCTTCTTCTGTTTGAATTTATTCTCAATCCTCGCAGCATTCTGGTATTTCATACCAAGTAAGGGGATGTTGAGGAACTAAATTTCCTCCTGAATATATTTGTGTAGAAAACTGTGGTACTTCAGCACCAAATTTTTCTATGAATATTTGATACCCAACTTTGTGCGCAGGGTCTGGAATAGATTCATCAGCTCATGCACATCTTGATCCCTTTGATGCCACAATGTAGTCCATTGTATGTAGTTTTCCTTATAGCTCCCCATAGGATAATATTTTTCCTTGATGGAACCTAGGAAAGAATTCCAAGTGGATATGGTTGAGAATAGACAAGGTTTCCCCTCGTCCTTTTTACCACAATAGGTTTTCTACTAGTCCTGGGCATGGGGGGTAGCTTTTAGGAGTGAAAAAACAATCTTCTCTAGGTCAGAAAAGTGATGAAGTGAGAAAAATCCTTCTAATAGATTCAACCATCTATCTATGATGCCTGCATCTATTTGGCCCTGAAATATGGGAATGCCAACATTTCCTTGTACCTTAAAAGGAGTTGCACCTCCTCAGTGGCTATTGGATTCAGATGCACCACTAGTGGGCAGTCGTTGAAGGAACTGGGAAAACTTATCCATCATCATATTCCCTTGTTTTTCTAGGGCCTCCTTGAGCAATATTTTGATAAGATCTCATGCTCTCTCATCTTTCTTTTCATCATCCATGGGCGGTCATCAAGGTTTGCGAGGCTGATCTTGCAAAGGTTCAAACAGATCGAGCCCTAACTCCTTATACCTCGACCTCATTGGGGATATTATCACCCAAAAAAATGAAGCATCTTTTGACAAGGTCAAATAGGCTCATGTGTTAAAAACTGGGTTGTAGGATTCATTTTTTATATTCTTGGTCAATGGAAATGTTAAATTTTTCTTGTTTAAGTTTACCCTAAGGTCTAAACCCACTCATTTTCAAACCCCCTCATGTCACATCAGTCATTATTTTCTTACTGATTTCAATTTCCAAGGTTTTTGTATCGAAAATTCCATTTTAGCCAAGAAACCACAGTTTCGTAGCGAAATACACTATGAAAAGACACTTTTTTCTATGAAACTACTGATAGTTTCATACCAAAAATAACCAAATTTACACTAGATATGCTATGAAAGCGTGGGTTTCTATCTGTCTTTTCAGAATAGCTATTAGGTGTTAGAAAATTGTTGGGAATGGGTAATTTAGATGCCATTCGAGTCATGGAGGGATAAAACCAAGGTACATGGTTAGGTCTAAGGTCATCATGATCAGTTTAGGTATGTCTGAGTCATCATAAGGTCATGAGAAGACATCAAAATGTCAAATCCTTTCCTAATTCTGTCATTTATCATTTATCATTCCTTCTTGCATGATATTGAGCTCAGGAGAGCTATTGCAGTAAGCCAAAGCTATGGCTGGTGCTTTCAAAGGTTTACATTGAGAATTATCAAGTGAGGTTGCAAACTATCAAGCGAGGTTGTAAATCATCAAGTGAGGCTATGAAGACAGTAAAGTAACCATGGAAGAAAATATAAGGACAAACAAGGGTGGCCAATGCCTAAGATATGAACCATTAGAAATAAATTTGAACAATGAGGACCCAACAGTAGTCAAAGTCTTTAGAAGGACAGGTTTCTTACAGTTTTGTGAGAAATTACAAGGTTGCCATACACAGGTTTCCAAAGAGTTTTCTTTGAATTTCAGTGGAACAACCACCAAAGTGTGAATGCTAAATTTTTCCGTCACACCAGAGGTTATTGAAGCTGCTACAAAGATTCCAACAGGGTAGGAGAAGTGGTTCAAAGGTTTCAGGTTTAACATGGAGCAGTGTAAAGATTTTATGAAGCCTGAGCATACCAAAATGGATATCAGCAATGTTATTCCAAGAAGCTGCATAAAGGACAACTACTCAAATTTGTTGCTCGTCATCCAAAGGTACTTTACCTATGAAGGGAGATACCACAAAGTCTACTCATATCATTTCAAGTTACTTCTACACTTTACTGGTAAGATTTCCCTTGATCTGCCTTTCTATTTACATAGAAGTTTGTCAAAAATGGCAGATAAGGTCCAAGAAAAGTCTGAAGGGAGTGATACTTCATTATTTCATCATGGTTTAATGAATTTGTTGGTTTTAGATGAACTTCAAAGTTTAGGCAGAGACTGGTCCTCATTTTTTTTTGTTAGTGGTTTTGAGTTGGATGCTCTTACTCCTTCAAGAACTCCTAAACCTAGGAAAATTCCATCACCATTAGCAACATAACAGAGGGAACCATTGGTATCAAAACCAAGTGAACATGCAAGAGTATAACCAAGTGAGCCAATTATGATGGAGATAGAGAAATTGTAAATTTTTGATACACCAAATATCCCACTTGAAAAAAAAAAGTCAAAAGTGGTAAAACCTGCAAAACAAAAACAAGATTATGGTTTTTAAGGGGAAACTTAAAGGTGTTAACAAAATTGACTGCTCATGTGGGAAGAGTTATATCGGTGAAACTAGGTGCTCTCTTCAAAAGCATCTGAAGGAGAATGGTACTGATATTAAACATGAGCGATCTCGATCCTCGACCCTTGCTGATCACTCCTAGAAAACGAAACATCATTTGCGCCTTGAGGATGCTAAAATCATTTCAAGGGAGGAACACTATTAGAAACAAAAGATTAGAGAAGCAGTAGAGATTATAAAACACCCGCATAACATCAACAGGGACGGAGGATTCAATATTAGTGACAATTGGCGGCCTCTTATTAGACAAATTTTCTCATTAGGTTCATCTGCTTCCCAGGTATAAATTCACAGGTTTGCTTCTTCCCCTTTTAGTAAGCAGTTTAGGGTCGTGTCCATACAAAGCTTTTTATTCTATTTATAAAAGTTAATTAATTAAAAACTATTATCAGTGAGGGGAAGTAAAATTGCAAATATTTCAGTTAAAGGTAATTTATAAATTAAAAATAACTTAGGATTTAAATAAATCACAATAACTTATTAGGTTTTCATTAATTATATTAATATACATTAAGTAGTATCATTAACATATATTAATAATTTATTTATAATTAATAACTTCTTATTTAATTACACTTAGTATAATAATTGGTAGATTCTAGTTTAGGTTAAGGTTTAGGTTAGGAATTAAATACCTTAGGGGTAATTAAAATATTTTTAGTCATAAAAGATTTAGACATGGGTTAAAATTAATCAAAAAAAAATTAGACATTAAAATAAAAATTTTAGACATTAAATAAAATTAATAAAAAGTTAGTTTAGTATGATTAATTTAAGTCTTAAGGTTTATTCTTAATAAATATTTTAAATATTTTAAGCACTTAGGGTTTTTTAAATTAAAATTAATAAATTAAAACTTTAAATATTTATTAAACAATTTAGTTATTGTTAAAATAAAATTTTTATTAAAATTAAAAATAAAAATTTAAATAGAAATAAAAATTTATTAAATTTTTTTAAAAAAATTATTATAATTAAAAATAAATTATTTAAGTTAGATTTTTATCTATTGTTGGCTCCTCTCAAACATCATTTCCCTCCACTATTTATACCTTGACCTTCTGTGACCTTTTTTCATTCTTCATTCTTGTCCTGAGGATGGATCCCCATTGGGATTTGAAATGTTGACCAATGTTTTATGATACTGTGGATAATCCGGATTCTGTAAAAAAAAAAATGTGATTAAGCAAGGGAAAAAAAGGATGACAAGGAGCCAAACAGTGGCCTTAGAAGAGAAAACACTGGTTGTAGAAGACAGAGCATTAGCTAAAGGAAATCTTGAAGATATTTTACATGCCATCGACATAGAAGAAACTCCTATAGTCCAGGCTGAGGACATTAACGAAGGTGGTAGAAGTTTAAAAACGCTAAATCTGCAAATAAATTAGAATTTGAGGGAGATGATGCAAGTTTTATGTTCCAAGAAAGAAAGACTATGACAAGGCATGCTAGGAAACTATTAGAGAACAGTAAAGAAGTTCCACCACTGACTGATATATTTCAGCCACCATAGGAGATCATTGACCTTTCATCACCTACAGAGAAATATACAATTAGAAAAACAATGAAAGGAAAATAGGAGGTGATGGAAAAAGCAGAGTTACAACTCCTTGATAAACAAATGAAATTGGCCAGTCATGAAATTTCTGTTATGAAAAGAGAAAAAAGGAAACAAAATGTAGAGAAGATTCAGTTTGAAAAGATGAAGGAAATTTCGGAAGAACAAGTTGACACTATTTCGAAGACTTTGGATAATACACAACATTTTGTCAAATGGACCATTCCAGTGAGGAAAGAGGCCAATCATGTCAAGAGGATGAACACACATTTGAAAGCCAGCAATATAAGATTGAAAGATCAGTTTGAGGACTTCCAAGAGCAGCTTAAACTAATTCATGAGGAGTTAGAGGAAAAAAGCCTTAAAATGACAGTGCTTGAAGAGCCAATAGCTCAACCCATCATAAATGAGGAAGAAATGCCTCAAGGATCATAAGGTGAGTTGGTTTGTAGTTTTTAAGGTTAATGATATGATAAAAACAAGGTATTGGAACCTAGACGGTTCATTTTTCAAATTACACAAAAATCTAGAATTTCAGCAGTTTTCAGTAGTTTCGTAGTGTGCCTGAGCTTGAAGAACAACAAAATGCTACGAAATTACTGTAGTTTTTCTTCTTTATTTTTGAACTAGTTTTAGCATATTTCAAGAGGTGGAATCTATGTAGGAGATGTGTCTAAGGATGATGAAGAACATACCAAAGGAAAAAATTAAAAATATTTATGGTAAATGGCATTTTTGCAGCACTACGAAAGTACGTTACGAAACTGCCTTACTTTCATAGCGTACTATGTGGGCGCCTTTTAATAAAAATTTTGGGCATCTATGGACAGTTGGGTATGATCCAAGTGTTATAGAATCATGAAAATAGTCACTATTCACTTAAAGACCACTAAATGAAGATAAATTAGCAGCCAAAGAATTTGTGGAAGAAGAAGACCATTTGCCTAAAAAACAGGGTTTTGTTTCCAGTTTTAGAGGGGGTTAGTTCAATGGTCATGTAGTGATGAGTCCCATCACCCCAATTTGAACATGTGAAAGAATGCTTGTCAAATATGTAATTTCTTTAGAAGATAATGTTGTTAAATGTAATAATGAGCAGTTTGAGTCCTATCATGAAAAGGACTGACAAGTAGGATAGCTGTCATTTTTTCATTAAGTAGATGTTTTATGGTTATGAAAGGTGTCATTAGGTTAAAAATCGATGAATCTATCCAGGAGGGAGATCATCTCATGATGTAACAAGTATATTAAAGGGCATAAAGTCGAATTTGTCAGGGGTTGGAGATTTTTTGGCAAAAATACAGCTTTATGTAATTTGACTTTTTTAGCAATACAGAGATTTGTTTCTTCACCAACCTAAGATTCTGATTGAATTTTTAGTGCCTATCTATCTTATCTATATATTTTATGTGTCCCATTTGTTGTGGTTTTCATTTATAATACTTAGACTTCATTCATGTAATGCTCTGGCTTCCTTTATATATGAATTGACTATGTATTTTCCTATTTCATATGTGTGTGTACTAATACTAAAAACTTTTGCCTACCTCAGCTTCCATGTCAAGTGAACTCACCATTGAATCACTAAAAGAGTTGACTCCATAAGCCCAATGTTTGCATACTGGTACTATTTTCAACATACACTCATCATACGCAAGTTGTTTCCCAAATAGAATTAGCCATCTAAATATATCTTTATTCAATATCATTAACCCTTTGATAGAGCCCTCTTAGGCTCATGAGGCTAAGCTTCAGTCAAAATATTGGTTTGAAACAGTTACATGAGATTGTCTGATTAACAGCCTATCAAGTGCAATTTTGTGATAACATGGTACATGAAAAGAAGGATTGAGAAAGAGTAGACCACTCTGATACGACTAATATGGAATTATGCAAGAATGAAACATAATACACATATAGCCATAAATAAAAATATGTGGTGGAAATAACACTTCATTTCATTAATATAAAAGAACTAAAATTTGTTTACAGACAGAATGTAAATAAACTAGCTAGGGTGCTGGTAGCTTATCTCTAAGAAGAGATGTGGTGGCTATAGGCCTCTGAACTGTGCTACAATGAGGCTTTAGGGCATATTTATTATTGAGAAACAATTAAAAACCTTAAACATTCAAAAACCTAACCCTAGGAGATGAAGCGCCAAAACTATGGGCCCCTTTTGGGTAAATTGGTACATCAATCTTCCCAAGGACATAACTTTGTCATACAATCTCCATTTGACATGCAAACTACCTCATTAGAAATATCGATATGAGGACTATAACTTCTGATGTGAGCAACATCACAGGTGCTTCCATGTTGCATTCAGTTTTTCCAAAAAATGTCCTTTAGGGCCTCAAAACCGCTCCGAAAGCCTAGGACCCGAAAAAATGCTAAAAATAGTAAAGTGTGCTATAGTTAAGAAAACTAAAAATTGAAAGAAGCAATGGTGGGGCCCTAAGTGGAATATGCGGGTGGCCAACAATATCCACCTGTATCACATCTAGTGATCCAAGGGCCATGGAACTCACTTCCACTACCCTACATAACATAAGAAATGTGTTACACTTCTTTCCCTTTAGGGATATTCATTCATTTCGGTACACTTGTGTCTTAATTAAGTTTTGTGAATAATCTGGAAAAATATAAATAATTGGCTCTCAAACAATCAGCACCCATTAATAACCTATGTTGTTGGATTTCTAACTTTCCACTCTTTGTACTCATTTATTACCTCATGGGTTCAAAGCGAAAGGGAGGTAGATTTTGTACACCTCAATATACTTGTCTTTTTTTTTATTACATGAAAGATCCAAAGACTAAGTAAGATTCAAAAAAACAAGATACTTTCAAGGACCAATTTACTCATGCCACAATCAATGGGTTTTCATGCACCAATTTGATTATTATTATTATTGTTGTTGTTGTTGTTGTTGTTGTTGTTGTTTTAAGATAGCCACCAATATAGACACCAAATTAAAATAATAAAATAATAAATTATAACCTTTAGAATAAAATACAAATTTTAGAATATTTGACAGTTGCATAGCTCTATAGTATATATTTATGAGTTTGATCAACTTAATCACCATTCTCTTTATATTGATGATAAAATACACTTTGTAATTCAAAACTAATAGGCCCTTAAAACTACACTCTCAAACATCTACACTAATATTTTGCTGCACGTTTATACTTTGAAGTGACGTCGTTCAGCTTATTCATGTGTGGTAAAGCTTTGGGTAAACTTGACCCATCTGGAAATTGGTGTGTTTAGAGTGTCCTAATGGAGTTTAAACCGGAGGATGCAGTTCGACAGTGTTTGCTAAGGAATTTGGTGTGTTTAGAGTGCCCTAACTTTCAGCAGTTTTTGCTAGGGATGCCTTACACATCACACGATACATTGAAAGATGTGTGCAAAAGTTAGGAGGCTATGGTTGGTAGCCCTACATTCTATGCTGACAAGAAGAAATGCTGGACAAGCCAACATCTTATTTTCTTGATTCAAATAAATATGGAAATAAAGAGAGATGAATGTCGTCTTTTTAGTAAGGGTATACAACCCTGTAAACAGCACCTAGGAAAGGCTACATGTAATAGATGATCCCCAGATTACTGGAATACCAGTATGGTGTATGTGCGTGGTTGTGAATCAAAAGCTAGTTCTAATATTCAGAATCCACCTGTCCAAATAAATTTTGAAGAATAGAGTTTACATTTATGACTTTGAGTCTACGAGAGGGGGCCATGGAGCTAACATGCCTACACCTCAATCACTGTTTGTGTGCTCTGCTTCTTCTTCCAACGGACTTTTCTACGTCGTAGGCGGTATCACCGAATGTGGCATGATCTGACTTGCAACTGCAGAAGCATATAACGTGGAGAAAGACAAGTGGGAAATTTTGGCTCCTATGGTCAAAATGCAAGGCGGGGCATGCCGCGGTGCTTTCGTGGAAGGTAAATTCATGGTGTTTCAAGAAGGCCAAAGTGCAGAAGATTTCGATTTGAGTGAGGAAACGTGCAGAATGACAATTTCAGGGTTGGAGTATGGAGAAGTTGTGTGATTTCTTCTTCTTTGGGGGAGTGGTGCCACTACAACGCATAAAAAAAGGTGGAAAAATATGATGTGGAGAAGGACATTTGGAGTGTTGTGTTGGAAATTAATTTAAACTGCAAACAGAATAGAAGAAGGATAGAAATTCGAATTTTTGATTTGACGGGAGCAGTGAAGTCTTGGTCTATTTTTTTTACTCTCAACCACGCATTAAATTTCTGGGTTTGAATCCCTGCATCAACAGCATGACCGCATCCATCTACTGATCCATCAAATCATGGTCTACACCAAGGTACCTCCCACCTACCTGTATTTTAAAAAGGAGCGTGAAAGGACAGGATTTGAATTTTAAATTTTAAATTTTTATGTCATAGAGTTTTATAATGTAATAGATAGTAGTATTTTGTAATAGCAGATAGAGAGTAGATAGAGTGTAGAGAGAGAGAGAGCAGAAAATAGAGAAAAACAAGAGTGCTATGTTTTGGAGTAGCTACAGGAAACTCCGTGTGTTGCCACAACTGTTCTAGGTATTGCTGCAATTGTTCTGGGTACTGTTGCAACTGTTTCTGTGAGTTGCCGCAACTGGAACTGGGAGTTACCACAACTGACGCTGTGTGTGAAGCAGCTACAGGAAGCTCTATGTGTTTCAGCAACTGGACTAGGTGTTACCACAAAGGATACTCTGTGTTGCCAGAACAGAAGACTTGGTGTTGCTACAACAGAAAAAATTGTGTGAAAGCAGCAATTGAAAAACACAGTGAGGAATATTTTGATGAATCCAGAACTGTAGTTCTGATGAAATATTGTATTTTGTAATAGCTTTCAAGTTTAATGAAATAGAAAGTTTTACTCCATTTATTTGTCCACATCTCTATCATATTTAATCTTTGTGTTTGAGTTGAGGAATATTATTTCCTCTGTGTGTTCGAAATTATCAGAAATTTCCAACATGGTATCAGAGCTAGTCCAGGCTCTTTGAAGGTGTCAAAGAAGCTAAAGGAAGAATTTTTCTATTGCAGTAGTTTCTCTAGCAGTGTGAAGGCTCAGCTAAAATCCAAGGTATTTCTCAAAACAGAGTTTACGTTACTGTTTGCAGACAGACAGTTTATTTAAAAATCACAGTCAAGATTTAAAGCATAGTTCAGAGTGATAGGAATGGCAGGAGACAGCACGAGCATGAGTATTGGAAATGCTCAACTCCCACAGTTCAATGGGAAGAATTATTATTATTAGGAAATCACCATGAGAGCCTTGTTTGCCTCTCAATACTTATGCGAACTTGTTGAGGATGGTTTCAAAGAACCAATAGATGAAAATGATTTTAATGCCTTAACACAGGCAGAGAAGGATTTTTTGAAGAGAGATAGGAATAATGACTCTAAATCCCTCTTCTATTTGTATCAAGAATTACATGAGAGTGAGTTTCCAAGGATAGAAGCAGCTAAGAAATCCAAGGATGCATGGGATACTCTAAAGATAGCCTATCAAGGTATGGAGAAAGTGAAGAAAACAAAACTAGAATTGTCGAGGAGAGATTTTGAAACACTCTAAATGAAAGAGTCTGATAACATAGACTCATTCTTCGCACATGTGATTAGAATGGTCACACAGATAAGGTCTTATGGAGATACACTTGAAGAAAGAAGGATTGTGGAGAAATTTTTGAGGAGTTTACCCTCAAAGTTTGATGTTATTTTCACCACCATAGAAGAGACAAAGGGTATCTCAAAATTTTCAGTTGATGAGCTTCATGCATCATTAAAGACACATGAACATAGATTGGGTAGAAATGAAAAATCATCTTTGGAGCATGCCTTCAAGACCCAGATACCTTTTGGAAGAGGAAGAGGTCAAGGCAGAGGAAGAGGAAGAGGCATAAGCCAAAATAGAGAAGGAAGAATTATCTCTTCACATTCACATGGAAGGAACAACAGTCAGAATTAAAGGCACAGCCAATGCAACAACCAGCAAGGTGGAAACCAACATGCTCAAGGAAAAAGGTATGAAAAATCCAATGTCCAATGTCATTATTGCAAAAAATATGGACATTATTTCAATGAGTGTAGGAAAAAGAAAAATGACATGAATAATAGGTAGAATGCTAATGTAGCAAGAGAAGAAAAGAACCCAAAGAATGTGTTGTTAACATGTAATGTAGCACAAGATAGACAGGATGATGTATGGTTCTTAGATTAAGGCTGTAGTAATCACATGACTAGAAACATAGCAATGTTTGCCAATCTTGATGAAGAAGTTAAATCAGAAGTAACAACAGGAACTGATACTAAGATTTATGTCAAGGGAAAAGGTAGAGTTATTATCTGTGCAAGAAATGGTGAGCAGAAATTTGTGCTAGACGTATACTATGTTCCTGGCTTGAAGTGTAATCTTTTGAGCACTGGGCAGCTCATAAACAAAGGTTACAATGTAGTTTTTAAAAATGATGTGTGCACAATAATGGACATACCTCCAAGAAAGAATATTATTTTTGAAATATAAATCACCAACAATAGAATGTATCCACTCAAGATCAATACTAACTTGAAGGGAAAAGAAAAAAATGTAGCAGCTGTAACTCAAGAGTTCTTTCAGAAGGAAGTGAAAGATGAGAATTGGTTATGGCACTTGACATTTGGACATCTCAATTTTATAGGTCTGAATTTGATGCACAGAAAATGAATGGTAAGAGGACTACCATAGATTGAGAAACCGGACAGCCTATGTGAAGGTTACATCTTGGGAAAACAACACAAAGAAAACTTTCCATCAGGAAAGAGCATAAGGGAAAAATCACGCTTAGAAATTATTCATTCAGATTTATGTGGGTCGATGCAAACAACATCAATTTCAGGCAAAAATTACATGCTAACTTTTATTGATGACTTTACAAGGAAAAATTGGGTTATTTTTTGAAAAATAAAAGTGAACTGTTTGAAAAATTCTGCAATTTCAAAGCACTTGTTGAGAACCAAAGTGGGCAGCATATCAAAGTCCTTAGGACTGATAGAGGAGGTGAGTACATCTCAAAATAATTTCTGTGTTTTTGCAGAGAAAATGGCATACATAAACAATTTACTACAAGGTACGCACCACAGAAAAATGGTGTTGCTGAAAGGAAGAATCGAACCATAATGGAAATGTTGAGAAGTATGCTAAAGGAAAAACATTTGCCAAATGATTATTGGGCAGAAGCTACTAATTGTGCTATGTATATTTTAAATAGATGCCCAACAAAATCTGTAATGAAAAAAGTTCCTAAAGAAGCATGGAGTGGTAGAAAACAGGGAGTCACCTGTTAGCCACCTATAAATTTTGCCATACCCAATGGTGGCTAAATTTGTCTTCAAGCCTTCAAGAGATAGTTTCCTTTAAAAACTTATCATCTTTTGAAGTATTATGATGATAATCACCCTTTGAGTTAATCTTTACTGCTGTTACACTATTAATCCTAAAGTACCTGCTGTTCACCAAGAAAAAACTACTTAAAAAACCCCATTTTCCATCATTTCACTTCTCTTTTCACTCACAAAGAATTTCGTTTTTTACCCTTATTCCCTTCACAAATCCTTCTAAACCCCTCCCTCTTAACCTTCAAAATCATCAAAACCCCCCTTAAAAACCTTATATCTCCCCTTTATTTGGCTTTAAATTCCCTTCTTTCATCTACAGAACCCCCATTTTCGCTTTAAAATCCCTGTTTTAAGCCTAAAAACAGTATTTTGCCTTATAATTTTTTTAGCCCCCAAGGACTTAAAGCTTTTAAACCCTCTCATTCATATGACCTAAAGCTCCGCAATCGGGCACTTAAAGGCCTAAAACCCTCTTCCGAACCCTTCTTTCATTTGTTTTTTAATTACCCCGACGTTATGATTTAAACAAATTTAGACCATTGATCTCTACAGATCAATGGCCATCGGGTTACCCGCTCTCTGCCCGTTCATCTTGCCTTATCTTTTCCTCCATTCAAATAACCCACCCCATCTTTTAATCTCAACCTTCCATTAAGGTGATCCAACGATCGGGACTAAAACCGATAAGCCAAGACCCGTCCACTACATGACAAGGCGATCGACATCATTACCGGGCCCACTGGTTCATCCGCCCATGCAACTCTTCATCCATCACGCTTCTCCTCCACCATACGATATGTGACCCTAGATCCGACAGTTGTCAACACATTTCACGTAATTTTTTTCCCCGCTTCGCAGTGCACTACTTCCATGTGAAATAGGCGGTTCCCATTTTCCACATGGCGAGCGATGAGTGGAATCATGTTCCAAAAGGTAATACCGCCTACCCCCTCAAATGTTGCACAAAAACCGCTGCCGTTTTTCGAAAACAACTTAACCTCAATTCATGCCCTAATTCAAATTTAAAACCTTGTTTCATTTCTGCCAAGGGTTTCTCCCTTCTGCTACTGCATTCCTCCATCCTCACGGCTCTGAAATACTTCCACAAACCTCCTAAGTAGTTTTAAACCAATTTTTCACAATTTAAATAGCATTTTTTGTTTTCTATGCATTTTTAGTGAAGTTCAAGTTAAAAACCCTCCAACAGATAATTACAGTGTTATTGGCCAAGGATGAAGATCCTCACGGCCTTCAATACAAATTAAAGGGTTTGTGAGTTATAATTTCACGTTTTTAGGGAATCGATAAGTCATGATTATCGATTTTCTAAACAATTTCTCCAAACAAACCCTATACGCACCTGCAACAACAAACACAGTCAGAGTTAATTAAATGAAGGAATATCAGTTTCAAGATGAAGATCAGAGCATAATCAAAGGTTTAAAGGTGTTAATTAAAGCTTGAAAGGATCAAGGCACAGATTTGATATCAAAGGCTTGATCCACAGAATGAAGAGAAATCTCTAGAAAGCCTCGAATGCCACATCATAGGGGCTAATTGAATCCCCCAGCTACCAAAATGCCACCTTCAACCTTCTGCCTCAAAGGAATACCCGAATCAAATCTTAATCAATAACATTAAGGCTAAATACTGCTAACAGTTATTACAAACAAAAGAACATATTTTAAACTATCAATAAAATTATTGTAAAGATAAGAAAGTTCCTTAAAGTCAATCTTTTCGCCCACTAGGCCTAAAAATCAGAAACAGAGTAAATAAGACAGAGTTGTAGATTGAATGCTTTCTTCCCTTGTGTCTTGCATGGTTTTCAAGGCTAGAAGTTGCATTTAACATAGCGTTAATGATATTCAATCCCTAAACTCTTCCACCTCCTCTTTTCTTCTATAAATACTTCTAAAGAAGATGAGAAGTCACTGGTTGGTTGGTCACTAGTTGTAACACTGAAACTCTCTAAAATAATACATAGTCTATCTGAAGTTGAAGAAGAAATTGAAGTCTTGGAAGCTAGATTATGTTTTGACATGCTTGTTCTTGAGAAGGATCTATCATTGGATCCCTGAGCTTGGCTGTTGGTGATGTATTCTGAACTGTCTGTTGTTTTCCCTGTTTTCATTATGTTTCATAAAATTCTTACTACAGTAGGATGACAATTTTAGGCTAATAAATGACTCCTAGAAGCACCTTAGACCTGTTTATCCTTCACTGTTTTATATTTTCTTCTGCTAAGGCATTTTAGAGTCTTTACTCATTCTCTTGAACCCTTGTTCTTGCTTATTTATCAAATAGTTAAAATAGTTTGTTTTAGCATGATTTATGGTTTTCCCTGCTTGTCTGCTGCCACTTGAAAGCTGCTTTTTAAGTCTCCCTTTGAAGTACCATTGTTTACAGTTAGCCAAGGAGGTCTATTTTGATCATACCCTTTGTTCCTGCTTGAACAATTGTTTTAAAGGTATTTATAGTTGTGATAATAGATATGTTAGGTGTTCCCTCTTCTATGACTGCAATTATCAGTGAATATTTTATGTTTTCTAAGTCCTTTGAAATAAAATCTTCGAGGAAATACGATGTGATCTTGAATCTTAGATTTCATTTTGAAAGTTGTCTTGAAATCATTGTTTTCTTAAAGTGTGGTTTGTAGAATTCATGGTTAACCCTGTCTATCAAATACCTCTTTATTGTTCAAGTTATGTTTTTAAGTTCCCTTTGTTGAGAATTGAACTTCTCTTTTCAAAATCATTAATGTCCATCTCATTCACAAAAACTAAAGGATCCTGTGGCCAAGTTAGATTTTCCCTTTGATATCCCATATACATTGATGAATTTGTTACAACTTTTTCTTGACTCCATTGCCCAATGAACATAACACTTCTTTTTTCTATCTATACTACTTAGATCTTCCATGTTTTGTTGTGCCAATTCAACCAAACAAACAAACCAAATAAACACTTGCACTTAATAACTAGTCCAAAATAAATACTTAAAATCAAACAAGATATATCTTTGCAAAACATTTGAGAGATCCCTCTCTGAGAATAGGAGGACTAGATCCTGGAACTCTAAAGATTTTTTCTGATGTTGCCTTGTCTTTTGGTAAGCCAATCTATCAAAACACAGGACCCCAAACCCACATGAGAGTTTTTGGGTGTGTGACTTATGCACACATTCCAAAACAATTGAGAAAGAAGTTAGATAGTAAGGGGGAGAAGTGCATCTTCCTTGGATATTGTGAAGATTCCAAGGGATATATATTGTATAACCCATCCACAAAGAAATTTATTGTAAGCAGAGATGTGAAATTCATTGAAGAGGACCGATCTCTTGACCTCCTTCCGTCAATCATCTATGACCCGCCTATCCAACCATGTTCAAGAATGGCGGCGAAGAAGGAGCCTATGTCGAGCCCCTCCCTTCGAAGACCGTGTCTACATGGACTGGTTCCTTAGGACTCTCTTGCCGCCTATTGGAAAATACGTCGCATCGCACTTTCCTCAAACCGAAGAAGCTGCTCTCCAAGTTGCATTAAAATATGACTTGATCTATATACCGTTCTACCTGATCTTCCTAGACCTCGTGGTGCCAACGCACTAGGGGCATATCACACCACCGATGGTATCGTTGGAGCTCTCTTTAATCTGTATGCTCAACCTCCTATGGGATATGGTTTCTCTCAAGGAGGGGCCAGCTCCTCTGGCACTTTCCCCCCTCCCAATAGCACGTATCCAGGATATGGCATGCCTCCTCCTTTTTCCCAACCTCCTGTTTACCACACTACTACCCAACCTCTTTATTATTTGTATCCACATCCTGGTGCTCCAGCTCCTACAACATTAGCACCTCCTCCTCCCTTGCCTTCTCAACACCCGCAACAGCAACCACCACCCCCTCCGGGGTAGGTGTAGGCAGAAAAGGGCACGACTAATCCGCCTACCTCAAAAAGGAAGAGGAAAGGCTATCAAAATCAAGCTTCCTCTAGTAATCCTGGACCTAATCAAGGTAATGCTCCTAATACTACTTAGCCCAAGTAGGATAGGCTTCTTTGTACGAATAAGCCCTGTTCTTGTAGTGGTGTTTATGGTCATTATATGCATGATTATCCTCTTCTGCCACAAATGTGGCAGCTATGGGAATCTCAAGCAACATTGAGAGGACAACAAGCCATCCCTTCCATTCATCCCAGTCCTGCACCTAGTCAACCATCTATGCTTATGGATCCTTCCCCTCAATAGGGATTTGTGGCTACCCAACCACCTAAAGGACAGGTGGCCACTCAATCTCTTCCATATGGTTCCCCCGATTACTAGATTTTCATGATGTCCTCTGATCAACCTTCTGAACCTTCTTCTCCTGGCCCTTCACCTTCAGTTGGTACTCATGACCCCCTTTACCCTACTGAGACAGTTCCTCCCAGCCTCAAGCATCTTAGCACCATCCCACCTAGTCATTACCCCTCTGGTCAGATATCGTTCCTATCTCCCCCACCAGGAGTGTAAACAGTACCTGTTATGGCCACCCTCTCTCTTCCTAACCTGACCCTTGTGATTCTCGTCTGGTACCTTGATCCTTCAGCTGCTACCCCACCTAGTAAACCTAAACCTTATCTCGCTTTGACCCCGGATCAACTAGTCCCTATGACTTCTCCCACTGCAACAGTGCCTCATTCACCTCAACATGAACCACCTCCTATTGTGACCACTTCGGGTAAGAAGGGAAAAGCTTGCAAGGGGGCATCGAAGGATAAGGCTACCCTGATAAACACTGCCCCCTCTCAGTCTCTAAAGTGTACCATCCAATGTGATTTGTGTGACAGTGTTGGCCAATCCACACATACTTGCCCAGAATTTCCTCACCTCAAGTCCATGGTCAATGAGTCGTTTCCAAAACCTGATATCCTAGAGGTATATGTCACTATACCCAATTCAATCCCAAAAATCAAACCATTGCGCACAAATCACCCTTGTGCTTTATGTGATTTCCATGGCCATTACACTCACCTGTGTCCTCACCTTGAAGAGTATCATTCCTCTTTAGAATCCTTACACCAATTTGAGGCCGAGTGCCATGAGTCACCCGCTCCTTTATTTTTGCATCTTTCTTCGGCAACACCCGAGGACACAGATGCTCCCATTAACTTTTCCCCTTATGATGTTGAGATAACAGGGCCTTGGTCAGAAGTCCACGATGAGACCTCCCCTAATGTTTCACTTGACCTTCCTTTAGCCCCCTTCCTAGTCTCAAAATCGGTGGATCCTTTGTCTACTCACTCTCCCGCTACCCCTTGTGACGATGCGCATACAAACCTCTCCTCTCATGATGAGGAGTAAGGTTGTTTCGTCGCATCAGGTGGTCTTTCTTCCATCAGTCACCCCATATTCTATTACAATGACGACATTATGGAAGCAGCGACCACTCCTAACTTTATCTATCCCCCTTACATCGCACTCATGCATTCGAACCACATGCACCATGTAGCCATTACATTGACACCCAATGTTTGGGTAAGGGGGACACTAATATTGGAGAGACCAGGAAAAGTAGTTCTTCAACACTATCCTAGTGAATCTAGTCATGACGACTCTAGTCCCATTATTATTCCACTTTTAGAAGAACTTCTAGAGTCCCATATCACTTCAAGATCACTCTAGGAATGATACCCCTCATCATTCCTTCATTTTTCACCAGCAACCTAGTCTCATAGACATTGTGGTTGACCAACCTATAGTTTTTCTGGGAGAACATAAGTTCATTATCCAAAATAATATCTTTGGGGTATTAGAACCATGTATGCCAACCTAGAAAATTAAATTCCATTTGATTCATATAGGCAGTACCAAAAGAGATTGGTAATCATTTATTTCCTTTCTCAAACTGCATAACCATACCGAAAACAAATGGTGCACCACATCATTAAAATATGTTTAGATTTCCCCTTTTCTAAATACATTTTAGCATGTCCACAAAATTCTTGGGGGCACCTATGCCCCTCAACCATAAAAATCCTAGATCTCAGCCAAAAATAGCACTGAAAACCCCTTTTTTTGACAGGTCGCACTGTTCAAGTCATTTCCTAGACAAGTCACAGTTTTCTACCCAAAACCTGCTACCCAAGTTGCAAAACAGACCCAAAAAGTATGACCTGGCCTGTTCATGAGCTCTAGGTACCTAAACTAAATTTTCAATCCACTGAAATGAAAGAGTAGGATTAGGCATCTTACCTACAACTGATGGATCTCAAATTTCAATGGTTGGTTTGTATGCTACAATCACCGTAAGATTTAGGGCCTCCTCTCCTCAATACATTCACCACAACTCCACCTGCACATGAGTGAATTTGGAAGGAAAATGTCTTATTAGAAGAAAACTCCTTATTTTTCTTTTTCTTGCTACGGTTAAACCGTAGCTCACCTTGAAAAATTGTCTATACCATTGGAATGATCTCACCAAGCCCTCAATGTGGTATTTATTATCCTTTTGTGATTTGATACTTCACCGGGACACATTTTGTCCAAGAAGCGCCACTTCACCCTTCCTCAAAACCGAATTTCTTCACTTGAAACACCTGTACCAGGGGCATCATGTTGCCTCCATACTTTTCCACGCTCATGTCGACTTTCTTCATGAGCTACCATCTTATACTCATGCTTTTAGGGTCCCCATTAGACCCCTTTTCTGTGTGCCAGCACCATCGAGTCAACCTTGTTTAGAGCATCCGAATTGAGTCATCATAGCTTTCATGGAATCTATCCCATTATATTCCTTCATCCTTAATTTCTTGGTCCCTCTCTCATGTCGCACATTATGACCTCTAGTTCCACTGTCCCCTATCCCTCATAATATTGCATCAGTCATTGCTAGGTCATCCATGCCATTTATGTTCTAACAAGGGAAGTCGTATGTTCACTACTCAGTCTCCCCCATTTCAACATCATCATTAGTGTCAGTTTATCAGTCACTCTGCTATTTTCTCTCGTGCCTTAGTTGAGGATCCCTTATTGCCTCATCTATGGCAGATCTCCTTTTTTCAACATCAGCTCATTCCTTCTAGAAGATAGGTCTAGAAGGCGGTGTACCTTGCTTCAAACTTCCACTCTTATTCGGTGCCTCAGATCAGGCAAAGGGACTCCTTCTTGCCCTTTGACTTGATTATTTCTCAACTCCAGCTCTTTTCAGCATGAATCGAGATCTGTATACTCGATGGTTCGGTGATGCAGCAGCTGACATCGACGATTCTTGGGTGTGTGTGAGATGTCTCAGCCCTCATGATGGGGTGGCCCTATAGGTAGCCCCCCACACACTCGAATGACCTCTTCATTTCAGCCTTCGATGCAACTCCATACATTTGATGATGTTGGCCTTCAGCCACTTGCAATGCCTTTTTGTTTGCATGTATTAGTTATATTTTTAGAGGCATTTCATGTGTTCAGGGGCATCTTGGTTGTATTTATATCTCATGTACTCAGATATTATTGTACAAACCTTGGATGTTATCCCAAGCACAATATGTATGTGGGATTCATTATCTTGTTATTTATTTTGCTCATTTTTATGCCAGCATATGCTTTATTATTGCGTTCTGTGGTTTTCCGGGTGCCTTATTGTTTGTACTATTTCCTTGGTGGGCATAGGTATGCCTCCCCCGCCACCTATAGTAGACACTCACTCATCAAAAAGGCTTGTTGCACCTGCAAGTCACCTCCTTAGGTTCTAGTTCTTTTAGCACTTTGGTCTACCTTACAATCCTCTCTCTTTGACTTCCACTTTGTTGCCTAGTGATTGAGGTCTTACAACGTACTTCGGTCATACGATTAGATTCTAACGCTCACACATTGGGGGGCAATCTGTTACACCATTTTTTGGTCATCTAATCCATTGTTATTAGATGGACCCAAGTACACAAAGTAAGACCAATTTTACCCCAAGTAAAATCACATTCACTATGAAAATAACTTAGTAAACCACCTTTATTAAGTTGTTTATGGTCTAAACAGGAAAACCCATAAGGAAATATTAAATAAATATACATTTGTTTGATTTTCCTCAAGAAATAATTAGTTAAAAAATATTTTAATTAATATTTCTGGTTATATTTAACCCAAAACAAGGAAATTAATTAGATAAATCATTATTTATCTTATTATTTTCTAAGAATAATTGTTTAAATCTTATTTAAATAATATTCGTTCTTAAATATGACTAATTCAACCTTAAATAATTAAATAAATCATTATTTATTTGATTATCACTCAACCATGTCCTTAAAATAATACATAAATCATTTATTTATTTATTAGTACTTAATCACATCCTTAAAATGATAAATAAATCATTTATTTATTCATTATTTACAAATAAGGGGGTTTGACTCAAGTCAAATTCCTTTTCCCTCCAACAAATATACTAAAATATTCCATAAAAGTTGTATCTAGACTTAGTTAATAATATTTTAACTATGCACCAATCTCTAGACTAACTCAATATTTTGTTATAAATAGAAGGGTTTTCCTATACATTTGTCACCTTTTGTTGCCTAAAGATCACTCTAGATCTCAACTGTTGGTCTGCCTATTGATCCATTATCATAGCCATATTTTTCCATTTTGTCTGGGTTTTCTACACCATCAAGAGAGAGGTATTCTAAATCTGTAGTGCTGAGGACTTACAAGAACCCATCCCATTGAGGAGAACGGGGAACACCCTCTTGTGTTTTCCTCCCAAGTGCCCATTAATAAAAATTTCATTGGATATATTCTTGTCTTGTCTATTAGATCTATGGAGTAAATCTTATTTTTCTACTATTTAATATCTTCTAATGCATAGATCTAGATTTTTGCAGCATTTGTCTTGATCATCTAACTGTAGATCTGAAGATATTAACAGTCATTTCTGTTGTTAGGGATATTTTTTATGCGCAGCTAAAGTGGTATTTTTTCGTACACCTCGAATCAAGATTCATACTAATAGCCTCACAAGTTCTAAGCCAAAGGGAGGTATATTTTGTACACCTCAATACATATATTTTTTTTTTTTACAAGAAATACCCAATGACTAAGAAAGAGTCGAGACTTCCTGTATTTACCACGGACAAATTGAAAGCTCCCTAGGGCTGCCTACTCCTTGAGCCTAATCAATGCAGGCTACAACATGCCTCACAAGACTTGAACATGGGTGGGTCACATGGTAAGCCGCAATCCAAGTCACTTGAGATAAGAACCATTGGCTACAGCTCAATAGACTTTAGCATTCAAATTTCTAGTTTGAGATGGGTCCCTTGTACAACAAACAAGGAACATTCATGGACCAATTTCTTCATGCCACAATGAAGGGGCTTTCATGCACCAATTTGATGGTCCCAAAATCAAGGGACTCTCATGCACCAATTTTATAGTTATTATTATTAGAAAATTTTCAAATTCACATTTTTATATTATTAATATTTTATCATCTTCACATTATAATTAATAAAAATAAATAAAATACATACCTAAAATTAAAAACTCTAAGGAATACCCGAATCAAATCTTAGTCAGTAACATTAAGGCCAAAGACTGCTAACAGTTATTACAAACAAAAGAACATATTTTAAAGTATCAGTAAAGTTGTTGTAAAGATAAGAAAGTGCCTTAAAGTCAATCTTTTCACCCACTAGGCCTAGAAATCAGAAACTGAGTAATTAAGATAGAGTTGTAGATTGAATGCTTTCTTGCCTTGTGTCTTGCATGGTTTTCGAGGCTAGAAATTGCATTTAACATAGCATTAATAATATTCAATCCCTAAACTCTTCCACCTCCTCTTTTCTTCTATAAATACTTCTGAAGAAGATGAGAAGTTGTTGGTTGGTTGGTCACTAGTTGTAACACTAAAACTCTCTGAAATAATACATAGTTTGTCTGAAGTTGAAGAAGAAATTGAAGTCTTGGAAGCTCGATTATGTTTTGACATGCTTGTTCTAGACAAGGCTCTATCATTGGATCCCTAAGCTTGGCTATTGGTGATGTATTCTGAACTGTCTGTTGTTTTCCCTGCTTTCATTATGTTCCATAAAATTCTTACTATAGTAGGATGAAAATTTTAGGCTAAGAAATGACTCCTAGAAGCACCTTAGACCTGTTTATCCTTCACTGTTTTATGTTTTCTTCTGCTAAGGCATTTTAGAGTCTTTACTCATTCTCTTGAACCCTTGTGCTTGTTTATTTCTCAAATAGTTCAAATAGTTGGTTTTAGCATGATTTATGGTTTTCCCTGCTTGTCTACTGCCACTTGAAAGTTGTTTTTGAAGTATCCCTTTGAAGTACTATTTATTACAGTTAGCCAAGGAGGTCTGTTTTGATCATACCCTTTGCCCCTGCTTGAAAAATTGTTTTAAAGGTATTTATAGTTGTGATAATAGATGTGTTAGGTGTTCCCTCTTCTATTACTGCAATTATCAGTGAATCTTTTATGTTTTCTAAGTCCTTTGAAATAAATTTTTTGAGGAAATAGGATGTGCTCCTAAATCTTAGATTTCATTTTGAAAGTTGTCTTGAAATCATTGTTTGCTTAAAGTGTGGTTTGTAGAATTCATGGTTAGCCCTATCTATCAAATACCTCTTTATTTTTCAATTTATGTTTTTAAGTTCCATTTGTTGAGAGTTCAACTTCTCTTTTCAAAATCATTAATGTCCATCTCATTCACAAAAACTAAAGGATATTGTGGCCAAGTTAGATTTTCCCTTTGATATCCCATATCCATTGATGAACTTGTTAGAATTTTTTCTTGACTCCATTGCCCAATGAACCTAACACTTCCTTTTTCTATCTATACTACTTAGATCTTCCATGTTCTATTGTGTCAATTCAACCAAACAAACAAACCAAACAAACACTTACACTTAATAACTAGTATAAAATAAATAGTTAAAAGAAAACAAGATATATCTTTGCAAAACATTTGGGAGATCCCTCTCTGATAACAGGAGGACTAGATCCTGAAACTCTAAAGATTGGTTCTGATGTTGCCTTGTCTTTTGGTAAGCCAATCTATCAAAACACAGGACCCCAACCCCACATGAGAGTTTTTGGGTGTGTGGCTTATGCACACATTCCAAAACAATTGAGAAAGAAGTTAGATAGTAAGGGGGAGAAGTGCATCTTCCTTGGATATTGTGAAGAATCCAAGGGATATATATTGTATAACCCATCCACAAAGAAATTTATTATAAGCAGAGATGTGAAATTCATTGAAGAGGACCGAGCTCTTGACGTCCTTCCGTCAATCACCTATGACCCGCCTATCTGACCATGTTCAAGAATGGCGGAGAAGAAGGAAGCTATGTCGATCCCCTCCCTTCAAAGACCGTGTCCACATGGACTGGTTCCTTAGGACTCTCTTTCCACCTATCGAAAAATACGTCGCATCGCACTTTCCTCAAACTGAAGAAGCTGCTCTCCAAGTTGCGTTAAAATATGACCTGATCTATGCTCAGTCGGGTTATGTTTATACCGTTCTACCTGATTTTCCTATACCTTGTGGTGCCAATGCACCAGGGGCATCTCATGCCACCGACGGTATTGTTGGAGCTCTCTTTAATCCGTATTCTCAACCTCCCATGGTCTATGGTTTCTCTCAGGGAGGGGCTAGCTCCTCTGGCACTTTTCCCCCTCCCAATAGCACGTATCCAGGACATGGCATGCCTCCTCCTTTTTCCCAACCTCTTGTTTATGACACTGCTACCCAACCTCCTTATTTGTATCCATAGCCCGGTGGCTCCAACTCCACAAGATTAGAGCATTAGCACCTCCTCCCCTCTTGCCTTCTCAACACCCGCAACAACAACCACCACCTCCGTGGGGCGGTGGTAGGCGTGTGCGGGCACGACTAATCCTCCTACCTCAAAAAGGAAAAGGAAAGGAAATCAAAATCAAGCCGCCTCTGATAATCCTGGACCTAATCAAGGTAATGCTCCTAACACTACTCAGCCTAAGCAGGATAGGCCTCTTCGTACGAACAAGCCTTGTTCTTGTTGTGGTTTTTATGGTCATTATATGCATGATTGTCCTCTTCTACCACAAATGCAATAGCTATGGGAATCTCAAGCAACATTGAGAGGATAACAAGACATCCCTTCCATTCCTCCCAGTCCTACACCTAGTCAGCTGGCTGTGCTTACGGATCCTTTCCCTCAATAGGGATTTGTGGCTACCCAACCACCTGAAGGACAGGTGGCCACTCAATCTCTTCCATCTAGTTCCCCCGATTACCAGATTTTTATGATGTCCTCTGATCAGCCTTCTGAACCTTCTTCTCCTGGCCCTTCACCATCAGTTGGTACTCATGACCCCCTTAACCCTCCTGGGATGGTTCCTCCCAGCCTCAACCATCTTGGCGCCATCCTGCCTGGTCAGATACCGTTCCTAGCTCCCCCACCAGGAGTGTACACAATACCTGTTATGGCCTCCCTCTCTCTTCCTAACCTGACCCTTGGGATTCCCGTCTGATACCTCGATCCTCTAGCCGCTACCCTACCTAGTCAACCTAAACCTTATCTCGTTTTGACCCTGGTTCAACCGGTCCCTATGACTTCTCCCGCTGCAACAGTGCCGCATTCACCTCAACAGGAACCACTTCCCATTGCGACTGTTTCGGGTAAGAAGGGCAAAGCTCGCAAGGGGGCATCAAAGGATAAGGCTACCCTAACAAACCCTTCCCCCTCTCGGCCTTCAAAGCATACCATCCAGTGTGCTTTGTGTGACGGTGTTGGCCATGCCACCCATACTTACCCAGAATTGCCTCAACTCAAGTCCATGGTCAATGAGTCGTTTCCAGAATCTGATATCCCAGAGGTATATGTCACTATACCCGATTCAATCCCAAAACTCAAACCATTGCGCACAAATCACCCTTGTGCTTTATATGATTCCCATGGCCATTACACTCACCTGTGTCCTCACCTCGAAGAGTATCATTCCTCTTTAGAAGCCTTATGCCAATTGGAGGCCGAGTGCCATGAGTCACCCACTCCCTTATTTTTGCATCTTGCTTCGAAAACACCTGAGGACACAGATGCTCCCATTAAATTTTCCCCTTATTATGTTGAGATAACAGGGCCTTGGTCGGAAGTCCACGATGAGACCTCCCCTGATGTTTCAACTTACCTCCCTTCAACCCCCTCCCTATTCTTAACATTGGTGGATCCTTTGTCTACTCACTCTCCCGCTACCCCTTGTGATGATGCGCATATGAACCTCTCCTCTCATGATGAGGAGTAAGGTTGTTTCGTCGTCTCAGGTGGTATTTCTTCCATCGGTCACCCCATCTTCCATTACGATGACGACATTATGGAAGCAGCGACCACTCCTGACTTTATCTACCCCCTTTACTTCGAACCACATGCACCGTGTGGCCATTACATTGACACCCAATGTTTGGGTAAGGGGGGGGGGGGCACTCATATTGGAGAGACCAAGAGAAGCAGTTCTTCAACACTCTCCTAGTGAATCTAGTTGTGACAACTCTAGTCCCATTATTCTTCCACATTTAGAAGAATTTCTAGAGTCCCATATCATTTCAAGATCACTCTAGGAATGATACCCCTTATCATTCCTTCATTTTTCATCAGCAACCTAGTCTCATAGACATTTTGGTTGACCAACCTATAGGTTTTTTGGGAGAATATCAGTGCATTATCCCAAATACTATCTTTGGGGTATTAGCACCATGTATGCCAACCCAAAAACTTAAAGTCCATTTGATTCATATAGGCAGTACCAAAAGAGATTGGTAATCGTCTATTTCCTTTCTCAAACTGCGTTACCATACCGAAAACAATTGGCACACCACATCATTAAAATGTGTTTATATCTCCCTTTTTCTAAATGCATTTTTGCATGTCCATAACATGCTCGGGGGCACCCATGTCCCTCAACCATAAAATCTCGGATCTCAGCCCATAACAGCACTGAAACCCCCTTTCTCTGACAGGTCACACTTTCCAGGTCATTCCCTGAGACAGGTAGCGAATTTCTGCCCAGTACCTTTCACCCAGGTCGCAGAACATACCCTAAGAAAGTGCGACCTAACCTGTTCATGAGTTCTGGGTACCTAAGTTGAACTTTCAATCCACTGAAATGAAAGAGTAGGATTAGGTCTCTTACCTAAAACTGATAGATCTCAAATTCCAACGGTCAGTTTATTTGCTACAACTACCGCAAGATTTAAGGCCTCCTCTCCTCACGACATTCACCACAGCTCCACTAGCAAATACGTGAATCTGGAAGGAAAATGCCTTATTAAAAGAAAACCCCTGATTTTTCTTTTTCTTACTGCGACCAAACTGTAGCTCAGTTTGATGAATCATAAATACCATTGGAAAGATCTCACCAAGCCCTCAAATGGGTATCTATTAGATTTTTTCATTTGATAATTCACCAGGACACATTTTGTCCAAGAAGCACCACTTCACCCCTCCTCAAAACCGAATTTCTTCACTTGCAACACTCGTACTGGAGGCATCATGTTGCCTCCATACTTGTCCACATTCGCGTCGACTTTTTTCATGAGCTACCATCTTGTACTCATGATTTTAGGGTCCCCATTGGACCCCTTTTCTGTGTGGTAGCACCATCGAGTCACCCTTGTTTAGAGCATCCGAGTTGAGTCATCATAGCTTTCATGGAGTCTATCCCTCTATAGTACTTCATCCTTAATTTCTTGGTCCCTCTCTCATGTCGCACATTATGACCTCCAGTTCCATTGTCCCCTATCCCTCATAATATTGCATCAGTCGCTGTCGGGTCATCCATGCCATTTATGTTCTAACAAGGGAAGTCGTATGTTCACTACTCAGTCTCCCCCATTTCATCATCATCATTAGTGTCAGTCTGTCAGTCAATCTACTATTTTCTCTCATGCCTTAGTTGAGGATCCCTTATTGCCTCATCTATGGTGGATCTCCTTTTTTCAACATCAGCTCATTCCTTCCAGAAGACATGTCTAGAGGGCGATGTACCTCGGTTCCAGCTTCCACTCTTATTCGGTGCCTCGGATCAGGCAAAGGGACTCCTTCTTTCCCTTTGAATTGATTATTTCTCAACTCTAGCTCTTTTCAGCATGAATTGAGATCTGTATACTCGATGGTTCAGTGATGCAGCAGCTGACATCGATGATTCTTGGGTGTGTGTGAGATGTCTCAGCCCTCATGAGGGGGTGGCCCTATAGGTAGCCCCCCACACACTCGAATGACCTCTTCATTTCAACCTTCGATGCAACTCCATACATTTGATGATGTCGGCCTTCAACCACGTGCAATGTCTTTTTGTTTGCATGTATGAGTTAGATTTTTAGAGGCATCTCCTCTGTTCAGGGGAATCTGGGTTGTATTTATATCTCATGTACTCGGATATTATTGTACAAACCCTGGATGTTATCCCAAGCACAATATGTATGTGGGATTCATTATCGTGTTATTTATCTAGCTCATGTTTATGCCAGCATACGCTTTATTATTTCATTCTGTGGTTTTCTAGGTGCCTTATTGTTTGTACTATTTCCTTGGTGGGCATAGGTGTGCCTCCCCCGCCACCTATAGCAAGTACTCACTCATCAAAAAGGCTTGTCCCACCTGCAAGTCACCTCCTTAGGGTCTAGTTCTTTTAGCACTTTGGTCTACCTTACAATCCTCTCACTTTGACTTCCACTTTGTTGCATAGTGATTGAGCTCTTACAACATACTTCAGTCATATGATTAGATTCTAACACTTGTACGCTGGGGGGCAATCTGCTACACCATTTTTTGGTCAACTAATCCATTGTTATTAGATGGACCTAAGTACAGCAAGTAAGACCAATTTTACCCCAAGTAAAATCGCATTCACTATGAAAATAACTTAGTAAGCCACCTTTATTAAGTTGTTTATGGTCTAAACAGGAAAACCCATAAGGAAATATTAAGTAAATATACATTTGTTTGATTTTCCTGAAGAAGTAATTAGTTAAACAATAGTTTAATTAATATTTCTGGTTATATTTAACCCAAAACAAGGAAATTAATTATATAAATCATTATTTATCTTATTATTTTCTAAGAATAATTGTTCAAATCTTATTTAAATAATATTCATTCTTAAATTTGACTAATTCACCCTTAAATAATTAAATAAATCATTATTTATTTGATTATTACTCAACCATATCCTTAAAATAATAAATAAATCATTTATTTATTTATTAGTACTTAATCACATCCTTAAAGTGATAAATAAATCATTTATTTATTTATTATTTACAAATAAGGGGGTTTGACTCAAGTCAAATTCCTTTTCCCTCCAAAAAATATACTAAAATATTCCATAAAAGTTGGATCTAGACTTGGTTAATAATATTTTTAATTATGCACCAATCTCTAGACTAACTCAATATTTTGTTATAAATAGAAGGGTTTTCCTCTACATTTGTACCTTTTTGTTGCCTAAAGATCACTCTAGACCTCAATTGTTGGTCTGGCTATTGATCCATTATCGTAGCCATATTTTTCCATTTTTGTCTGGGTTTTCTACACCATCAAGAGAGAGGAATTTTAAATCTGAAGTGCCGAGGACTTACAAGAACCCATCCCATTGAGGAGAATGGGGAACACCCTCTTGTCTTTTCCTCCCAAGTGCCCATTAATAAAAATTTTATTGGATATATTCTTGTCTTGTCTATTGGATCTATGGAGTAAATCTTATTTTTCTACTATTTAATATCTTCTAATGCATAGATCTAGATTTTTGCAACATTTGTCTTGATCATCTAACTGTAGATCTGAAGATATTAGCAGTCATTTCTACTGTTAAGGATATTTGTTATACACAGCTAAAGTGGTCTTTTTTCGTACACCTCGAATCAAGATTCGTACTAACAGCCTCACAAGTTCTAAGCCAAAGGGAGGTATACTTTGTACACCTCAATATAATTGTGTTTTTTTTTACAGGAAATACCCAATGATTAAGAAAGAGTCGAGACTTCCCCTACTGACCACGGACGAAGTGAAAGCTCCCTAGGGCTGCCTACTCCTTGAGCCTAATCAATATAGGCTGCAACATGCCTCACGAGACTTGAACATGGGTGGGTGACGTGGTAAGCCACAATCCAAGTCACTTGAGATAAGAACCATTGGCTATAGCTCAATAGACTTTAGCATTCAAATTTCTAGTTTGAGATGGGTCCCTTGTACAACAAACAAGGAACATTCATGGACCAATTTCTTCATGCCACAATGAAGGGGCTTTCATGCACCAATTTGATGGTCCCAAAATCAAGAGACTCTCATGCACCAATTTTATAGTTATTATTATTAGAAAATTTTCAAATTCACATTTTTATATTATTAATATTTTATCATCTTCACATTATAATTAATATAAATAAATAAAATATATGCCTAAAATTAAAAACTCTATATTATTATTATTATTATCCAATTTTAATTAATGTTATGTATGGTTGGGATATGAAGTATGCCATGTTCTATGGACTTCTCTAATATTATAACATGGCTCATGAGGTGTCCACCATGGTATCCTCCAAGAAAAATAAGTAAAAAATCTAGATTCCTATTATACATTAATATATTACATAGAATTCACCAAGTTAATCTTTTAGCCTTCCTATGTCTGATTTTTATTCACCGTTAATAGCTAAATCTGAAACTTTGGAGATCTTTTCTGAGGAAGACGAAACATTTCGATCCCTGGAAATGATAGGAATACGTTAGAATTTCGTGAATGCTACTATTCTGAGGATAGACTCACAAAGGCAACCAAAAACCTCTATGGGTTGAGAGACCATTCTTCTCCAACTAAAGGGGGATCCCTCACTTGAAAAACTCAAAAGGTAAAATAATTTAATGTGCAAATTTCTTAAAACAGGGACCATATCTGAAGAGTTCTTTAAAAAATTTATTTGGGGATTGACAGAATTTTTGAGGTATGGTGTAAATGTAGGTGATCAAAGTTTATCAATAATTACCATTCAAAAACCCGGTCTTAAAACAGGTATGTTCTTGATACATATTTTGGACAAATCAAAGTTATGTAGTGGAGCGAGAAAATAGAGAAAGAAATTTATTTAACATACAACACAATTTAAAAGAAACATATAACATATAGGGAGTAAAAATGGTCCATTTACAATTGAAGCATCAGGATATAGTAAGACTAGAGAAAATTTACTTTGAATTCTAAAATTACACAATTCCTCCTTCCGAATTTAAGAAAATGTGACACAAGAGAGACATAAGAAAACATATATCCAAAATTTTGTACCACATTATCCTCTCCCAGGATTTTTTGGAAAATGTGTGCATCTAAATCCTTTCATCCATTAAATTGAAAATGCAAAACAAATACACCAGAGTCTAATAGATGGTATCAATACTCTCCAACCCTCTTTTCATTCATCTTATCATCTTATATAGGCATACATGATAGATTAATTAGTATTTTGGTACAATGCATCTTTGATCCATGGAGAGGATCAACACAAACTAAAAAATAAAAACATAGTACTGTTTACAATCTACTCATGATACTTATCTTTATCTTAAAGAAATAAAATGAATAGACAACTATATAACTCATCAAACCAATGGTATGCAATGACTGGTTAGCACACTACCTAGTCGTATTTATTCTCATGAATGACACTTGGCTGATGGAAAGTCAGTTGAGGTGGCATCCAAACACGTAACATGTTGACCCCTCTGACCTCTAACTGTTGGCAGCTTTGGAACACACGTGAAAATTTGTGGGCAAGGGCTGGGTAGCACAAAATTTGATACTCCATTATTTTAGTGCTAGACTATAATCTTTGTACATACTACTACCTCAAGCACTTTCAATTTTTTACTTTCAAGGATCTTCCACATTGGTCTTGATTACTTTTATTAGGACCTAGATGGATGACTTATGATTAGATGACAATTCTTTGAAAAATATGATGTATGGAATCGAAGTGAAAAATAAAGATGGAAATTATTACGTATGGTTGGGATATGAAGTATGCCATGTTCTATGAAGTTCTCTAATAGTATAACATGGCTCATGAAGTGACCACCATGGTATCCTCTAAGAAACAAAAGTAAAAAATCTAGATTCCTATTATACATTAATATATTACATAGAATTCGCCAAGTTAATTTTAGCTTTTCTATGTCTGATTGTTGTCACTATCAATAGCTAAATCTGAAACTTTGGAGATCTTTCCCAAGGAATATGAAACCTTTCGGTCCCTAGAAACGACAAGAATATGTTATAACTTCGTGAATTCTACTATTCTGAGGATAGAATCACAAACATAACCACAAACCTCTTTGGCTTGAGAGACTATTCTTCTCCAACTCAAGGGGGCTCCCTCACTTGACAAACTCAAAAGGTAAAATACTTTAAAGAGAAAATTTCTTAAACAGGGACTATATCTGAAGATTTCTTTGAAATATTTAGCTGGGGATTGACAAAATTTCTGAGGAATGGTGTAAATGTAGGTGATCAAAGTTTATAAATAATTACCATGCATAAAAAAAGTCTTAAAACATGTATGTTCTTGATACACATTTTGGACAAATAAAAGTTATGTAGAGGAGCGGGAAAATAGAGAAATAAATTTATTTAACATACAATGCAACTTAAAAGAAACATATAAAAAATAGGGAGTAAAACTGCTTCATTTACAACTGAAAAATTATGATATAGTAAGTCTAGAGAAAATTTACTAGGTTATATCCTTAGGAACACCTAGGAAAAACTTGATCCTAGAGCTAAGGCTTGAGGTATCCATATATTCCACCATCAGAATTAGCCCAAGTTCTTAGGAGAATGAGGGAACCCAACAATGCAGCTGCCTCTAGGAGATAAAAGTTTTCCTCTAGCTAGATTCCTGGGAAATTGTTGCCCTAGGTGACCTAATGGGGCTAGACCTAGGGAATGTGAAAATTTCTTAATATAAGAAACCCTACTGTAGTATCTTAATTGACTACTCCTACTTGAATTAAGTTACAAGTTAATTTCTGAAATATTCAATAAATTAGCGAAGTAAATAGTAAATACAAGTAGAAACCTACACATACAGATCAAATATTAAATAACATGCTCATAGAAAAAGTGACACACAGATTTTATGGAAAACTGTCCTTGGAAAAAACCAAATGCGGAAAAACTGGTGCAACTAGCTTTGGGGGGTTTTCATTATTATGCAGAATCTAAGTGCAACAATCCTGGGCACCAAAACTGGTTCACCCAATAAAGAAATAAAATTGGCAGTAATACGCTACTCTAAATCCCTCTACGTTAGCCTAAATAGCCTACATCGGCCTCTGTGTTGCTCAGTAAGGGCTTACACTGCCCCTGCGCTCCCCTGACTGGGCCTGCATCAACCCTGCATGGCTCTTGCTGCCTCTGCGCTACCCCTGCTAGGCTCTGGCTGGACTGCGTTGCTCCTACTGCCCCTACTACTCTGGCTGGACTGCGTTGCTCCTACTGCCCCTACTACTCTGGCTGGCTAGAATGCTTATGTAGAAAAAGAATATGTAAGAAAGAAGGCATTGGCCAAAGGTAACACATAACAGTCAGAAAAATTGAAGAAATGAAATGAAAATAGATCAATGTCCACAAATAACTGAAATACCTCAATGGGACTAGAGAGTAAAAGCTTTGAAACAACAATAAGTGCTTATAGCATCAGCTAAGAGAATAGAGGGGACTAGTTCATGAGGTCAAAATGTTGTATAATTGTTGGCACAGGAAAATTGTAGAATTATTAGAGTAAATATTTGGAGGTACCATTAGTTGGTGATCATCGATAATCATTTCATTACGTTAAATACCCTGATGAATGGGACTTACAAGATATTTTCATAGACAAACGCCACAGAAGTTGTGTGATGGAAAACTATTCACACTATATTGAAGAAAAACCTACCAAATAATGATGACATTTCAAATGGGGCAAGAAAAAATAGAGAGATAGACATCGAAAAAGTTAAAATGCTAAGGCAACAGGAAAGAAACTAGGTAGCATGGTAGAAAGCACAACAAAGAAAATTATAAAAATGGAAAGCCCTACAAAGTAGCACCCATCCAAACATCACCACAATTTTTTCTTTAACTATAAATCTCCAAATTCATCAAATTATATCTTGTATTCAAACCTGATCCTCTCTGTTAGCCATTCTAAAGATAAGGCTCAGAACTTACTTCAAAACCATGACATACATGTAGTGATCTTATTTTGTGACTAGAAAACCTACTTCCGTGAAGACACGGAAAGGTAAACACTCTCTACCAAGATTTTCCATACAACCCAGGTTGAGCAACAACATATACATCACCAGTTTTTTCTCTTCAGATTTGTGACGTAGAAGAGCTTTGTCTGACCACCTCCGAGTTGCTCCCAGTGTCACCCAGGCAAGCCCTCTCAGCATCATCCTCTTTCTGTAGTACCTAATTAGTAATTTAATTAACCATAACAATTTCTTGATCATGCAGGTATTTGAAATATATTTCCAATAAGCATAAAGCTTTCATGTTAAACAATCAAGTCAAAATACTTTAGACTATGATGCAAAAAATGCAAAGAAACCTCACCAACACTGAAAGGACAAACAAAGTCAAACCTCTACAAAGCATAAATAGATATCTGATAAAATTCATTCCACCAGAAAAATTTGCTTAACTAAAGAAAATTCTAATTACTGTGCTTTCAAGACAAAGCTTTCAAGGGAAGCGATGTTATAAAAATACTCCTACACCTCGTGAACAGTCAATGTGTATAAGTATACCATCATAAGGCTCATTTTAAACATCATTATTATCATTTTATAAATCATTATTATTAAATCAACAAGAAGCAAGCAAAATTTGCATTCAGTTCCAGTGAACCAAAGTATATGGCAGTTTCATATACTTATTATAAAGCTATCTAGATTTGCAACTTGATTGTAGCGTCAACCAATTAGTTTTTGAAGCCCAATATTGTCTCTTGTGTAAATCAAAGTTACATCAAGCTCTATGAAAATCCAATGTGTCATGACCATTTCAAACACATTGATATTCAATACAATTTCCTAAGATTCCAAGTTCATTAGGGAGTTGGTAGTGTTGGACCACATTCTGACAAAGTTGGATATGGTTAATATTTTGAAAAAGCTCCTAACAAAGGGGAAGCTTGACAAGTTGGGGGAGAATATTGGGTTATTGGAAAAAAAAAATTTCTCAAGAGTGTTAGATTACCTAGTTGGTCCGAGTTGGTCTCACCTCAGCCTTGAGAAGTTGAGTAGCATAAGGATTGCAGAGTATATTATGGTACACTAGTCAAAAATATTCTTAAATACAGCTAGAAGCTTATAACAACACCTTCGAGGATAGATGAATTAGTTGTAGGGTCACACCCACCAAGTATGGCACACTAGTTGAGGAGATTAACACCATCATCTCAGGTGCATTCATGAGTGCACACTTATGGAATGAGACACCTTCAAGAGAGGAGTTATATCTACTATGATAATGCACTAATATAAAATAAAAGCCTTGCATACAAGGAAAAGTTATGAGGGAGATGCACCACTAATGCTATCATTAGCCTGTTTTCTAATAACACCTTCTCTTAACTTATAAATGAAAAGGTTGGGCACACTAGTTAGAAATTTGTAGAAAAAGATAATAAGAGTGAGTACCGTTAGCTTGTAGGTTTTAGTAGGAGATTTTGTGAGATGAAAACTTGTTGTTACATTCTTCTATTTGAGTAATAAAGACTTCTATGCAATTGTTTTTGGAGCCTGCTCTTTTTATCTTGAATTCTTAGATTGCATATTTTTGTTGAGTGGGCCTAATATATTTGTTGTTTTAATCCACTGTACATGTTGTGTTTGCACTCTTGAATTTACATCCTTCAATTTATGCTCGTACAAATCTGAAATTTTGATAGGAAGATACTAAAGTTCAGTCCTACTGTTAGGATTTTTTAATTATCTAAGGGTATTCTATTGTTTTCAATAGTATTTTCATATTTCTGCATCACAACTCATCTCTTCCATTTCATTCTACTTAATACAAAAATCATTTCTAGTATAGTTTAGTTTATATCTGCTTTTTACTTAATTGATCTTTTATTTTATTTTATAGGAGTAGTACTTAGCAATCTCAATTCACACTCCCTTTGTATTCAAACTATTTTATATGTGTGGTCGTTGAACATTATCTCATATTTATATTATCTTTGAGGGCAGACTTGTGTATCACAATTCACATGTTAGAATTGACAATCATGAATCAACAGGTTGCATTTTTGTGTTGTATGACCGTAAGTTGTTGTTTCTAGTTAGTCTTGTAGCAAGTGTCTTCATAAGCAACCCTGCAACCATAATTTTGGCTAAGGAAAATAAATTTTCCATGTCCAATGGCTTAAAAGCATGAAAAATAAGATCTCAAAGATGAAGATAGTTCAATACAGAGAATGTGACTGAAATTCTCCAAAACAATACTTGTAGCCAAGTATTATATCAGTTTCAAGGAAAGCCAATAAACTCAATACAATTTTCTAAGGAAAAAATAATGTAGAATCCAACACACATGGCCTTGGCAATTTTAAAGTCTAATATTTGTTGGGATAAAGCTAGGAAAAATAACCTTTTCCCAATTGTAAATCGTTCCTATGCTATAAATGTCACGAATTAAAAAGACATAGTAACAGGAAGTATGGAATTGGTTTGTTGACCTGTCATTTGAGTAAATACTAAATTCCCCAGCAATATTCTTATGGGGCTAAGCCAAATGTATACGTAATACTTATTGGCAACCACTACTCTTGATGCATTCACCCTTTAAAGGATTTTTCATCACATGACTCCAATGGTTATTCTTGTTGAGAATCTGCTCCCCTGAAATCTTCATGGGTATACAAAAACTATTATATATTCTAATGTATATTAAGGATTTAGTGGAATATTGCAAGATCCAAAGATGAGCACAAGTTAGACAAGGAAACAATCTCAAATCCTAGAAATGACAAAGTACAATGATATTCAAAGGAATGACTGAGAAGAGAGATTGCAACAGTGGAGGCACAATTCTTTAACATCTCCGGGACTATAGAAATATTAATGCCAATGCTAGAGAACAAGATCCTTTGACGACTCATTGGCTATAATATGGATGATAGTTATCTCTAGATAAAGAATGGATAGAGAGAGAGACCAGGTTCTAATAACAGATATCACCAATCTCTATTTAAAATGGATGCCTAGACACCAAGACCTATCAAGGTGAGATGAATTCTATAAAATTAAATCATTGGTTGAAGAAATTAAAATTTAGAACTTTACTTCATTGGGGTAGCATCGGATGTGCAAAAATGGCATTCCTCATGTTCCCATGAAACCATCTCCCCATTGGTTGGCAAGACACTAGCCTATGATAATTTTTTCTCATCTTAGATACTCTACAAGTGATTTGGAAAGAGGAGGTAAAAATGGTAATTTTTGGTAGTTTTAATTTCAGGACATTTTAGTGGGGCATTTGCTGGTAGACAGTGAGATTGCATTGAAATGTGCTTTGCTACAACACTGCAGAATTATCTAGGAAAATTTGTGTACAAAAATTGCAACTAGAGGCAGTTCTAGCCCTCACAGAACTGAAACAAGGAGACTCTGTATGTGGTTGTAAATGTTTAATATGTATCACATTAATAGGGATATCAATCAAATAATGGATCACTAAGGTAATTCCACCATTACCCTAGACTAAAAGGGGGGCATATTTTTCAAAGGTGAATCTAGAATTATATATTGACAAGACCTTGACATAGGTTTTTTTTATTACATAGTTGTTATAGTTTTAAGGTCAAGTAATTAAGCTAAGATTTGGCATCAACAGAACTGAAATGAACCAAGAGAAAGTTGTGAACATAATTTTGAAATAGTCTCTAACTTGGTGTTGTGAAATGAATTTGTTTCATATAAATATTAGGTGTTGTTCTTGTCATAATGAGACCCAATATGAATTTAACTTGTCAACGGTTAGAGTGTTTTCCATTTGACAACATACCTCATGTATGCATTGAATTGACACAATGATACACATTACAGTGAAAACCATATTGATCCTACAGTTTTCAACATATGATAGTAATTCTCGCTGCAATCTCATTGTGCATAGGTTGAATAAATTCAAGAACCAAAGGTAGTAACCCAATCACTGACTTTGAATTATATTTTGTACATATTTTTGACAAACCTCTCATTGCAATTAGGAACCAAAACATAGTGCCATAACACTTACCTTCTGTTACCCTAAAATATTGATTTGTACATCAAATTTGTGGACATTAGTACACATAGATAGTGAACCTCTCTACCCTACACTGATATGACCTTGAAATTTGAGTATACTTAACTAAGATATCATATTTTATGAAGTTTGATACATTGACATATTACCACGATGTATTGGTCTTAACATTGAAATTACACATAGACCAAAATGTAAAATAGACCTTTGGCATTTAGACTTCACAAGTGTTTTAGGCATTGATATGTTGACCTCAGGTTAGTAGCAGCATTAGTATAAGAATATCCTAAGATTGCACCAGCTAGACATTGATATTAATGTGTCCTATTGACTTGATATAATTGCACATGCAATGGTGAGTTAACACTTAGATATTAATGTGATGTTGTAAATTTGACTTAACCTATCATGACTAAGCAATATAACTAGGACTGTTATGTATAACTTGTTATAACATTAATACACTAGGTTGAATATAGATGAAATGATTGATCTTATTACAGTACCTCTAAGGATAACATTGCCTTGAATGATAATTGACACAAATAGGAGGTAAAAATGGTAATTTTTGGTAGTTTTATTTTTAGGACATTTTAGTGGGGCATTGGCTGGTAGACATTGAGATTATGTTGAAATGTGGCTTTGCTGCAACACTATAGAATTATCTAGGAAAATTTGTGTACAAAAATTGCAACTAGAGGTAGTTCTGGCCCTCACAGAACTGAAACAGGGAGACTCTACATGTGGTTGTAACTGTTCAATATGTATCACATTAATAGGGATATCAATCAACTAATGGATCACTAAGGTAATTCCACCATTAGCCTAGAATAAAAGGGGGGCGTATTTTTCAAAGGTGATTCTAGAACTATATATTGATAAGACCTTGACAAAGGTTTTTTTTATTACATAGTTGTTATAGTTTTAAGGTAAAGCAATTAAGCTAAGAGTTGGCATCAATAGAATTGAAATAAACCAAGAGAAAGGTTTTTTCCCTCACAGAACTGAAACAGGGAGACTCTATATGTGGTTGTAAATGTTCTATATGTTTTTGGTGATGTCATGTTCAAGAGAAAGGCCATTCCTCTTATCACTCTTGTATGGGTAACTATGTTTGTGATGAAAAGTGGACATATTACTCTCTTTAATTACACCAAATAAACCAAGTGGAGGATTCTTGAAATTTGGCAGGTCATGTTTGAAAAAATAAAAATCATACATATATGGAGATCTGTTCTTATGTTGACAAATCATCTATATGCAACAAATCTTGTTGCTTGAAGATTGGACATGAAGGTCTTCATAACTGTAAGTCACCTCAACATTTGTAGGATGAAGTGTTCTCTCCCAAGCTGCAAAAGTCCTTGTGTGATAAAATTGAGATCGGGTATTGTGAAAAGCACACTTATCTTGGGAGATATTGTCCTAAAAAAATGCATCATGGAGGCTGTGACGAACATATGTGTGGTAATGAGCATGTTTGTTATATGAAATGTGAAGTTGATGCTTTTGTGAGATTTTCACTAAACTTGTGCGAAGACATGCTCATTTCAGGACAGAAGAGGTTGCATTGAGTATGAACATGTCTCTAAACAAAGTGGCATGTAGAAGGATGGTTACTTTACCATGAAACTTTTTGAAACATACCATGATGGTCTGCATCTTCACACACTAAATCTAGATGATGCACATTATAGTAAGGTAAGATATAAATCTTGTAGGTATTTTTTTCAATGACCAATCAATCATTCAGGTTTACATCAAATGATCTCATGGGAACATGGGGAATTCCATTTTTAAACTTGAACATGAAGAATTTTATATCCAAGGTAGGCAATATACACAGGGAATCACATCATTGCAACTTTCCTTGTCCATTTTTGGCTTACAATTAAAGATTACATGCCAAAAAATCCTTGAGAGAAAGGATTGTTTCTCATCAAGATAAAACAAACAGAAAATGTGGATGGAACTTACATAGAAATTTCAATTTCAAAAAAAAAAAAAAAATGATGCTTGATAAATATATGTTATAAAAATTGCTAAAACTTTCATACTATAAATATGTGTTATGACAATATGTAATTTTCTTACTATTCTAATTTTCTTTGTTTGTGTGAAAAATCCAACAATTAGAGGAGCCTTATATACACTATAGTGTGTGGATTGCAAGGACGCTCTGAAATCAAGGAATATACCAGATCCTCAATCATGTTCCTCATTTAGTATAGATTTCATAAGTTAAATACTGGTATGACATTACACAAAATACAAAGAGGAAACTATGGCATATGAGAAGACCACTGAACTAAATCATTTTTATGGAAATTTGAAACTCACCCTGGTTCTCAAATGAAAATATCTTGTTGAGATTGCAACAAGATGATGAGCTTAGTGGAAAGAAGTCGCCTTCACTAAGTGGGCCCGCAGGCTATTTTTGGCGCAAAGTCTATTTTTAGACTATGTCTATTTTTAGACACATGGATCATGTTCTATGAGTTGCAAGTTGCTATTTGTGGATGGTTGGTCAAGTCGGGAAAAATAGATGGACTTCTATTTTTAGACATATAAGGAGGAATCTATTTTTAGATCGCCATTCTAAAAATAGATATGTTGAATATTATGAGCTCTTAATAATATTTGGACTATAAACATTATTTTATTCCCTTGGAGCACTTCAGTTAAGTGCACAGATGTGGTACAGGAGCTGACAGAAGGAATTACGCTATTCCTACAGGTTATGTGGAGCTATTGCATGGATACTTTAGTTAGAACTCATGTGACAGAGTTTGGTGGAGTTGTATTCAGTTTAACTATTCTAAATATAGTTGAGCTATTTGTATATAGTTTAACTGATTGATACAATTAGTGAGAGTGGTGTGAATTAATTATTAATTAATTTTCTAATTATAAACTCATTAATCAAATAAATACGACATCAGTTAACTTCAGTGCATGGACAGTTTCAGTGGAGACCAGTGCATAGATAGGTGAAAGAGCAGGTTAACTATCAGTTGTGACTATACTATTGCATATTTGCAACAACCAGTGATTGGAGGAGCTCATGAGGATTGCACAGTACAATAAAGGTGGTTTATGTTATTTAATGAGCCATCCTATAGCGTTGATTACGCAATAGAGGCTGGCTATCAAGTGGCAAGGGTTGGAGCATGTGTTTTGCTAGATCTAGCTTGATTAGTGTGTAGCAATTGGAGGTTGTGCTAAGAGCTTGTGAGGAGCTTTGTACAATGATTTTTACATGATCTCTATGATATATAATATACAGATAGTTTGTGGTTTTCAACTTTAAGCTTTCCCATGAAATATTGTGTTCATATGTCTGATTGTTTATGGTTTTAATGTGCGCATGCGATTTTTTTATTTCTGAAATTAATGATCAATGGTAGAAGAGATTTTGTATTGTGCATGAAGTTAAAATAGTGTGTGATCAAGAGAATCTCTGTGAATAATATATCAGTTATTCAAATTTCTACATGGTATCGGAGCGATATTGATCATTGGAGCAATTGCAAACATTGAAGCGGTTGAGTTTTGAGATGGTGGAATTCGAATTTGCAGAAATGTTTTCTTGGTGTCGAAGTTGAGATGTCTTTCAACAGATTACGATTAGAGTATGCCCTTGAGGGCAGCTCGAATTATATTGCATGGAAGGATAGGATGGAGGCGGTGTTAGATGACAATGGGTTGAAGGAGTTCATAGATGCAGAAATTCCAAAACCTGCTTCTGGTGATGCTGCTGCACTTGACGCATGGCAAAAGAAGACAACAAAGTGTCGAATAATTTTGTTAGAAGGTGTGAAGGATCACATAGTATCCAGCTGTTGAGGAGGTAAATCCCCTCTGCGGATAGAGGCGATCCCTACTAGCCCAGATCAGGTCTAGCAACAATCAAACACGCTACAGTGCAGGTTCCTAATCGTAAATAAATCGACTTGCGAGGAAGACTTACCTGGAATCCAATGCTGTCATTTGTAGAAGAGGTGGTGCTCCGGTTCCTTTTCCCTGGAAGATCACAATCCTCACGATCTTCGTGATTGGACACCTGCACATGCAAGAAACAACAAAAACGCAAGCATAAAACCTAGTACATACAATTATATGTCAGTCGAAGAGGACATAACTCATGAACATGATCAAGAACAAGAGTGGAACCATAACCTATAGTCGCTTATCATTAAAGAGTCAAAAGAATAATACAACCATAGCTTCGATGCAACACTCTCCTTTGGCGGGTCGTTAGCACATCATGTCTCAATAAAGCCTGTTAGGGATGGGATAAGCCTCTCTCTCCGGATACTTGGTAATAGTCTCCTTGCTTGGATTTGGCCTTAAGGGAATCAATAAGGCTCTTGCAGCGTAAGGATATGAAAGCTCTTGGGAACTTGGAGATTAGCTTGCCATGGAGAAGAGCAAGCTTTTATAAAAGGAGGAAGGGAATTTGGGATCCCTATAATTATGGGATTGGCCATATCATCAAGGAAGCTTCCATGAGAGGTGGCAAACCACTTCCTCTCTATGGAAATCCGTAGCCAAACCTCCCAACTCAAGATAGATATCAGTCCAGGAATTTGTTAGGATGAAACTTCTGCCTTTTATTTTTTAAAAACACCTCTTAATATGGTTGGCACGGGTGCAGCTCTATGACAGAGCGCCAATTGGCACGCCCTCTTTGGAGGATCTGCCCCCTTGGCGCGAGGGCTAAACTGTGGAACCGCGCCAATGGAAAAAGAGCTATTTTTAGGATTTTTTGCAAGGAGATGTCTTCAGGGAAATGAAAGCTCATCTTCAGAGGGATGCAATGAAAGTATTTTCAAGTATTGTCTTTGCTCACAGGTCATGGAATGAGACCTCCAATGTGCGGGATGGGGATTGTAGGGATGGTGACAAATTGTTGTGTAACATATGCCCCCTAAAGCATGAGGCCTGAAAGAGAGAGAGGGGTGAAATGCTTTACGAGAACATGCCGATTGAAAACACTTCCATCGGAAAAATTGCGGAGCAAAGTCCAATTGATGTCTCAGATACATGATATATATGTGCGGTATGGGCGCAGCCATCCATAACAGAGTATACAATAATCTAGATCCAAGGCATGGACGCAGCCATCAAGTGAGGATCGATAAGTAGACTCAGGTATGGTCGCAGCCATCCAATTAGTGAGTCATGTAAATAATAATCCACAATATCGCAGCCTGGATTACAACAGACACAATCCAGGGTCTTGTGCTCTATCTCGACCCGAACAGAGTACACGTTCAAGCATGCAAATATGTGAGCTGAAGTCGAACATGCAAGAACATCGTCTGATTACCAACCAATGATGAAAGCTGTTAACAGACTTGAGAGGAACCACCAATAATGACAATGGCTCTCAAGGTACTATAGGTACAATCCACGGCGTGCGAATCAATGAGCTGACGTCGAACACCCGTAGAATCACTCGATCGGAGGCCAATGATGAAAGCCTCACGTCGAATGCGAAGAACCTGCCATTGAGGCATGCAGGCTCCAAGGTACCATAAAGGAGTCTCTAGATCAGATTCTCGGATAATGAGCTGAAGTTGACAGGAAGTGACCTTGATCGAAGGTGGGCCATAGTGTTTCCCACATCATCGACACGAGACAGAGGAACATAATTTTTTTGTGAATCACAATCAGATGAGAATCAGAGGGAGGTTGATATTTGCAGAGGTCAACTTCTCTTTAACATATTGGTGGCACGACAGTGGATTTGGCAGTATCTGACATCAAAAAATGGTCGTGGTGATGAGGCAAAGAGCAGATGAGAGGTCAAAAGGGATCACCCAAACCCACAGAGGCAAGTGAAAAATGAGATGAGATTTCCCCAACCCGACACGAATGCAGACAAGTCCCATGTCCAAGAGCGACATACTGCCGACACGAAAATGATGTTGGTTCCATTTTCCCCCACCATTTCAGTGAGTACCTCTTTATTTTTACATAAGCTTGAAGAGGATACCATATGCTTGTCATATAGGTCCATCCTAGGACATTTAACGAGCCCTAGGAAGGAAAGACTCGGATACCATCATTACGACTGAATCTGATGTCATCAGGGTTTAACGAGTCTGACAAAGGAAGAACTCGACATCTTTTCATGTTTAGAGAGTTTGAAAAGACAGCTGAAAAGTAAAATCCAGTGGTCCCTTTTCGTAAATATTTCCTCGGACCCGAAAAGGTAGAAAACGATATTTGAGAAAACCTCCTAGTCGCGATAGGCTAGGGTATTCCTTTTTCGTAAGTAATCTGTCCCAGCCCGAAAAAGGGTTAAACATATACTGGGTAGATGTCGTTTCGTGACCACTTTAATGAGATTGAAATGACAAGGGCCTCGGCAATCTTTTCATGTTTAGAGAGTAAAAAAAGAGCTGAAATTTGACTCCTCCTGGAGGAACGAGTGGTATAAATGGTAGCAACTGGTTTCGGTAATGGTGGAATTGCTCAAAACAAGTAAAAGTTAAGAGGCTGCCTAACAAGACCACTCATCGCAGCGGTTCCTCAAGATTGGGTAAAATAACCAAGTGAAGGCATATGATTGGCCAAGCAGATGGTGACGATGGAGTGAGAAAACCAATGTTCATCTAGAAAAAACAGGCTGATGAAATGGCAATCAAAAGAGGTAAAATGGGAATGGTTTCATTTTTACACAAGCTTGAAACAAAGATAAACTGTGCTTGAAGTTGGTTTCATTTTTACACAAGCTTGAAACAAAGATAAACTATGCTTGAAACCGGTTTCATTTTTACACAAGCTTGAAAAAATATAAACTATGCTTGAAAAATGTAAGCATGCCCCCAGCATGGTGACTCAATTCGAAATGCATGCCCCCCAAGCTTCAGTCCATCTGTAAGGCAGATGGAGTGAAGGTTCAAATTACGAGATCAAGAGAAAGACTCGACTGGGATTTTATGAGATCTTAACAAAGACTCGAATTGAACAGGAACGTGTTTCATTATTTTAACGAGGTCGACACATTAAAAGAAATATCCTCAGAACACCTTGTTTCATGGTTTAAGGAGCTTGACACAAGACAAGGAACTCTGCTCCGACAACCTTGTTTCATTTTTTAAGGAGCTTGACACAAGAAAAGGAACTCTGCTTCGAAGAGCTTCTCATCATGATGAAAAAGAATTCATGGCTTCCAAGAGTCCTACACTAGGGGGAAGAATGACATCTTGTAAATCAGGACCCAATGCCCCCAGTACACTATGCACGACGGCGTCGTCACTGAGTGCGGGCACAGGGTAGGTAGCCACATTATTGACCTGTAGTGGGGCAGATACAACGGGTGGATAAAAACCAGGAGGGGGTGATGGCAGGCCAGTTGCCACATTAGGACCAAAGAACGAAAGCTGATCAATGGTCACGATCCGTCCTTCATGCGGAAAACAGGCCACACGAAAAAGGGAGGAGACGAGCACTCCCATGGCATAGGTGTAATCATGCCCCAGGAGCAAATTAAAATCCAAGGGGTCTGGAACGACCATCACGTCCATATGGACAGTTTTACCTCCCAAAGTAATAGGTAACCTTGGAAGGATCCCCAATGGTTGACTCGTCCTTTTGTTGAATGTCAAAAAATTCTGAGTAACAGGCGCAAGCGGTGGTGAACCAAAAGCTTGCTAGGTAGTCGAGGATAAAACACTAATAGAGGCGCCTTCGTCTATAATGGTGCTAGGTACGACCAGACCAAAAGCCTGTACTGTGATATCGAAAGGCACATAAGATGGAAGGCGGTATCCTGCAAACCAATTCCAATCAAAGGAAGCGACCAGACTACTCGGAGGGGCTACCATCGAACTGCAAAGGTCTTCCTCTGATGTTATGAAAGAAGAAGGAGGATCCTCCATGACATCCATCTCGAAGGTGGGAGGGGTATCCTTTGGGACCTCCATCATGGGAGGTGAAGGAGCTTCTTCTTGAGGTACAGGGACAGGAGAATCTTTCTCCAAGTATGAAGAATCTGAAGAAACCAGAAGGACATGGGGGGTGTGAGATCCACTCTCAACGGAAAAGACCTGGTGTACCATGGACGGAGCCAACTCAACCAATCCCATGACCAATGGTTGGTCCAAGATGGATTCCTGAATTTGAATTTCCGTGGGAGCGGGATCGACCAAGGATGACTTGTTGAAATTTGGTACCGAAGGACAGGTGGTTCCCTAAGGCTTTGATCTTTGGCCTAGGAAAAAGTCTCCAAAAGAATTTAATTTTTCTCCTAAAGTGACTTTATAACTTTTATAAAGTCAAATCTAATTTAAAAGTGACTTTAATAAAGTCAATGTAAAATTAGAAAGGAAAAGTGACTTTGGAAATAAATGACTAAGTGGGTCTTTATTAAAGTGGGGTGAATTAAAAAATAGAAAGTGAGATTTAAATGAGCATTTAATCTCAGCCCTAGATCTCAATCTATTTCATCCATTGGATTTAGGGATTCCCCAAAAGTCACTTAGGGTTAGGTTAAAGGAGGAAAAGGAGGGAAAAGGTCATTCATTCTTTCATGAGCAGATTGGGAGAAGGAGAGAAGGAGAGCAAGGGAGATTTCTGAGCAGAGAGGAGAAAGAGGGCAGTAGATAGAGACTTTAGAAAAGACCGTACAACAGCAAAGAGGCATGGTTTCCAAGGCAGAAATCTGTACAACAAGTGTTGGGCACATTTTTCGAGGGAGAGAGGCACAGCTTTCAAGGAAGACCCTACAACAGCTTCAGCATTTATTTCTGGCCAGATTCTGGGCACGAAAATCAAGGAGAGAGACTGCTGGTTGGTGGCACGAAGTTCTAGAAATTCGTACAACAGCAGAACAACAACTTCAGAACAGATTTCGAGGCAAAGGAGCATAGATTTCGAGGAGAAGAAGTTGCTGGGTTTTCCGTACAATCCGTACAGCCGTACGACCGTACTGATGGGCACAAAAATTGAGAAGCTCACTCAGCATTTAATGCTGTCATAAAAGCTGTAAAATTTCTGTTTTGGGTTTTTACTGTTTTGCACATTTTCCAAGGCAGAGTGAATGCACGAAAATCGAGATAAGTACAGTTGTTTAGTTGCTGAAATTTTTGTTGTAATTTCTGCCTCACTGTAAAAGCATTTTTCAGAAATAAGGAGCTCTCAAACTGGTTTTCCCCAAGAGTTGTAGGGGGTTTTTCCAGGGTCATGTTGACCAAAAATATCTGTGTCAAAATGTGTGAATGACTGTTTTTATGCTTGCTGATTTCTAATTCTGCATTTTCCAACATTCTGAAAAATTTCCAGAATTTGTGTTTTCAGCAAAATTTATTTTCCAGTTTGTTGAATGTATGGACATGGGAAAGGGCATTTAACTATTTTGGAGAAATAAGGAGAAACTGAAAACTGGGGTGGGAAAAACAAGAAATTTCTACATGGTATCAGAGCTTGAGTGCTGAAAGTGCAGTTTGGGATAGCAAGGAGAAAAATACAGCTTGCTGATTTTTCACTCAGAAAATTCCAGCAAGCTGATTTTTTCACAAACATATTTTTACCTTTACTACAGCAGTGCTATTTTTCAGTTTTAGGACAGCAGGATGTTTTTGGGACTGAGGGTGGAGGATAGGTTGGACGGGCATACCAATTACAGTGTTTGGAAGGAGAGAATGCAGAGTATCTTTGAGGAGGTAGAAGTCTGGGACATAATGGTGCATACCGCACAGAACCCTGTAAATGTGCCTACTGATGCTACTCAGTTGGAAACATATAATAAAAAGAACAACAAGGGTAAGAGACTGATTCTAGACAGAATCAAATACCATTGCATTCCTCATGTGAGAGGAAAGAGAAATGCTCATGAGATGTGGACAGCATTGACCAACCTCTACCAAAGTACCAATGAGAACCGGAAAATGGTCCTGAAGGAGAAGCTGAAGAACATTAAGATGGGTAAGACTGATAGTGCAACTGTATATCTCACAAAGATTACTAGTGTGAGAGATGAGTTGTCAGCGATTGGAGAGGCCATTCCAACCACTGAGTTGGTGCGGATTGCAGTGAATGGCCTCCCCAGTTCATGGATGAACTTTGCTGATGGGGTTTGTGCACGTGAGACCCTTCCCACATGGGAGAGGTTTTGGGATGATTGCATTCAGAGAGAGATCAGGAAAGGTCAGCTTGGGGTAGCCAAACCAGTTGAGTAGGATGAGGATGTAGCACTGTTGGTAGGACGCAAGAAAGGCAAAGGGAAGAAGCAGGCTTCCACAAGCAATGGTGGGGGCAAAGGCAAAGGCAAAGGTAAATATGATAACACACAGAAGGACTATTCCAAGGTGAAGTGTTGGAAGTGTCAGAAGATGGGACACTATGCAGTTGTGTGTCTGGAGAAGAAGAAGAAGAAGGGGAAGAACCAGAGCATGGTAGCTTTAGTAGAGGTTGAGGACTTTGCAGATCGTTTTGACCAGGAGTTTGGGTTCACTGCGTGTGAGTCCTCTAGTACGGGATCATCTACCATAGAGGTTCAGAGGGAGCATGCATTTCCCTCTACTAGCGAAGCATCTTCGGGTATCTGGTATGTGGACAGTGGGGCTTCTCGTCACATGACAGGAGTCTGTGAGTACTTCTCAGAGCTTTCAGAGAGTGGCACTGATATAGAGGTAGTACTCGGTGATGACAGAGTTGTTAGAGTAGTCGGTGTGGGGACACTGACATTTCAGAGGGAGTCCAAACCTCCCTTGAAGGTGTCAGATGTTCTTTATGTGCCAGGGATGAGGAAGAACCTCATATCTATCTCAGCTTTGGAGGATACAGGATATGAGGTACTATTCAGGGGAGGACAGGTGCTGATGTATCCCAGGGGCACTCCAGCTGATTCAGCTAGAGTGATAGGTGTACGCCATGCAAAGGTGTACAAGTTTGCATTCCAGCCCCTTTTGGCATTGAGCAGTAGTACCGATAGCAGAGCTAGCAGTTCTGAGCTGTGTGAGATTTGGCACCGCAGGATGGGGCATATGTATCATGGATCCTTGAGGAACTTGCGGGAGATCACTAAAGGTGTGCTAGATTTCAGTACTGATCACTTTGATACTTGCAGAGGATGTGCGATGGGCAAGTTTTCCAAATCCCCTTTTCCCAGCAGTGATAGCAAAGCGACTGGGATACTTGATTTGATTCATTCCGATGTGAGCGGTCGGATGTCTCATGTTTCCTTGAGTGGATATGAGTACTATGTTTTATTCATTGATGATCACTCCAGGAGGACCTGGATTTATTTCTTGAAGACCAAGAGTGAGGTCTTCAAGCGGTTTCAGGAGTTCAGAGCTCTTGTGGAGACACAGACAGGTCGGAAGATCAAGTCCCTGAGGTCGGACAATGGTGGAGAGTACACCCTTGGAGAGTTTGTTGACTATTGTGCAGAGGCAGGCATTAGGAGGGAGTTCACTGTTCCTTACAACCCCCAGCAGAACGGGGTTGCGGAGAGGAAGAACAGATCCATCAGAGGGGCTGCCAAAGCCATGTTACATGATTAGGGGTTGCCATTGTTTTTGTGGGCAGAGGCCTGCAACATAGCTGTTTATTTGTAGAACAAGAGTCCGCATCGTGCCTTGGGGCACATGACTCCAGAGGAGGATTTTTCTGGGAAGAAGCATGATATTGGTAATCTTCGTATCTTTGGGTGCATCACATACTCCTACATACCCAAGGAGAAGAGAACCAAACTAGAGCCCACTGCAGAGAAGGGTATCTTTGTGGGCTACAGTGAGACCTCAAAGGCCTTTTGGATTTACATTCCTGCACAGAGGAAAGTTGTTGTCAGGTGGGATGTGAAGTTCGAGGAGGACAGGGCCTTTAGGAGGTCATGGGAGTTAGAGTATCTGGATCAACCAGACCCTCAGCAACAGTTGAGTCAGTCACAGGGATCCAGTGGGCAGGGATCAGGAGGATCCGGAGGTACATCTATGACGATGTCAAGTCAGTCAGTGAGCAGTGGCTCGCCGAGCCAGAGGGGTGGTGCTCCGGGCAGCATGCAGAGCAGTCGACAGATCAGTTCACTAGGGATTCCACTGATGGATAGTTCACATGGTACCTCAACATCTATAGGTTCAGGTGCAGTCAGGAGGACAACAGACAGACAGTTAGAATTTCAGGCTCCTGATGATGATGAGGAGGAGGAGTTTCATTCTCCAGTGGGAGAAGTGTGCTCAGGGAAGAGGAATCCCAAGTGGCTTCAGGACACCTTGAGAGATGCCAAATTTGTTGCTGAGCCTAAGAGGCCGGTCAGAGAGAGTAGACCACCTGAGAGATTTTGTAGCTATATGGTAATGGCTACCATCATGACTCGGCCTTGGCTGTGGGGAGACACTTGTTTCCCAGAGGTTGTACGACATTAATTTGTCTTTTGCACGAAAATCGAGGCAGAATCCGTGCAGCAAGTTTCTGCTGTGCTTTTGGCACAAAAATCGAAATCCGTACAGCAGCATTTATTGCTGTTTTGCACAAAAATCGAGGTGGCCATACATCTGCATTTATTGTAGATTTTTGGGCACGAAAATCGAGGAAATCTGTACAGCATTTATTGTTGTTCCTGTTTTGCTGTTTGCACATTTTCTGAGGCGATGGTTAAGCACGGAAAACGAGATAAGTTGTAAAAGTTTGCTTGCTGATTTTTTTGCTGAATATTTATCTCACTGTAAAAAGCATTTTCTAGAAATAAGGAGCTTTCGAATTGGTTTTCCCCAAGATTTGTAGGGGGTTTTTCCAGGGTCATGTTGACCAAAAATATCTGTGTCAAAATGTGTGAATGACTGTTTTTATGCTTGCTGATTTTTAATTCTACATTTTCCAGCATTCTGAAAAATTTCCAGAATTTGTGTTTTCAGCAAAATTTATTTTCCAGTTTGTTAAATGTATGGATATGGGAAAGGGCATTTAACTATTTTGGAGTAATAAGGTGAAAACTGAAAACCAGGGTGGGAAACGATAAATTTCTTCAAGATCGATCAGATGGATGTGAAGACTACATTTCTCAATGGCTTCATACAGGAGGAGGTGTTTGAGCAGCCATAGGGCTTTGAGGTGCATGGGAAGGAGTCCCATGTATGCAGACTGAAGAAGGCACTTTATGGCCTGAAGCAATCTCCTAGAGCTTGGTACTCCAGGATTGATACGTACTTGTAGGAGATGGGTTTCACAAAGAGTGATGCAGATCTGAACCTATACTTTATTGTGATAGGTGAGGAGCCTCTCATTCTGGTGTTGTATGTGGATGACTTGGTCATTACGAGTGCAGAGAGACTCATAGAGGGCTGCAAGAGAGATCTTGCTTCAGAGTTCGAGATGAAGGACATTGGCTTGATGCAATACTTTTTGGGTTTGGAGGTGTGGCAGGAGGAGGGGCATTTCTTCCTAGGACAGGGGAAGTATATTGTGGACATCCTTAGCAGATTTCACATGGAGGATTGTAAACCCATGTCGACACCTATGATCACTAACTGGAAAAAGCTTCACGCTTCAGATTCCGAATTGGTGGATCCCACATTGTACAGATAGCTGATTGGTTCCTTGATGTATTTGGTCAACACTAGACCAAATATATGTTTTGTAGTCAACAAGATGAGCCAGTGTTATGTATATTTATTAATTATTAGTTAGATATAGTTATCTTAGGTTTTATTAAGTGAAAGGGCATGATCAAAGATCATGCCTCTTCGCCAAGGGACACCATAAGGCTATATGATTATGCCTCTTCGCCAAGGGACACCATAAGGCTATATGATTATGCCTCTTCGCCAAGGGACACCATAAGGCTATATTTAAAGCCTTAGTGATTCCCCATTGTAATCATATCTCATCTTTTATCAATAATAATATATACTTATAAAGTTTACCAGAGTTTTTACACTCCATTGGTATCAGAGCCATCGCTCTTCGGGATCTGTGTGATCACCCAGAATTAAGGAATTACAAGAAAATTCCAAAATTGCAGATTTTTTTAAAAACCAAGTGCTTGTGGGTAGCAACATTTGTTTTTTAAAAAAAAGAAGGAAGAAATATATATATATATATATATATATATATATATATTAATAAAATAAAAGAAATTAGGAAAGTTAACATAAAGGGGGAAATAAATTTAAAATATATATATATATATATATATATATATATATATATATATATATAGTTCCAAAAGAAAAAAAAGAAAAAGTAAAAAGAGATATATATATAAAGAAGTACATATACGTACATGTGAAGATAAAGTAAAAAGGAATAAGGAAGAGTAATTGCTCGTGGTTTTGGAGCCCATGGTAATTGCCCATGGTATTAAAACCCATTCACTGTTTTAAAAACAACGTGACTTTTCAAAGTTAACAAATTTTTTCCCCATATATATATATATATATATATAATTCAAATAATAAAATAATAATAATAATAATTATTATTATTATTTAAAAATATATATATATATATAAAATTATTATTATTATTTCAAAAAAAAATTAATTTAATTAATTAATTAAATATTAATTAATTAATTAATTAAAAAGAAAAGGGAAAAATTGGTAGAAAAATATTCCCCACCTCATACACGTTCAATGTCTTCATTGATGTCGATGGTCGAATTCCAGAAGAAATTGGTGGATCTCGAGAAACAAATCAATAATAATTCCGAAGAATTCGGAAAAAGATTAGTCGATCTTGAAGGTACAGTTGTAGGACACTCCAACGACATCAAAAAGGTTCATGATATGACAAATCGAATAGAAAGACAAATGTGGCTAAATCATCACAAGGCCACAGAAAAGCATAGCGAAGCAATGAACAAGATGACAGAGCATAGCGAAGCAATGAACTCGATGACAGAACTCTTCAATAAGCTAAATGATAAGATAGATAACTTAAGTCAGACACAATCCCCAATATTTCCTAACGTGGAACAAAATTAACAAAACAATTCCGCAGATTCAGGGAACTCAGAAGAGCATCAAGAAAAAACCGATTCCCCACATCATCAAGAAGATAGTAATGCAGATTTTCAAAATAAACAGCTCTGGAATGCATTTGCTAATCAATATCCTCTTCTTGTTCCACCATTAGCATATCAGCGAAAAGCCAAAATCGAGCTACCCAAGTTTGATGGTAATGAAAAAAATAGCGTTGCATGGCTTAATAAAGCGGAAGAATATTTTGAGATTTATGACATTACTAGTGATGACGAAAAAATTAAGCATGCTTCCATGAAAATGGAAGGAGAAACATATAATTGGTATATGTGGTGGAAAAAGACGACGCTTGCTATTAGTTGGAGGAAATTTAAGGATGCATTCTTCAAAAGGTTTCAAGGCATAAAAGAAGAAAAGTTTTTTTCAACGTTTATCAAATTACGCCAAAAAGGAGATGTGGATGAGTACACTCGAGAATGGGAGACCTTGGCAACGCGAGTATCGAGATTGTCAGAATCTCGTCTAATCCAGTCTTACATCTCAGGACTTAAAATCCATATACAAGAAGAGCTCGAACTTCATGAAATTACATCAGTAGAAGTAGCAAGGCAAAAAGCAAAAGCTGCTGAAAAGAAATTTGAAAGGTTATCAAAACCAGAAAAAGTATATTCGAGACAAATATTTCCTCGATCTGAAAATATAGATGACACAAAATATGTCCCACCCCATGTTCGTGAAGAAGAAAAATCTAATGTGGAAAAACGAAGAATGAGAGAGGGCAAATGCAAGCATTGCGGTGAAAACTGGGACCCTAAGCACAAATGTGCTAATGGAAAAGCGAAAAATCTATACAGTTGTGAAGCAACTAATGACGCTAACAATAATGATTCATATATAGAAGGATTAGAAGACAACTTAGAGTTCTCTCCAGAAGTGGATGGCGAAACTATTCCGCAAGTGTCATTATCAGCTATGACAGGCATATCACAACCTCAAACCCTAAGGTTAAGAGGACATATCAAGAACAAAAACGTAATGGTTCTCGTCGACACTGGCAGTACCCACAATTTTCTAGATTCAACCATGGCAAAAAGACTTAACATATTTACCTTCCCCATGCCTAATATGAAGGTAATGGTGGCCGATGGTAAGAAGATTGAGCAAGTAGGGAAATGCCATAAGGTCAAACTACAGATAAAAAACTTTCATTTAGAATCTCCATTCTACACCGTTCCATTATGAGGAGTAGATGTGGTCTTAGGAATTCAATGGCTACAAACTTTAGGTACTTATTCTGCCAACCATCAGAAGCAGTTTATAAGTTTTAAGTGGAAAGGGCAGAAACACAGGTTGTATGGATTCCAAGCCCCCGAAGATCAAGTCGTATCTTCCTCTTTGATGACGAAGATGATTCAAACAGGAGCGCCAACATCTACAGTACAATGTCATCAGTTAGAAATGTTATCTTGAAAAGGGAGCCACGAAGAGTGACCAGAAGAACAAGGACTAGTTCGGACACACGAAAAAGTATTCCAGGATCTACCCATAAAAGTGCCTCCAGATAGGAAAATCAAACATCCAATAGAAGTCAAGATAGGATCTGACCCTGTCGATATCATATCTTTTCACTATCCACATCAACAAAATATTGAACTCGAGAAGATGCTCCACGATCTTTTTAAAATGTGGGAAGCAAGAGCTCGCCACTCGAGAAACCTAGGCTTTCATCAACGATGTCCTTCATTACGTATGCTTTGAGGACAAAGCATCTTTAAGAGAGGGGCAATGTTATGTATATTTATTAATTATTAGTTAGATATAGTTATCTTAGGTTTTATTAAGTGAAAGGGCATGATCAAAGATCATGCCTCTTCGCTAAGGGACACCATAAGGCTATATTTAAAGCCTTGGTGATTCCCCATTGTAATCATATCTCATCTTTTATCAATAATAATATATACTTATAAAGTTTACCAGAGTTTTTACACTCCAGCCAGTTCACGTGTGAGCGCAGGAGAGTGCATTGGGTTGCTGCAAAACACATTTTGCGTTACTTGCAGGGGACAGTAGATTATGGTCTGGATTATTGACAGGGAGATGGAGTGAGATTGGCAAGGTAGACTGATTCTGATTGGGTAGGTTGTGCTTCTGATAGGAAGAGCACTTCAGGGTGTTGTTTTGGGTTGGGTTCGGCAGTTGTGTCGTGGTTCAGCCGAAAGCAACAGTCAGTAGCATTGAGTTCAGCGGAAGCAGAGTACATGGCAGCCAATATGGTTAGTTGTGAGGCCATATCGCTTCGCAAGATGTTGTTTGGCTTATTTGGTCAACTGTTGAGACCTTCAATGATTTACTGTGATAATCAGAGTTGCATTAAACTCACGGAGAATCCAATATTTCATGACAGGTCAAAGCATATTGGGATCAGATATCATTTCATCAGAGACTATGTTTAGAAGGGAGCTATGAAGCTTGAGTATATTTCCACATATGAGCAGGTAGAAGATTTATTCACCAAAGCCTTACCACGAGGCAAGCATGTCTACTTCAGAGATAAGATGGGTGTGGTGAGGAACACTTTCCTCGGTAAGAGGGAGTGCTAAAATTTGGATACTAGAGGACAAGTGGTTCCCTAAGGCTTTGATCTTTGGCCTAGGGAAAAGTGTCCAAATATATTTAACTTTTTCTCCTAAAGTGACTTTATAAGTGGTAAAGTCAAATCTAATTTAAAAGTGACTTTATAAGTGATAAAGTTACTAAGTCTAATTTTAAAGTGACTTTAATAAAGTCAATGTGAAATTAGAAAGTGAAAAGTGACTTTGGAAATAAATGACTAAGAGGGTCTTTATTAAAGTGGGTTGAATTAAAAAATAGAAAGTGAGATTTAAATGAGCGTTTAATCTCAGCCCTAGATTTAAAGCTATCTCAGCGATTGGATTTAGGGATTCCTCCAAAAGTCACTTAGGGTTAGGTTAAAGGAGAAAAAGGAGAGGAAAGGTCATTCATTCTTTCATGAGCAGATTGAGAGAAAGAGGAGAAGAGAGCTGGAGAAATTTCTGGGCTTCAGAAAGTGAAGGAGAGGAGCAATTCAGCGAATCCGTACAGCAGCTAGAGGCTGCACGCATTTCGAGACAGCAATCCGTATAGCATTAATTAGCATAGTTTTTCGAGGCAGATTTCCGTACAATAGCAGTGGGCATGGTTTTCGAGGTCCGTACAACACAGATTTCGAGGAGAAATAGCAGTGGGTAACACGCATTCCGAGGTTGAGTGGGCACAATTTTCAAGGCTGAAAGAGGCTGCTGTAATTTCCGTACAGTCCGTACAGCAGTACAGAATTTTTGGCACAGATTTCGAGGAGGATGTACAACATTAAATGTTGTTATCTCTTGCTGTAATAAATTTCTTTTTTGACCGTTTTGTTGATTTAGCACATTTTCCGAGGTGGAAACAAGCATGGAAAACAAGATAAGTTTGTATTGTGTTTGCTGGAATTTTTCTGTATATTTTGCTTCTCTGTAAAAGCATTTCCAGAAATAGATAAGAGCTTTCGAACTGGTTTTCCCCAAGAGTTGTAGGGGGTTTTTCCAAGGTCATATTGACCAAAAATCAGTGTGTCATTTTCTGTGTGTGGCTGAAATAATTTCTAAGTTTTATTTCTGCATTTTCTAGCACTTTGAAATTTACGGAGTTTGTGTTTTTGGAAATATTTATTATTTCTAGCTTGTTGAATGTATGTTTATGGGAATGGGCATTTAACTACATGGGAGTAATAAGGAGAAACTGATAACCGGGGTTGGGTCAAAATTTCTACATGGGCTTGCTATACAAGCTGAGTAGAACCCAGGAAAATGGCCCAGACCCAAGTGGTAGAAATGGTCATGGAGCGATATGCGCACTATTCAAAAATAATTTGTTGTTGGTTGTTGGCTGGAATGTTGATCTTAGGGCTGAATACTCCTCAAAATGCTCTTGAAAAATAGTGGAGCAACAAAGTTGTAGGCTTGTTGACTTAAGTTATAAAATACACAAGAGGTATTGTAATAATAATATATTATATATAAAATGTATAAGAGATGATGATCAAGTGTTACAATGAGGCCCTGCTTATATACCTACGCAGGTGGCCTTTCATTAATGGGCATGTCTTTTAGACATGCCCTTTCACTAACTTAATGATTACTTACATAATCCCAATTTAACTATTAATAACTATATTTATTATATTCGTTATGAATTATATTCATAACATTGTCCCTTCCTTCAAAAGATTTGTCCTCAAAGCTTATAGTTGACACTTGTCTTCAGTTCAATCACGCACAGTTTTCTTCATTTACTTTCGTCATAGTTTAAATATATTATCTTTTATTTATTTATTTATTTATTATGAATTGGCCCTTCTTTCAGAAATTTTTCCTCAAAGTTTTATGGATAATAATTTTTTTCTTCTTGTGCTTTTCTTCACTAGGGATTATCTTCTTGGCATATGTCATTCACCACTGGTACCTTCTCTCGTAATGTTGTCTTTGAAACTAGGTTTTTTTTTTTTTTTTTTTTAATTAATTAATTAAATTAATAAATTTATACTTTTTTTTCTTTCGAATATAAATTAAATTGATCTTAATTATTTCGTAATTAATGAAATTAATATAATTGTATATTTGATTTATATTATTATTTGACTATATAATATATTAGATTATCGGTTATTTTATTTTATTTTGGAGACATGACCCCAGAGTTCACCGTATGACCGAGGCTCCAACGTTTGACTAGGGTAAAAACAAAACGGCGGACGAATGCGGTGGGAGAGTGTTGGTATGTCAGCGTTGAAGGCTTGGAGCCCTCCGTGAGCCTGTTTACTCCCTTCACAAAACTCACATTGGAGAGGACGAGTTCGAACATCTCCGCCATTGATTCGAGAAACGTTTGACCCATGCTGCAACGTTTGACTGCGGTAAACACACAATGACAAACATATGCTGTGGTTCGAGTCGAAATCCCATTCAACCAGTCGTATTCCTTCCTCGTCTTGCTCAGTCTCGGAAACAGGGGACTGCATCTTCTCACCAAGAAGACGACGCTCCTCTTCCCTCAAAATTTCCAAACGCAGTCCTTTCAATAAATGCTTAACAAGATACTGAGCCAAATAGGCATTGTTCTTGATGAAGGGATGTCTCAACAATTTCTCAGTAGACGGCCTCTTCGCTGGATCATATTGCAAGCATGACGCAACCATCTCCCGGAGCGACTTGGAGAATTTTGCAGCACTAAGCTTTGGAACGATGCCTTGCGCCAGGTTTGTAATGACTTGCATCGGCTGACCCCCCGAGTAAGGAGGCTGGCCCTGAGCAAGCTCAATGGCGACAATTTCCAACGATCATATGTCAACCTTAAAGTCATAGCCTCCCGTCTTTCCACATAATATGACTTCCGACGCCATCCAGAAGACGGTGCCCGTCAGCGTGTGTCTCAGCATCTTGTGTCTGTCACCGGACTCGTATATACACGCCGATACGCCTTAGTCCAGCTTGATCGACCCATCGCTGTCAATCAAGATATTACCCGACTTGACGTCACGGTGAATATGACCACCTTGTGCAGATAATCCAATGCCTGTAGAGTCTCTTTCAGAATTGTTGCCACAATCGACTCCTGGAAACCTTCACGTGCCGAGATCCTGAGAATGCTGAAAAGGGAGCCTTCTGCCACGTAGGGCATCACTTCCCATAAGAACCGATCTGCGACGAAAGCACAGTGAGCTCCCAACACGTTGGGATGTCTCAGGAGCATCAACGTTCGTGCTTCGTCTTTGAGTTTATCGATATTGAATTTCGGCGTTTCGAGATCGATTTTCTTGATGGCCACCACTTCATTGAATTCCAAGCAAATGGCTTTGTATATTGTCCCACTCCCACCCTTACCTATTTGCTCAATAATTTGGTATTTCTCTTCCTCAGTAAGATATGTTCTATGTGACTCAGAGTCTTCGAAATGCGCCACTCTTTTACCAAAAAATGATGTTTTCATAACATTCTATAAACTAAAACTATGACAATCGGGAGTATTGGCGGCCACGTTGCAATTTCCCATGAATTTAAAAGGTTTTGGCTCAATTCCCATGATATTTGACACTTGCACCATATTCATCTTGTTTGGTGGTTGACCTGGAGGTGGGCGTAATGGAAACTCCAGCTCTAAGGGAGGACCTACTAGTTTCTCATTTTGCCTTTGCTCATATTGTTTTTCTTATTTTTCTTCATATTCCCAATTGGATTCAGAGTTTGAGTGATATTCTTCTTCTTTAGTTTTCATATACCCATTTGGATTTTCGGTCTCATTTATGTTACATTGAGGAGTTCCTAATTTAGCATTTTCAACATTCTTTTCCAGGTTAGAGCATTCTTCATCGTTAATCCCTTTCATCTTAATGTATTCTTCCTCATTGTTCTGATATTGTTCATCTTCATCCTTATCAAAATCAGCTTCATCTTTTTCCGTTTCTTCAACAGTTTCCTGACTAACAGGCTCATATTTATTTTTTAGATCACCTTCATTCTCATAAGTTGGAATTTCCGTAACCTGATCTTCTTCAGAATGTAGTGACTCTTCATGATTATCATCTGAATTTTCTGAATCAGCTAAATTGTTCTGTTGACTATGTTCAATATTCGGGAATATTGGTTTTTGCATTAGATTTATCTTGTCCAAAATGGCGTTCATCTTCTGCATTGCCTTTTTATGTTTGTCTCTGGACTTGCTACGGATTTTCAACATTTGTCTTTCTATCCAATTTTTCGTGTCTTGAAGTTGTTTGATGTCGTCAGAATTTCCGGTAACCTTATCCTCAAGATTGACTAATCGTTTCGTGAATTTATCGGAATTGTTATTGATCTTACTCTCAAGTTCGATCAAATTTTTGTTGAAATCGACCATCATCATTGATGAAGACATCGAGCGGTAACAATTTCGAGGCACAGCATGTAACAACTGAAGGTAGACAATAGTGGCGTAGGTGCTTCCTTCCAGGCGAGAAGATCGTTGCTATGATACCAAATGGAGCAACAAAGCTGTAGGCTTGTTGACTTAAGTTATAAAATACACAAGAGGTATTGTAATAATAATATATTATATATAAAATGTATAAGAGATGATGATCAAATGTTACAATGAGGCCCTGCTTATATACCTACGCAGATGGCCTTTCATTAATGGGCATGTCTTTTAGACATGCCCTTTCACTAACTTAATGATTACTTACATAATCCCTATTTAACTATTAATAACTATATTTATTATATTCGTTATGAATTATATTCATAACAAATAGGTTTAAACTCCTCTCCCAAAACCCAAAAAAACCCAGAAGTGGTTTGGGCTAAATCCAGATGATGAAGAAGCCCTGCATATCACTCAGAAAATTCTGAAAAATTAACCCCGACCTTTACACGCCAATCCCAACAAAACCCAGAAAGGGTTTGGCCCAATTTTGACTGACTCGGATGACCCCAAAAAGTGCGAATGGCTCTACCAGGTAGTCTACTTATTGTTGAAAATGCTTTGCTCATATTTTCTCCAAACAACTGCTGAATAGCCACCGAAACTACACACAAATTCTCCTCTAAAAATAGGCTTTTTCTCCAACCCCATTCTCTCCCAGAATTTTTTGCTCCTCTCTCCTACGCAAGCTTCAACCAATGAGCTTTGCACACAGCCAAAAATAGATAAACTCAACCCAAATATCTCCTCAAACTATGCCCTACAAAATGCCACCAAAAAACCAAAGTCCTCTTACCCACTGTTGTTGGTACAAATAATGTTCCATAAAATCCTTCTGCGCCCAGTAAATGTGTATAGTTGGGCAAACTCCTACAATGAAACTCAAGGGAAGCCCTAAATCAGACTCCCAAATTACCTCATTAGGGAGACACTTAAAGTTCTTCGAAATGAGGGTGGAATTCCGTTGGAATTCCTGGTGCTAAACAACACTTTGTCCCTTGCGTTAAACAAATCGAAGAGAAGATGAAATATGAAGTATAATAGCCAAAAGATAATCCACAAAATTAGTCCATCCTCTTATAATTTCTCCTCGTGCCTGTAAACTGATTTTTTTAATATTATTTAAATAATAAGGGTCATTTTCTACTAAGTTACTTTTGCCGCCATTTAATAAAATAATAATTTGCCGCTATTCTTCAATAAAATAATACTAGCCACCTTTCTCCAATAATATTTTCCCCTTTTTAATTAATATTACTAAAATTAGGCGAAATTCCTTAGTGACTCCAATGCTCACAAAATTGGGGATATTACAATCCTCCTCGCCAAAAATTACTTGTTCTCAAGCAATGCTCGAACAAGCGCTCCCTCTCTCTGTTAACCCAAACTGTTACTTCAAACAATATCGGGGTCCCAAATGTGCTATTGAGTCACCCTGAATTCATGTACCATCCTGCCATAAATGAATCCCTTGATACCAGGTTCCCATGCTAATCTTAAAAAGATGCCACCATGTCGATGTTGCGCCACTTTGATTACATCTGAATTCCCATCGTGCGCATATCATATTCTCTTTTCTTGGAACACAATGGTGAAATATTGATAAAAGCCAAATACATCTTGCCCGGGCATCTCCATGATGCCAAAGCCTACCCATCCAAAGCTAACCCCGAACCTGTGCAACAACATGGAAATCCAACCTCGCCATACAATGAAGGCCTCCACAAAACCCCATGTATCAGGCCAAGAGTGAACTAGATCACTCACTGCTATGACTCTGCTCATCATGAGATAAAGTGATCTATAAACCAACTGAACCCCTGGATCCTATAGCCACACCTGTTGCAGCACAACTCTGACAATTGCTGGAATCCATCCATGCCTCATCTCTAGTCCCTCCATGCAATCAATATATAGGCTCCAGATATCATGAACTAATCTGATGCATGCTGAACTGCCATGTGCCTGCCACTGCGTAGTACTGATGACCGTTGGAAACCACATGAGCCAAATAGCTACCCCTTGAATGCAGCCAATAGATGGGTATCTGATGCTCGCAATCAAATCAATGTATGTGGATCCATCCTGCTCCTGCCAACCATCACCACTAAGTCTGCCATCTTCCCTCTCGATAATGTGCCAATACAATGTCTGGAGCCCGGACACCCACTGGAAAACTATCTCAGTCATACACGGTATCCTTTGCTCATGTAGGATCCCGACATGCCCTGTGGAAAGGGTGGCACATGTCTCCCCTGTGACCAACTCCCTAGGTGTAGGCTCAATGATGAACGATATGCCACCCGTACAGAAGATCACCTCATCCCCCAGCATGTGGTTGTCAACTCGCGCACTGACCCTGCTCCATTGGAGAATATCTATCGTGCTCCTGAGGCACTGAATCTCATAGGATCGTCTCGGGAAAATCCCCCCAAGTCCTTTTATCGACAATGTGGGTCTAGATCGAACACATCAAGGCTCCCCTCAACTGCACGTGGTGCCAACGAGTGGAAGATGCGTGGGTTCCGATGGGTATGATCAACAACCCATGTGGATGCTCCTAGCCCGTTCTGTGACCTATCCACTCTCCCAACCTGGGTATGTCCACCCAATGGCATGCCTGACATCCTCATCAAGGAATCTTCCTGCTAGTAGCACTTCCTCAGTCCACAGTGCAGCCCTGCACACTACTGCATATAAACATGTTTCCTCGTGTCTGCTAGTATACAACTGCACCCAGTCGCACATCTTTGTGCACTGTCGAACCCTGCTACATGTTGTTGCAACATCTTGAATCGACTAGTATCCCTCCTGTATCGATGTGTTTGTCACTTTACGAGGAAATGAATTGTGATGTGAATTGCTCCTCCTACACCATGACGCAACCCTGCTCACCACTACGCACCACTGCATACCTTCGTGCTCCTCTGAATACTACTGCCCACCACTGAATACCACCCCTATACACCCTGTATATCAAGGTATATAACTGAGTCCATAGGAATCATTCTGCATCCTGTTAGGGTCGCCATCTCCACTACCACACCTCCATAACCTCGAATGAGTGGACCTCCCCTCACGTTCCTCTCAAAGAGATTTAACACAGAAACCTCCCTAAGTACCAGTGGCAATGTCACTAAGGTGTTGCTATTCTGTGACCTCTACGCCCCACATATCTGCAGAAAATCCTCATCCCCATACAATGCTTTTTTTCTCGGTCGGCCTATGCCACCTCCTCTGATCAGCCCCTACTAGAGTGTGTTGATCCTCCTATGACCCCATGTCCAACTAGCCTGCCATGGCAACTCACGAAATATGTCTGGTCCCTTGTCAATCAATCCTGTTAGTAGGGTATCCTGGAACTCTGATGGAAATCTGAAAGTGTGTATGTGCTCAGGCACTAGATCCATCACAAAATTGCAGCTATCACCGACCAAATCCCTGATATGATGGGGGATCCCACCTGGATCCTAGTAGTAGTCTGGGCCCAGAGCCCCTCTAATAACCCACGACCCTTGTGAAACTATGGCCAGGGATATATCTCGACAAATAACCCACTCCACCGAGTACCAACTCAGAATCTCTTGCCATCCAACCCCAAGAGAGGAATCGAAACCACAAACTCTCGTACATAGAACAAGCCCTCCATCTTGTGAATGTTGCACCCTGCGCAGCTCATGTCACCTCATATCACCATCATGGGTTGAGGTGACTCTACCTCTCCCTCTCCAATGTGCAGAGGCAACCTACTAGTGCTACAAGCCCCATCTATGTATGTCTAAAGAGGGTTGCTCCAATGCTCTAATGTGTACTCTAGTTGTACCATTAAGGAATCCAATCGTTCCCCAACGCGAGTCAGTTTGATCGCTGACTCGGCACGAATCACTCTCATGCCCTGTAAGTTGTAACTCCTCATTCTGCTGCAAAATGGCCTCGCCTATTGTTGTGGCCTTCTTTTTCAATGCTAGAAGCTTGGCCTGAAACTGATGAAATTGTTATGGGTGGTTATCATCTGTAAACTCGATCACAACTCTGCACCCCTCTATGTCTTTTGGCACTTTGTCAACGACGAATATGTCTCCAAACAACTCATCAATCTACTGTGGGCAATCATTGTTTGAAAACTCGATCATAGCGCTGGGTACCTCATCAAATATCGACACCTCATCCATGAGTGGCACCTCCTCAACAAATGACCCTCTAAGTGTATGCTCCACTCTCTCCACTAAGGTGTCAACTGGAGGTAGCAAGGGGATCTCTAACAAGGGTGACTCCCGCATCTCACTGGGTATATCTAAATGCTCCTCACACTCCTGCATTTCCTCTGCCTCATGCTCAACCTCCTCCTCAGGCTCCTGATATCTAAATCGGGTCCCCATCAGCAGAAGCGCCCCCTGGTCTCACCCTCTAACTGTGCATATCCTATCCACTCCTTTTGGGGAGGTCTAGTGCCCTAATTCTATCGAATTTCCCCACATGGTTTGAATGGTTGCACTGCCATGGCCTGCGCACTTCTAGTGTCTCTGTTGAAAGGATGAGGATGGATTTGGTTTGTCACCTTCCTCAACTGGGCCAGCCTCTCATTGTCCAACAGATTCCACCCTAGAATTCCTGCATACTAAATCTTCCTTGAGCCATGGGTTTGACTAGGGTTTCACCCGTCACTGTGCATACATGCCCAACACTTTCATGATCTTGTTAGCTTCCCCACAGTTGGCAAAGATCATGCTCTGATACCACTATAATATTCCTAATTGGAATTTAACAGCTAATACCAAGCAATGGACTAGGAACAATAAATAAACTAGAAATCGTACACAACAATTAAAACACCGAAATTTCCAACAACACAATTAGAACCATTTTATTAATTTTATGATAAAAGAGTACATAAAATGAGCTGAAATTTTGGCACATGGACTTGCTATGCAAGCTACGCAGGACCCTGGAAAATGGCTCGGACCCAAGTGGCAAAAATGGTCCTGGAGTGATATGCACACTATCCAGAAATAATTTGTTGTTGGTTGTTGGATGGAATGTTGTATTAGGTATGAATACTCAGAATGCTCTGAAAATTTAGCTTTGAACTCCTCTCCCAAAACCAAAAAATGGTTTGGGTTGAATTCAGATGATGAAGAAGCCCTCAAAAATGGTGCAAATGACCTCTACACACCAATCCCAACAAAACCCATAAAGGGTTTGGCCCAATTCCGACTGACTCAAATGACCCCAAAAAGTGTGGATGGCTCTGCCAGGTAGACTCTACGCACTGCTGAAAATGCTTTGCTCAAATCTGCTCCAAAGCGCTGTTGAATAGCCACCAAATCTCCACACAAATTTGCTTCTAAAAATAGGTTTTCTCTCCAACCCCAATCTCTCTCGGAATCTGTTGCTCATCTCTCCTATGCAAGCTTCATCCAATGAGCTTTGCACACAACCAAAAATAGATATACTCGACCAAAAATCTCCTCAAACTATGCCCTGCAAAATGCCACCAAACCCCAACTCCAATGAGAGAAAATCTCTCTGGAAAAACCCGAATCCTCTAACCCACGGTTGTTGCTACAAATAATGCTCCACGAAATCCCTCTGCTCCCAGGAAATGCACATAGTTGGGAAAACTCTTGCAATGAAGCTCAAGGGAAGCCCTAAATTGGACTCCCAAATTACCTCACTATGGAGACACTTGAAGTTCTATGAAATGAGGATGGAATTCCGCTTGGAATTCCTAGTGCTAAACAACTCCAAGAGAACATGAAATATGAAGTGTAATAGCCAAAAGATAATCCATAAAATGAGTTCATTGTCCTTTTATAATTTCTCCTCATGCCTCTAGACTCCTTTTCTCAATATTATTTTATTAGTAAGGGTCATTTTCCACTAATTTACTTTTACCACCATTTAATAAAATAATAATTTTCCACTATTCTCCCATAAAATAATACTAGCCACCTTTCTCCAATAATATTTTCCCCTTTTAAATTAATAACTTAATATTACTAAAATTGGGCAAAATTCCTTTGTGATTCCCATGATCACAAAATTGGGGATATTACAAGATGCCATGGGAAAAGGGTAGCAATAGTGAAAAGTCCACATATATGGTAAATAGATGTGAGGAAGGAGCAATCGTGGTTGCATGAGTTACCCCAACCTTTCTTTTCCCATGCTTCTTAATTTTCCTTTTGTTTTTTTCTTGATTTTGCTTTGTATTACTACTTGAAGCTTTAGGAAATGAGAGCATGTTGTGAATGATGTATAACAGTTCTCACTTCCTTAAAGGTGGGGCAGTTCATCGCCCACTAAGGGTTGGGACATGCATAGGTTCCTTTAATGATGTGGTGGGGCAATTATAGGCCCGAGGAACTAGGGTGATGGCCATAATGATAAGTGGTAGAGCTCATGCTTGGCTTTTGCCGATGTGCTATTATTAATGTCCCAACCATCTTTTGCATTTTTTGATTTTCTTTTTCTTTTATTTCTTGCTTGTGGCAATGATATCGACCTCCAGGGAAACGTTTCTAGGCCCGACCTAGATATGTGGACAAGGGTATGTGAATGGAAATAGTGAATATGGATTGTATTGTGTGGAGGGAAGTGATAAATATGGAATCGGAAAATGATACCACGCTATCAAAATCAGAGTTTCCCATTCCTAAAGCCATAGGCCGGTAGGGGAGATCCCACGGGACTAGGGTTGAAGATTAAGCCTCCATTTAAAGTGAGGGAACAAAACCACAATCAAGACCCTTCCCTTTTGCACCCAACAATCCATGCTAGAACGCCCAAATGAAAAACAAGTATAAGCACTCGATTGAACAATGAGAAACATACCTTTTGGGTAAAATTGTCGACCTTCTAAAATGTGCTCTTGACAGATGGGCGAGGAAACATACAACTGATGCAAATGGCGGAGATAAAGTGGCACGTCACATCAGTTATGAGGTGGCTATCAGAGGAGGTTGTTGGTTGTCGACTGGAAGAAGATGAATGGGAGAAAAAATCTCTAAGGGGTACCCACATTTGGTGGGTAATAGGAACAAAATCTCAAACTATCAAAATTTGAAGGGAGGGAATTGGTAAATAGTACTATCTATCGACAATTGATTGGGAGTCTCATCTACTTGATTACCACTCGTCTAGATTTTTCTTATGCAATAAGTATTCTTTCTAGATTTATGCAGGAACCTAGAGAAAGTCACTGGAATGCAGGTAAAAGGGTCCTCAAAGACATACAGGGAACAAAAGATTTTGGACTTCTCTACAAGAAGAACCATAACTCTACACTTGTCGAATATTCAGATGAGGATTTTGCAGGTGATATTGATGACAGAAAACCAACATCATGTTATTTAATGAACATGGGTTCAACAATAGTTTCGTGGAGTTGTAAAAAGCAAGCGACAATGGCAAATTCTTCAACAGAAGCAGAATACATCTCAGCTTGGGAAGCAACATGTGAAATTGTTTGGCTATGCCGAATCATCCAAGATTTTGGTATTGTTTAGCAATCACCAACCACATTATTCATTGATAATGAATCAACAATCAATATCGCAAGAATCAAGTTTTTGATAACAAAACCAAGCATGTGGACACCAAGTATCATTTCATCAAGACTCTCATCAACAACAACATCATCAAGCTAGAATATTGTCCATCCGAAGATCAAATTTCAAATATTTTCACTAAACCATTAGGAAAAATAAAGTTCAAGTTTAGAGAACTTGGTATTTTTAAAAATAAGCTTTAGGATCAAAGGGGGGAATGTAAACCACCTAAACCTAAATTTTATATTTAAATAATTAGATAATTAGTTTTTTCTAGATAAATAAAGTTATTCTAAAATGTACTAGTTTTAGAATAATAAAGGAATTTCCAGATCTATTGTATTTCCTAGGTGATAGGTAGGCCTTGTCAGAGCCTTGTCATAGTTATTATCCTTGAGTTGTCAATCAAGGACACATGGCATGTTGAGATAATGTCGGATGTGAAAAATCCTAAATCTGGATTCCTACTGCAACAAATCTGAATTACTTCTATTAATTTTCATAATTATTTCATTACAATGAATATCGAAGTAATTACTGAAGCAGTCTACACAAATAATGTTGTAGAATAAACCTAAATGTTGAAACAAACTGAACAAAATACAATGAAAAACATCCACAATTGACACAGTTATTTTTAGACTACGTCCTCGGAAAAACCCAACTTGGGAAAACCAGTGCAGCACATCTGAGGGTTTTGTATTATTAAGCAGCAGAATCTTGAGTACAACTAGAGTGCCAATATCTGGCTCATCCTTCACAGAAAAACTTGGCAACAGAAGCAATGTGAGATATACCTCACTCTGCAAGTCCACGACTGATCTAAACCGTGGTTGCTTGGGAGCGGGAGTGCCATTTTCAAAAGCTCCCGGTTTGGAGTGTTATGGCGAGCGTTTTTTTAAATATATATATATATATATATATATATATATATATATATATATATATATATATATATATTATATTTTGATGCATATATGTCAACAAAAGCATGTAGAATGATGAATTCAAAAAACATAAAAACATAGATTGAATCATATAACATCAATCATCTAGAAGTTATAATCTTCATCAACCACGCCCACAAGTTGGAAACATACAACATATTGACTCTTGAGTCTCGCGAATCATCAATCTAAAGGTTTCAAGCTTTCAAAATTCAATATATAACATTTATCATCATTGATTCATTGATCACCATATAACTTTCATGAAGCATCATATATCATATTCATAATTCATAATGACTTATAAACTTATAAATGCCAACTTCAAAGTTTCACCTTTCAAATTCAAACTTCAAACTTAAATTGTCATTAAATATGAAAAGAGTCAAGTTTAAACTGTTCAACAGTTATAAAAGATAAGAACTACTAGAAAATAGAAAAGAATAGTAAACAACAAATCTATTTTATCTATTGGCTGGCCCCTTGCCACGCCCACGAGAAATGTCTAATTTGTGAGAACCACGAGGCAATGGTGCTCTTCTAGTACTCTTAGGAGTACCACGTCCACGACCATGACTAGAAGGCAGAGGGCAACGTGAGGATGTAGGTGGAGGCTGAATCTGCAAAGGAACAATAGTTGGATATCGAGCACTGGCACTAGCACCCGCACTGCTACTGGATGGTGGGACTGGCCCTATGTGTGGCGGTGGCATGGCTGCTGGTGCTTAATCATCATCCCTCAAAAGTTCTGCTTCCAATTCTTCCATATGTACAGTGTTGTCCTTCAAATTATCATCCTTTGGGTTGTTGTCCCAGACTTTATATGATTGATCCTCATATGCCCTCACAGTAATGACTCAACAACCTCAAGTTGTAATGCACATAAACCAAGCTTTCGTCTCGGTTTTCATTCAACCTGTTTCTTCTCACATTATGTATGAAGTTGTAGGTGCTCCAACACCAATCTGCAGAAGAAGTATTCACAACTTGTGAGAGAACTTTTTTTGCCAACTTTGGCAAAAGTCCCATGCCGCCATATGCTTCCCACCATGTGAGAGCATCAAATCTGGCTCTGTCTTCCATTGCATGGAAAGAACCAAAGTTACCAATGCAACTGAAGTATCTGCCTAATTCAAGGCGCAATCTAGCACACTCCTCCCTGTCGGGGACCAACTTGTCTAATGCCTTCATGTACCCCTCTTGTACGTCTAGATCTGTGTGAGGTTTGATCCTAACCGCACTTCCAGGTGCAAGTTGGCCCAAGCAAGATGGAGAGTTGTATTTTGGCATAAGGATATATGCCAAGGCATGTAGTGGAACATTGAGTTTATTCCACCGTTCACACACACAGTCGTGAATCATTGGATACAAGTTGGGATCATATCCTTAACAACATATTTTATTTTCCCCAACATGCTATCCATCTGCTCATAAACCTCCCCAATCACTGGCTTATCTGTATCTGAAAAACGAATCATATAAATGGGCTTGGTGAAATTCAAAATTTCCCACACAAGTGCCCAAAACAAAGGGTCAAGGGCAGTCTCCTCCACATGTTCAAAACCTTGCCTGTCAACTATTGTCGTTGCTTTGTCCTTTAATACCTGCCATTGTGGGCTTGATACCATTGCTGCCAATGACTCTCTTACCTTCAAAAGGCGCCTGAAGGTGAGGTAATAGCTAGCAAATCTAGTCTTTGCTATCTTCAACAACTCCAATTTGGAGTGAGTACGGAAAATCCCATGGGTATTGCTATGATTTGTAATAAATCTTATCATTTTTTTACCTCTCTTGTACAAATCACCAAGCCATTTGAATTGAGGTTGTTTGTTTTTAATGATATCATGCATCAAAAGGTTCATTGTGTGAACCAAACACCCAGACCAAAATATGTTGGGGTATTTATCCTCAATAATTGCTCTTGCTGCCTTACAGTTAGCAACATTATCAGTGATGACTTGGATGACATTGTATGGCCCAGTACTTTCAATTATTTCAAGTAATGGTTCTGCAATGTTAATACCGGTCTTGAATTTCTCTAAATAATCATATGTTGAAAGGAATATTGCACCACTAACCGACATAGCCAAAACACTTATCAATGGCTTTCCTTTTACATTGGTCCATCCATCAGATACAATGGACACCCTATGCTCATTCCAAGAATTTGTCATTCTAGCCAAAGAATTGTTTATTTTAGCCTTTTCATGATCAAGTCCCACGGTTCTGGCCTTGTCATACCCAGGGCTCTTGTATCCTTTGGGGGCATCATTAATGGCAGAAACCATTTCATGCCAATAAGGTGAGTGAAGAACATTGAATGGTACCCCACATGCATATAGAAACCGGAATTTTTTTGTATCCACATCATTCCTACACCCTTCGTCAAGGAAATCGGATATGGTTCTACGCCTTAAGGAGATGTTTGGTCCAGGTGTGCCTCCATATCCACTGCCATGGGTGGAAGTTGATGGACTTCTTTGTCCATGATGTGATGGACCTGTTGGTGTATAAGAATCAATGAAACCCCTAGATCTTTTAGATCTTTGTAGGGAAGCCTCCTCTTCTTTCTATATTTCTCTCTCTCTGTTGCTGGCACACTTACACAAATTTTGATTCCTAGATTTTTCTCTCCATCCCCTGGCATTTTCCCACAAAGGTGCCTTCTGGCATGGGTGTATGAACCTGTGTATTCTTTATTGCAATGGGGGCAAAGAAATTTAGTGGTTCCACCACCTTTCCCTCCTTCCTGCCTCTAAACATATTTCCACAAAGGTGTTTGACTTTGGTTTTGTGTAGTTGGGGTCTCTGTGGCTTCATGTTCTCCACTCTCCCCTTCCTCCTTAGCATACTCCTCCTCTTCAGGATTTTCATCAAATCCACTATAACCCACTTCTTCATCCCCCTCTTCTCTAATGGGTCTCTTTCTTCTATTTTCCAACACCATTATTACAAAGAAAGGAACCAATATCAAGAAAATCCCTAGCCATATAGCCATGATGTTTCAAGTTTCTAGCCTGCAAAAAAAATGGAGGAATACCAAATGGAAATAGGAAATGCAACATAGGAAAAAAACAAATCAATTTTTCACTTTTCAACACACTAAAATGCAACATTGAGAAAAAAAATCAACTTTTCATTTTTGAACAGCTTAAAAATGATTCCTAGAAAATAAAAAACTAGATTAGAAGTCCTACCTCTTTGTCCCGACTCCTGACTCCTTCAATCCTCCTCTTGCTCTCTTGCAGCTTGCTCCTTGTTCCCTCCTTGGCAATTCCGCTCTCCAAACTCTCATGCTCTCTTGCTCTCCAACTTGCTCGCCAACTCTCAAGCTCTTGCTCTCACTCTCAAACTAAAACAATGAAAAACAAATGAGGAGGGTGGGCTTTTATTTACCCAACCCCACCTCCCTCCCTCCCAAAAAATTCGGAAAATTTGCTGTCCAAATTTTTTTTACGCGCCGGGGAGGGTTCGAGAGCGACCGCTCCCCGACCGCTCCCTTTAATGGGGGAAGCGCTCAGGGAGCGTTCGCTCCCGAGCGCTCCCTGCAATGCTCCCGAAAAAACAGGGAGCGTTTTTTCAGGCTCAAAAGCGCGCTCCCAAAAATGCTCCCCTCAGGAAGTGTTTTTGGGAGCGCGCTCCCAAAGAGCTCCCGAACGGAGCGCGTTTTGGGAGGGGGATCAGGGGGCGGGGGGGGGAGAAGCTTCCCCGAAACCTTGATAAACAGTGTTGGTGAAGCCCCTCTCTGCCTCTGCGTGATGTCAACGCTGCAATTCCATAAGCCTGCCTGGGCAAGCTCAGGAACTGCGTAACCTCTCCTCTGCAAATGATCAAGCTGATCTGAAATTGAGTTTTGGCTCTCTTGGCTCAAAAACCCCAACTTCCACCGATCTTCTGACTGAATCAAGAAGGCACTACGTCTCTTCTGCGTGATTCCCTTCAGGAACTGCATCACCTCTCCAGATGACTGCACTGCCTCTCTCTGAAATGTACTCCTGGTCCTCCTGACCAGTTACTGCATCTGCCCCTCTTTGGAACTGATCACTGAATCAAATCACTTAGCAAACCCAACCCTAGTGTTTTGATCTTGATCAAAAAGTTGTGTCTCTCTGACAAGCTCGAAAATACCAAATGCTCAATGTGTTTTCCATCGGCCCCTCACCCTCCTTGTAATCTTTCGTTAACCCTTCAATGGCCAAGATTAAAACACAATCAAGGGCTAAGATTAACTGGGAGATGATCCATGACTTTATCTAGAAGATTCACACTTAGTTTAATTAATACCCTTTAATTAATCAGTTTCCCTAAGTTTAGACTTAGGAAAACATTAAAAAATGATTAATTAATTTAATTAAACCATCTCTAAGTGGAATTTTCCAAAATTCTTTCTGGGTATTATGGAATACATGTGTCTTAGCCTATATACAAAGTTACAAGGCTAGAGCACATCCAATGGTACCATAAATCAACATTCCCTCTTAGCGAGAAAAGTGCTTTAGCAATAAAACTCTATGTGCTGCTCTGACTTTTGTAACATCTACTGTTGTGTTGTTGATGCTGCTCACCAACACTGCACAAATGTTGCATCTGTACTGCTGCTGACTCTGCATGTTGCTACCAACTGCTACTGTACTGCAACTCCCTCTGAATTCTACAAACATGTTGTTGCACTGCGTGAGCACTACTCTGCACTGCGCTGCACCACTGTGCACTATGATGTTGATGCTCCTTTGCTGCTCAACTACTGCTGCTGCTGCATTGTTTCTAATTGCAATAGAAAAACATCCGAAATTGGACAAGTAATACTGCAACTGAATAATAAGACTGATTTCTACTCACTTCTGTACTAGCTCTCTGAATATGCTGCATTGCTTCTGCTCTACATTGCGTGAACACTGCATTGCAATGCATTGTTGCTACTCAACTGTTGCTGTTGCTGCTCCCTCTCTGTGCTAATTAGGCTCTAGTACTATTAGCCACTGCATTGTCTCTTCATCTTCCGCTACTGCTATCCATCTTGTTACTATCTTAAGGTTGCCGTAGCTCGCATGTGATCCAAAAGTTTGAAAATACTCAAGCATCCTGCCACCTGTAGATTCTGGATCTACAACTCCAAGCCAACCCACTTCCCTCCTTTTGGAATATGGGCTAACATAACACAATCAACTTCTGCCTTATTCTTGGCAGCTCTAGCTTGAGGATCTTGCTTCTCCTCCTTGTCATTTTTCTTAAGAGGACATTGTGTGGCATAATGTCCCATTTCCCCACACCTGAAGCACTTGATCTTGGATAGCTCTTTCTTCTTCTGCCTCTGTTGACCCTTTGATGCAAGGGTTGTGTTTTCTTCCTCCTCCTTCTTGACTTTCAAACCGATGCTGCCATCCTCAATATGGATTTTGAGGAGATCTCTCCTTAGCTCTTCTTGCTGCAAGGCTACCGACATCGCTTCCCATCTTGGAAGCTTTTCTCTGCCCAGAATGCTCTGGACAAAGACCTGATAGTCTTCTGAAACAGAGTTCAGAGTGAGCCTTACCAACTCTGAGTCTTTAGGTGTTGATCCCACTGCTGACAGTTGGTCTCGGTTATCCTGAATTCAAGACAGGAAGGAGTCAAAATTCTCTCCCTTCTTCATCCTGGTATTACGCATCTTCTCCTCCAGATACATCTTTCGCTACTCGGAATATCCTTGATATAGCTTTTCTATCCCTACCCACATTTCTTTAGCAGTGTTCTTTGTTGCTATGTGAGGTACGATGTGATCCTTCACACCATCTACGATCAATCATTTGGATCTTGCCGTGTTCTTCTTGAAGGCTCTCAGATGTGCTGCATCCAGTGGCTCTGCAACTGCGTTGTCAATGAAGGCCTTTAGATCCTGCTCATCAAGGAGAAATTGAATCCTTGACTTCCAAATAACATAGTTGGAGGCACCCTCCAATCTATCTTGGTCATGCAATCCCTTGCTGGCCATCTCCTCAACTGTAGATATCTTCCTCTAACCCTTTTCTCAGCTAGACTTATGCACTCCTTGAGGAGTAAGTCAATGCTTCTGCTGCTGCACGGGTGAAACTGAGTTTCTTTGAGTAAGAAACTCTCTGAGGTCAAGAAATCTCCAACTGTGTTTTTCAGAAATTTTCTGACGCTTATGCACCAGCACTCACTATTGTGCAGCTACGCTGGTCTGCTATGCTGCCTCTTCTGCAACTGAAAAAGTTACCCCACTGTCAACTCTCTCTGAGGGAGCCTTTTCTGCGTTGTATTGCCCTCCTGGTCTGGACTGCGTAATTTCTGGGGGAGTCTGTTGCTGCTTACGCATTTCCCAGTCTCTTCAGCATTGATCTGCTGGTTCACTCTTGTTTCTCCTGCACTTTAGCTTCAATAAGCTCTGATACCATGTGGAAAATCCTAAATCTGGATTCCTACTGCAACAAATCCGAATTACTTCTCCTATTATTTTTCATAATTATTTCATTAGAGTGAAATATCGAAGTAATTATTGAAGCAGTCTACACAAATAATGCTGCGGAGTAAATCTAAGTGTTGAAACAAACTGAACAAAATACAATGAAAAACATCCACAATTGACATAGTTATTTTTGGACTCAGTCCCGGGAAAACCCAACTCGGGAAAATCGGTGCAGTAGATCTGAGGGTTTTGTATTATTAAGCAGCGGAATCTTGAGTACAACTAGGGTGCCAATATCCGGCTCTCCCTTCAAAGAAAAACTCGGCAACAGAAGCAATGTGAGATATACCTCACTCTGCAAGTCCCCGACTGATTTAACAGTGCTGGTGAAGTCCTTCTCTGCCTCTGCGTGATGCCTACGCTGCAACTGCGTAAGATTGCGTGGGCAAGCTGAAGAACTGCGTCACCTCTCCTCTGCAAATGATCAAGCTGATCTGAAACTGGGTTTTGGCCCTCCTGGCTTAGAAACCCCAGCTTCCAGCTATCTCCGGACTGAATCAAGAAGACACTGCGTCTCTTCTGTGTGATTCCCTTCAGGAACTACGTCACCCCTCCATATGACTGTGTTTCCTCTCTCTGCGTCACTGCTGCCTCTCTCTGAAATGTACTCCTGGTCCTCCTGACCAGTTACTACATCTGCCCCTCTCTGGAACTGATCACTGAATCAAATCACTTAACAAACCCAGCCCTAGTGATTCGATCTTGATCAAAAAGTTGTGTCTCTCTTACAAGCTCTAAAATGCCAAATGCTCAATGTGTTTTCCATAGGCCCCTCACCCTTCTTCTTATAATCTTTCGTTGACCCTTCAACGTCCAAGATTAAAACGTAATCAAGGGCTAAAGATTAACTGGGAGATGATCCATGACTTCATCTAGAAGATTCACACTTAGTTTAATTAATACCCTTTAATTAATTAGTTTCCCTAAGTTTAGACCTAGGAAAACATTAAAAAATGATTAATTAATTTAATTAAACCATCTCTAAGTGGAATTTTCCAAAATCCTTTCTAGGTATTATGGAATACATATGTCTTAGCCTATATACAAAGTTACAAGGCTAAAGCACATCCGATGCTACCATAAATCAACACTGGAGAGGTTATATATATGTTATGCCTCTCCCCCCTTATACAAGATTTTTTTAAATTTATTTCTCTTTTCATTAAATACATAAAATCGTGATTACATATGTTACATATTTCAACAAATTTTAATACAATTTTTATTTTGAGATCCATTATTGACGTCAAAATTCCCTTAACAGTGTAGGTTTGCTATCAACAAACTATAATAATTTGTTGATGACAAATGTTATCTATTGAAACTTGAAGGTTGATATTATGGTTAATCATTTGATGACAAGGCTATAACTGCTAAAGGATTGATGTAATTTGTGTACATTTGCTATCAACTAATTATAATAGATATTAAATGATTGATGCTCTAATGATTATCATAAATCTAATACCCAAATCTATGTTTTCAAATTTCTTGCAACTAATTCACCACTCTGCATGCTGTTTTTCAACATATATATATCAAAATGCATTGAAAAAAATATAGTATATAAAAAAAACTTCGCTTCTGGAGTTTTTTTGAAACTGGCGTTTTGCACTCCTGTTCCCAGCAACCTTGGCCAACTGTGTAATCTGCAGAATATTTCTCAGTTTCACTGATAATAAAAACCACATATTGTTATAGACAGATGTAGAAATATTTTGTATCATCGGTAAAGCTTGAAAATCATTTTCTTCGGCATGTCTGTAATTTCTTAATATGCTTTGAAATTGAAGCATGAGATGATTACATGTAGTTTCTTGTATAGTTGTTTTCAGGCTACTGTTTTCATTGATTCCTTCTAGTTGTATATTATGCTAATCAGTGATCACTAACTGCCATCTTGTTCCATGATTTACCGTCGTATCATGGGCATATATGTTGTTAGAACTAGGGGAGATAGTCCTAAGCGAATGGTACCAAAATTGCTTTCGAAATGCAACCAAAGGAAAGCAAGTCTGGCCATTTATGGTGCTCCCATGCAGCAAGAAACTAGAACACTCTAAGAGAAACTAATTTATTTTCACAATCTATTTTTCAGATTTAGATTCTTATAACTGCAGTTGTCTTACCAGGTACATGATAATCCACTTGAAGCTCCAGTTGACGGCCCAACACAATGGGTAAATTCAATATGCATGACTTAATTATTTCACTGATTGGAACATTCACGGGATAGTAGATGAACATAAAATTAATGGATTTTCTGGTTTCATTCACTCTTCGTATTTTAGCAAAACCACGAGGCATAAGTTCATTTTCATTTCCATGAAGCAGCATATGTTTCTTTGGAAAATTTTGTAACAATTTGTTATTCTTATAGATGTATCATTTTTTTAGTGTTTACTCATAATACATATATCCTCCATAGTATATTATTATGCAAATCTTCATTATTTGTTATAATGTTTATACATATTGACTTGTTATTTTTTCACTTTTGCAGCCACTTCAGAATTTGGAGGAGTTACTCGAGGAGCTTATGGCGATTGCAGTAAGTTTCATTTTCGTATTAAACCAGAAATTTTATGGAGGTGTAGATCTAAAAGAATGCAACAAAATTTATTGCAAATTCAAAGCCATCAATTTTGCAACTGAACTTATTGGCATTTTGGGAGCATAAAGGAATTGCTGGAGGAACTTGGTACAGCTGTAGTATGTTTTGGTTACATCAATGGTTTGAAATGAATACCAGAAAAGTTTGCAAGGGAACTAGATCTAGATTGAAGATAGGGCATGTATGTGTGCGTCTATGTCTGTGCATGTATATGCCCATATCTGCACATGCACATGTGTCTGCATTATTTTCTACGCAAGATTATGGAACTAACTCGTTCTTTTCTAATTTTGACAGAGAGTAACGAAGGGAAAGCAAAAGTTTAAAATAAACCTGACTCCTGTTGATGAAAATTTCTGACATCATATATATGTAGGTGCTCTATCCCAAGGATCAATATAGTACAAAATTGAAGAGACATAGTCTAGAAAGGGCAATCTCTCGTAGGAAAAATTGCCAAACCATAGAGTTGAGTCTAGGCTGAAAGTTGAAACTAAGCGAACTTTTAATTCTTTCGCTGCTTTATTTGAACTGCAACCTTGCCAAGGAAGAATTTGAAGGTCCCTTTTTCTTAAAGGACTGCTCATTCTATTTCTATTTTTCGTGGCAGTTGATATCGATGCCTAAATTGACAGTTCTGAAAGATGTCATGATTCCTCCATCGAATTTCTTGAATTTAATAATATCAAGGAATTTAAATATATATTTATTGGTAGAAATAACATGTTTTGTTGAAATACACACAGCTTAGAAAAGTAAATCTGTTGCATGGATATTGTCCACATTTGTTAAGTGCACGACACCTTCATTACAAGCGTGCAGCCACTACTTGCTACTTTCTCAGTGGGAGATATTTTAAGAAAGCATTTAAATATAGGAATAGGTATTCTACAGTTTAGTATAGGGTAGAGTAGATATGTAGATGTAATGTAAGTATATGGTAGATATGTAAATGTAATGTAAGTATGTAAACAATTTTAAATATGGGTTCAATTAAAAAATAATAAAAAGTTATAAAAAGTTAAAAGTGATGAGTGTAAACATTTAAATGTTGTTTCAATTAATAATAAAATGCCAAAGTAATAAAAATAATAAAATTCAATTTGTTATATTTTGATTTTGTTATTAATCTGTGAATAGGCTTATCAATACCACATACTCGAAAAGCATAATTTATTTCACAATTAAAATATTTTATAACAATATAAGAAGATGATTGACACTATGTGATTCATTTCACTAGTTTCAATCCTACTTCTTCATGCCCGCGAGCATCACCCGATGCAATGAGTCATAGATGAATGACTGACTTAACTCAATGGAATCTCAAAAATGATATCTAATATAACAAGATTTTTAACCATGGATATTCACCCTAACTTTATCATGGATATTATTAACTTGTAAATAGTGCTTGTTACAATATCATGGCTTATCAATACCACATGCCCAAAAACATAACTTATTTCACAATCAAAATATTTTATAACGATTTCTTAACCATGAATATTCACCCCCCAACTTATCATGGATATTATTTACTTATAAATAGGATTTGTTACAATAAAATGGGTCAATACCATGGCTTATCAATATCACATGTCAAAAAAACATAACTTATCTAACAATCAAAATATTTTATAACAATATGACAAGAATCTTAACCATAGAACTTTAGTATGGATATTATTAACTTGTAAATAGGCTTTGTTACAATACCATGGCTTATCAATGCCACATGCCTAAAAACCATGACTTATTTCACATTCAAAATATTTTATAAATATTTTATTTTAATTTAATTTTATAACCATTTTTTTATTAAATCAAAATTTTAATAAAATAAAAAATGAGAATAATTTTATATATAAAGATGTGAAATTGGGGGGTGGGAGATAGATATGGAGAGACAGTGTGTAAGTTGTGGGGGTGAGATAGAGGTAATAAGAAATAGACATATATATAGAAATATAGATATTATATAGTATTATATAACCAATCTAGATCCATCTTAACCCCAGATCTCCCAAGCTCCAAGAGGGATCAAATTTCTCGAGATGCAAACTTTTCCTCAATTTTTGCACTAAAAAAAGAGGTTTGTGCCTCAAGAGATTTGATCCCTCTCGGCGCTTAATAGATCCAGGGTTAAGATGGATCTAGGCTGATTATTAATATATAACACAATTTTACGACATGTTTATCTCCACGTATTTGATTAAAATATTGAAGGTTGGATGAATGTGTTGCAAAGATAATATTTGGGGAAAATACAATTATTTTGCTTTATTTTTTCAAATAGTTTGGTGGCTTATTGCTTGCTCACAATGCCGCAATATTATTATTACACAAGTACCCATGACACCTCTTTCATACAGTGCATGGGCATCATACCTTGTGAGAGAGCCTCATATAGGGTGCTACTCTCCACAATGATGACCAATAGTGGGCTCTACTCTCCATCGCACCACCCAACAATGGATGTATTTGTCCATGTAGTTGCTCCTTAAAACACTCGTGATCATCGTTAAGTAGCCTATACCCCTTTGTTCCATAAGGGAGAGGCACCCATACAATTGGCCTTGCACCCAAGGGCAAGATGCCCATGAAAGCGTCCTTGATGCACTCACCTTCATGAGGGTGGGACAACCACACAAGCAGCCATCACCTCTCCCCACAACAACAAAAGGCCTATTTACTAGTTTCCTTTACCTAGTTTGTGAGGACGCTGGTAGGTTGTTTTTTTTTATATAGTGAAAAAACCTATAATTATTCAGTGTTTCAATCAATAGTGGGGACAACCATCAATGCATTGGTTGCTAAATCGACTAATCATAGATTGTAACTTGGATTATTTAATTTTTATATAAAATTATATCTCATTTTCCCAATTTATATTTGGTTGTGTAATTTTACATTTTTCCTTTTCACAATAAAATAGTTTTGCTTGTAGTAGTTTAATAGATTTTAAAATTTTCATTTATTTGTAATTATATTTTTCTAAGTGTTTAGACCAGAAAACCTTAAATGGAAAATTACCTTTGTTAATTATCTATTCAATTTTATCATTGTAGTAATCATACTATTAAAATTCAAATCTCTGTTAGTGAGAGATATATATTTTAAATATTTACTAATGAATATTACATGTGAGACTTGAGTAATTGTTATTTTCAACATTTCTAATAGCTTTTAAATTTTATCCTTTCACTTTTGTAATTAGAATTTTATAAGTGTTCGGACTAAGAAACCTTAAATGGAAAATTATCTTACTCATTAAATTTCACTTAATGCAATTAATGTGTGATCTAAACATTGTTAGTGATGATGTTGTTGAAATTAAAATCTTTGCTAGTGAGATCAATGTATGTTTCAAATATTGACTAGTGAATATTACATGTGAGGTTTCTTTCTTTGTTATTAATAATGTATATGAGATACAAATCATTGTTATTAATATTGCATTGGGTTTTGGATCCTTGTTGTGGGAGGGATTTGGCAACAATTTTAAATCTCCATTTTCTAGACAAAAATTATCCATGTCTTGTAGAAAAGCTAATGGAAACATAAAAATGAATACATAAAAGTAAATTACCGAAAAACACACTAGGTAATATATATAATTGTGGTCCCACTCAATGTATGATCATCATTCAATTTTGACATATTTAATTTTATTCTAGTTTATAACATTCAAATATAAACTTGAGTTTTTTATACTCGATTGCTATGAAATCCTTGATCTAGGCCTAAAGTCAACCATCGTACTCATAGTTGTGCAATTTGTACCCCAACTTGTCCGACACTACATTGTCATCTACCGGTACACCAATTTTCCGCTCATCATATTGTTATGTATTTGTACACCAATGTTGACAACTATTCTATGACATGTCATTATACACCCAATTAATAAAAGTACTACCTGCACCAAAATTTCTCTATGGAATTCACTATTAAATCGTTACAATTTTAGAATTTTGAATAACCACCAACTAAATTCCATGCAAGCTATCATTTTAATTCTATATTATTTTCCAAGGGTAGTATGATATTTTTATTTTTGTACTTATATAATCATACACATCTATAGGAAATCACCAATTAATTAATTAGAATAACATCGGATTTGGAGACAAAAAAATATTAGAACAAATGATGAAATAAATATGAAGGTTCAATGTCACAAGGAAGAAATAAACTTCATAAAATCCCACCTTAGCATAATTGAGGAGAAGTAAAGCTTGAAGGAAACAATAAGCATGCTATAAATGAAAATTGATGATAGGTATACATTGGAGATAACAATAGAAACAAATGAAATCAAGACAAAAGAGAAAATCTAAATAACAATCGTGAAAATATGTTCAACAAATACTCATGAAATTGGACAAAATTTCCCTTGTAGCACTCTAAAATCATGAACCATCACGAACAATACTTTAGGAGACAAACAATTCAAGAAACTAAGATCGAGGCTATCAAAAGATAAATAATTACAAAAATGTAATGCAAAAGACAATAGTGTTGCCATCATCCAAATCAGTAAAATGGAGGAAAATTTCCAATCAAATCCTCTACTTGACTAAAAAGAAAAAATAATGACAACCTCAAATTTTATGGAATCAAAGGTTTATGAATTGTTCTTATGATGGTTCAAGAAATGTAATGATCTCTTATTCTCTTGCAAATCATTCTCCAACTAATATTAAAATGGATTTATGATGAAGAAGAATATGTTTATGTTAAGCTCACTTATATCATAGAAGGAAAACATGATGATATACTCACAAATAGGATGTTCTTGCAAAGTGACTACTTGAACTTTCAGATATACTATTATTGAAATTGTACTTCCCTTGGTTGAAGCAATACATTCATAGTGAATCTAATGATGGAGCCCTCAAAATATTTTCATGGTTGGACAAGTGACAAATAATTGAACAAAACAATAAGATCCATAAGATGTCATTTATGTTTTCAAAGAAGTCAAATAAATAATTTGTTGAAAAGCAATTAAATATTCCATAGAAAACTTGAAGTATATACCACCACACCATAGGGAGAATGAAAAACAATAACGTCAAATTACAAATAGGAAGTGGGTAAATAAGTGTAGATGTTGGGTTGATAAGTGGTCATCAATGCACAAATTTAGCAATCAAAAAATTGTATAATGGTGAACCTAGGAGAGGAGGAGAATTAGATACCTCCATTAATGATTCCAATTAAGATTTGAATCAGGAAAATTATGACACAAGTACAAATTCCTACGAGAAACATCCAACATATCCCTAACTACTAAACATAATCACACAACCTTAAACCTTCAAATTGAGGGGGGACATGCAAAAGAACATTGTCACCATACTTATAGACTTTGATAGCAACTATAAATTTATGAATTGGAATGTTGATTGTTTGTATCATTGGCTACAAATATAAGGGTTATGATGGAAGATGGAAAAAATATTGATGCTATAGGGAAAAATCCATAATGTAAAGTTTCAAATACAATATTATATCTTTGAACTTGGATTCTACACAATTTCTTTAGGACTAGATGTCCTCTTAGGAATTCAATGACTACAAACATTGGGTAGTTGTAAGATACCCCCTTGGAATAGCTTAGGATTCCTTTCAAGTTTATGAGTTTTGTTTCAATGTGTCATTGACATTTCGTCAAACAATTTTCACATGTATGGTTGTAGGTGTGTTTTCTTGTATTTTTATTTCAAATAGCATACACAACAGTCAAAATATGCCAAGTAAACGCTTCAGAACAACAACATATACTTTGTACTAGACCCAGACACACAGTTACCCCACACACACACACACACACACACAAAGTGTTTTCTTGTATTTTTATTTCAAATAGCATACGCAACAGTCAAAATATGCCAAGTAAACACTTCAGAACAACAACATATACTTTGTACTAGACCCAGAAACACAGTTACCACACACACACACATATATATACAACGACGATAAAGTTATAAACACATAATTATTTAATTAATTCAATAGTAGAAATTACAGTGCACAATTCTAAAGAGGAACCTGTTATAATCTCCAATAATATATCAACTACTTAAGTGATGTAAGTCAAACCCCTAATTGGTGTATGTAGACTCAAGAATAATTCCTATGAGCAATCACTCAACCTCTGGAACTTATGGCAAAAATATCCTCTATAAATATGCCCATGCACCACAGAGAAGACATTGATTTGATGAAGGGAAATATATGCAATGCTCCAAGCAAGCCCTCCTCTTTCAATGACTGATATCACCAACAAGAACGATAGTTACCTAGAATAGGAGCTCAGTCTTGACATGATAGAAATTTGGTCTATGCAAAGGGACAAAACTCAATCCCTGGAAGTATGGAAAACTCGGCCCTGAAAATAGTGTATCTTAGCCCTCTTTTAGCAGTGTGAAAACTTAGTCCTTAAGCCAACAAACCCGGTCAAATCCTTTTGTTGTGAAAGCTCAGTTGGTAAGCCAACAAACTCAATCCTTAAGCCAACAAACAAGGCTAATTTTGTTGATCATATGCTAGCAGTTTGTTGATCCACTTATGTTGTCTCTCACTCAACTCCTCCTACTACATGAGAAACTGCAAGCTATTATGATCAGTCTTCACTTTAAACTTGTTCCCCACTAAGTACTATCTAAACTTGGTCAGTGCATGCATAATGGCCAATATCTATTTATAATATATTGAATAATGTCACTCATTATCCTTGAGTTTGTGGCTCTCAAATAGAATGGGTTGGTGATTCTGCATTAAAATTGATCATATCCATGTCCTTGAAGTATCATGCTCAAGCACAAATCGCTGAGTGAAGTTTGGTAGTGCTAGCAAAGGGCATGAACTCATTGCATGCTTTATTCTCTCATAGATTGCCTTTGCCTCATTAGACCAATTGAAATCTCCCTTCTGTTGAGAATTTGGTAGGTGAGTGATTAATTGAGTTCTCTACTTTGATCAGTACTTGTGAGTTTACTCTTCTTATTTATGTCTTCTCTTTCATTAGCTTATTAGTTTTTTCATCAAGTCAATTATCAAAACACAAGAGACACAAATTTAGGCTCTTCAAGCCAGGGCCAAAACCTCTCCCTCTTGGAGAGGAAAACCCACAAGAAATTCTTCTTATAAACTTTCAAATGACAAATACCATGACCATGACATAGACCCTTGACCCTTGTATGCCTCAAGACCTTGTCACTGCTTCCTCCTTGCCTCCTTAAGCTGATCCTTCTTTTCTGCACCGTCCTATGCCGTTTTGCACCTTTTTGCACTAGCATTAGAGAGCTCGGTCTCTAGTCTTCGGTTTCTCCTTTACCTTGGATCCTTCTTGGCTTCAGGCTTATCTAGCTTTATATCCAAGACATAGGTCATACTTTTGTACCTATTCTTTACATGCAACCCTAGACTGTCCTCATAATAGGCCTTCTTCACAATGTATAGACATCCTTTTCTCTTGTACTGTATACTCTGCTTGAGCAACCCTTACCTTACTTCGCACTTCACTATAATCCTGCAATTTCGCATATATGACAGACCCTTTTATCTGAGATACCTTCTAGTTGTTCTGTCCTTCTTAACTTCAATCCGCATTTCTATTATGCTCTTTTCGTACTATATCTCGGTCCTGAAAACTCGCACTAAATCTCAGAGCTTGTCCAAAAATATTCTTTGTTGTTTTGTCTTCTTTCTATGTTGAAACCACGGTCCTAAAATTCACACCTTTTGTTGATCGAACTTGCTACTGAATTGTCTGAGATATATCTTCAAATGAAACCACAAACCTTCTATATATAGTGTTCTCCTTTCTATATTTTAGGTCGACTTACTAAACTGTATGTAGGTCGATTTTCTCAAGGGTATATGAGCCGACTTGTCCACTACTCATATGCTGACTTGAGGAGATGTTCCAACGCTGATCTTGAGCCATGTCTTCAAGCTTAATTGACAAGGTCTTGAGGCATACATGAGAGACACTTCATATACATGACTCTAATTAATACATTTATGACAAGATGATAAATCCCTGAAAGGGGTCTTAGG